>JAGDYQ010000039.1:4601062-4696963 GCA_021962125.1 Bulinus truncatus
AGAAAGACAGACAGACAGACAGACAGACAGACAGACAGATAGATAGATAGATAGATAGATAGATAGATAGATAGATAGATAGATAGATAGATAGATAGATAGATAGATAGATAGATAGATAGATAGATAGATAGATAGATAGATAGATAGATTTATAGATAGATAGATAGATAGATAGATAGATAGATAGATAGATAGATAGATAGATAGATAGATAGATAGATAGATAGATAGATAGATAGATAGATAGATAGATAGATAGATAGATAGATAGATAGATAGATAGATAGATAGATAGATAGATAGATAGATAGATAGATAGATGGATGGATGGATGGATGGATGGATGGATGGATGGATGGATGGATGGATGGATGGATGGATGGATGGATAGATAGATAGATAGATAGATAGATAGATAGATAGATAGATAGATAGATAGATAGATAGATAGATAGATAGATAGATAGATAGATAGATAGATAGATAGATACTGGCTAACAGGGAAAGCCGGTGGTCTATAAAAATACATGGTCCAGCCCAGTCTTGGGCATACTACGTCCCGGGCCAAATCCGGCATTCAGGACTGTTTAATCCTGCTCCCCCCCGCCCAGCTTGTTTCAGAGTGAAGCACAACACTTCCCTGTTATATTATGACGTTTACATTTCATTCATATTAGTTCATGTCAACATTCCATCTGGTCTCGGTCCGGTCCGATAATCAAGTCCACGAGGCCAACGTGGTCCGCGACTCAGAAACGTTTGCCCACCCCTGGTCTACCCCCCCCCCACACACACCCATACCACAGTCAGTCAGACACACCCAATCAGTCATAAAACCCGGTACCCACCTTTTCCACGGCGTTGGCGGCCCCGGTGGTAGCCGGGATAATGTTCTGGAGGGCACCCCTTCCAGCCCGCCGGTCTCTGCTGCTGGCCCCGTCCACGACGAGCTGGGACGCGGTCAGCGAGTGGACAGTGGTCATCAGGCCTTCCTCTATGCCGAAGTTGTCGTGGATTAGTTTGACCAGCGGCGCAAGGCAGTTTGTCGTGCATGACGCGTTGCTGACTATCTGAGGTTTTCGTTTAAATAGCAATGAGACACGGTTGGTCAAAGATGAAAACAAGTCAAAAAAGATAAACTGAAAATGGTCATTTGAAAACAACAGTTCGGCTAGTATCGGATATATATATATATATATCTTAATCCGAGAAATGCATCTTAAATAATTACGTTTTTACAATACAATGGTTCTCTATCTGTAAGACATGGGGCAACCAAGGACTCACCAAGTATTTACAAGGTGATATCTGCAACCATTACCAATAAAACAGTACTACTACTCGATGTCTTTGACGTCTAAAACAACAACGGGTAGGTTATAACCGTAAATCTCAACCGGTGGTACGCGTACACAAAAGGTTTATGCTAGGGTAGGCAGCGACACATAATTTTCCCTTAAGACAACCGAGAGTTTCAACAAGGTCGCGAGATTTCCACGTGACCCATCACCAAATCACGTGACCAAGTATGGTATTAGAAAGGTAACCATATTCCATTGTGAAAATAAATCTTTATTGGGTGCTGTCTCGAAGATTAAGAACCGCTCAGTTTTAATAAACGTATTTTTTTTTTAAAAAAAAGGTAGGAGGTGGGGGGCATTGATTTTAATAGCGCCTACCCCCCCCCCCTGGATTATTCGATAGTACAAAATAATCGATATTGTCAGGTATTCAAGAGTCATGACCTATGTCAAATGATTAACAGCCTACGATTAGACTTGATGAAGTACGTTGAATGCGACAGCATACACAGCCTTCGGGGGTGACCACATACAGTGGCGTATAACACTTACGTTCATGTAGGACTGGTACAGCTCCAGGTTGACCCCGCACACGAACATGGGCGCGTCGGGTGACGGGGCGGTGATTATCACCTTCTTGGCCCCGGCGTTCAGGTGCTGCGTGGATTTCTCCACGGAGGTGTGGGCCCCAGTGGCCTCGACCACAAACTCCACGTCGGCGTCCCCCCAAGGGATCTGCTCGGGCAGCTTCTTCTGGTAGACTTTGATGACCTTGTTGTTGATGATCAGCTCATTGGACACACTGGGGGATATCACGAAGGGAGATTTGTATTAATTGTATGCGCTCAACTGTGAACCTTGAGCTGTGCTTTGGCCGGGTGGTCTGTTTTGTAGACAACCCAACTTTGAATGAAATACAACTCATACAACCCACGTCCACTTGTCTGGGTCATCAGATGTCACGAACTTTAGATATCCGAATCGATATTCTAAAATAATAACTAATTTTGATGCCAGTACAAGAATAGCCCAGCGTCAAGACCAGAGGGCGGCGGCGGGAGGCTGACCAAAAGACCATTTGGAAGACGATTATAAAGTGTAGTTCAGGCGATGCAACCTGTCACGGGAAAAGGGGAGTGGCCCTTTCCCTCCCCCGAACTTTGTGCGATGGAGAGATATTGCAGTGGCCTACTTGTTCTTCCTACTAGGAGTTCAAAGTTCAAAGTTACCATTTATCGCGCGAAATGTTTCTAAAAGTAAAAAAAAATTAAAGTTAAAAAAAGTTGTTCGCATTAATGGTTCAAATTAAAAGTTTAAAAAACTTGTGTTTTGTAGATTTTTTTTAAAATCAGTTTGATGTAAATATCTACCAAGTTGAGCAACTAAACTCAGAAATCGAATAAAATACAAATATATGTAATTAATCAATTTTAAAATGGTTTTAATGAAATAGTTTATGTGGATGCCTTGTTAGAATACTGTTATTCTATCTCTATTGTCAAACGTATGTCCATTGCTAACAGTATATGTCCCATGAAGCCCGTACGCCCGATATTAACAGTGTACCCCATGATGCCCGTACGCCTGATGTTAACAGTGTGCCCCATGATGCCCGTACGCCCGATGTTAACAGTATATGTCCCATGAAGCCCGTACGCCCGATGTTAACAGTGTGCCCCATGATGTCCGTACGCCCGATGTTAACTGTGTGCCCCATGATGCCCGTACGCCCGATGTTAACTGTGTGCCCCATGGTGCCCGTGCGCCCATGATGACACCATGTCACGGTATAAATATTTACTTTTACCTGGTGATAGTGCCTTGGAACCGCCCATGCGTAGAGTCGTACTTGAACAAGTACGCCATGAGGTCAGGGGTCATGAAAGGATCATTCACGGCCACGACGTCCACGGACATGGTCAGTGACGCCCTCAAGGTCAGTCGGCCGATACGACCGAAGCCGTTGATCCCAACCTTCGGTCTCGCTGATGACACAAAAAAAAAAAAGGTTTTAATAGAGAAAAAAAAAACTTTAACAAATCGCGAGAGGGAACATAGAAGCCCATGACGAGCTCGTTCAAACCCCCCCCCCCCCCAAGGACAACAGTCAAAACACATCCACCATCTTTAACAAAAGTTTCAGAAGCTGTTGATCTTCGAAGAAGTTTAACTTTCCGGTTTACCAACAAATCTGAGTTCACTCCAATAGTCTCAATTGTATTGGATACCTACATGTGTGGGATGGTATATCTTGGTTTTATATAGGTCTTTATATATATATATATATATATATATATATATATATATATATATATATATATTCAGTGCTTTTTTTCTAGCGAAAAATGTTTGGGAACTCATTTCACATCTGTTTTTTAACTTATGTCAGAAAATACTATAATAGTCTATAATTGAATTTTCCACTGAACACAAATTTTATTGTAATGGATATTTAAAGAAATAAACGTTTTTATAAGAAAATTAGAGTCTCAAAGAGTTTATTTATAATAAAAATATTTAAAAAATTTAATTTTTTTCTCAAATTTATATAATTTTTATAATATTCAGTTTAAAATTGTATTTCGTATAATTGTTTAATATGTATTCTTGCGTTATAGCCTACCGTATAACCTGCTTGATCTGAAAAACATTTCTGCTTGAAAAAATTATTTTTTTATTACAAATCTGGCCAAAAAAGATATGGGAACTCGGCTCCCACGAGTTCCCACTGAAAAAAAAGCACTGTATATATATATATATATATATATATATATATATATATATATAAACTTGCTTTTAAACCATTACATAGAGGGAAAAAAGTTTTCCCATAAGCCATTAAGACCCTTTCGGGGAAGATTAAATGTAAACATCATTTTCTACCGTTGGGAGCTCTCTGATATATAAATATATGGTCGCCTGTACATTAGGACGTTGCTGCTGTATAAGATTATGAACGGTACGTTATAAAAAGTTCATATTACAATAACAGATTGCTTGCTTTGGGTAAATTCGTGGATTTTTTTTTTCGAAAGGTATATATTTCAGCAGAGTCGTGCTACCTGTATTCTTCCAGTTGGCAGGTAAACCTGTGTACAGACTACAAGTGGCCATTCAATTCAAGTCTGTCAAATTGCGTCAAGTCAAATAAAAAAAGATGTCGTAATTTAGCCAGTCGGTGTTTTACTACAGCTATACCGACATCGCATACAAGGACGTCACGTGAACAAACAAAGTGCAAGGCACTTCCTGTGACTTTCTGGTACAGAGAGTAGATAGATGTTGCGCATCTTATAGCGTCTAAAAAATATTTCCAGTGTGCCTAACATGAAATAAAACTGGTCAATTTGATTAAAAATTGTTGACTCAAAATTTACCGTTGTCTAATTGTAAACCTTTTTACAATAACTTAGGCTACAAAATTTGAATGTAATGTGAAAAATTGTAATTTGATATTAAAACAACGTTCAGTGGGTGGCATCTGAATTCTATAATCTTAATTACTTAGATCAACAGATATACACGAGTTGACAAATGCATACACACGTTGACAAATATTTTGACAAATGTACACTTGTTGACAAATCTACACTTGTTGACAAATCTACACTTGTTGACAAATATACACGTGTTGACAAATATACACGTGTTGACAAATACACACATGTTGACAAATATGTTGACAAATGTACACGTGTTGACAAATATAAACGTGTTAATAACAAATGTACACGTGTGGAGAAATATACACGTGTTGACAAATACACACATGTTGACAAATATGTTGACAAATATACACGTGTTGACAAATATGTTGACAAATATAAACGTGTTAATAACAAATGTACACGTGTTGAGAAATAAGATTTCCTCAATGGGAGCCGTTTTTATGTTTCGAAGACCCCGGGTAAAATTCACTGTTGGGGGTGGGAAAGGGAGGGGGGCATTTGACAAATTCAGATTAGTTGAGCCGAGGCCAGTGTAGGCCTACATTTGTGGGCCCCATGTAATGGACCGTTTAGGTTACTCTATGTGAAAAAAACACATGGCGGGTATGGGGAGGGGGTGTGTGTGCAGGGCAGCCACTTCTTTTTTTCCTATCTCTAAGTACGGCCCTGATCACAAGAATGTATCCACATAAATCTCATCAACATTGTCCCCCCACCCACCCCCTTATGACAACTAACCCCCCCCCCCCCACATACACACACACCAACCCCTACCCCCTCCCCCTCCCTCTCTCTCAGTCAACATTCCAACAGTTGTACTGAGTAGAGACTTAAGTTATGATCTTTTGGCGTGAGTTATTGCCCTTTACTAGCATTATATACAGTTGCTGCTTCCAGTGCCAGGATTTACGTGTAAGCTATACAAGCTATATATAGCTTAGGGTCTCCCCCCCCCACCTTTAAGAAATTGTCCGAGTTAGCAATGGTCATACATACTTAAATATTTGACACTGACATGTATTATTTTTAATATCTGGTCTTATAAAGTGCCCCCCCCCCACATCTTAAATAGCCTTGGGCCTTAACAAGTCTAAATCCGGCTCTGGTCGCCACTCACCGTTCAGACATTAACACACATCATCCCAGTCTTGTGTATGTATTTCACATGGGATATTAATTAATTGATTTATCTCCCCTTTGTTTGACCCAGTTCGCAAGTTTTGAATCAGAAACAAAATAATCAACTGCCCTTGTGTCGGACAATCACACTTCGTGCCTTCCCCTTCCCCTCCCCCCCCCCGCCCCCCCCCCCCCCCCCACCCACGGAAAAGGGGGGGGGATATACACTGTTTGAACGTTGATAACAGAGAAAGTATTAAAGATGGCGTGTTATTACTTTGTGTATCAGTCAACGGAGGACATTTTCTAATCATCTTCAACATTAGAACATGATAATTTTGTGTCTAAATAAACTAATTTTTTTTTTTTTATTTTCCGATTTGTTAAAATGTTTACCCTTTTGTGGAACACTCTGTATTTAGTCCAGAGGCGCAACTAGACCAAACTTTCGGGGGGGGGGGGGCAAAAAAATCACTTGTATTAAAAAATCACATTATTTATATATTTGTATTTTATTTTAAACAAATTTCGGTCTAACCTTTTAATTTTTTTTTTACTTCGGAGGGGGAAAATGCCCCCAGTGCCCCCCTCCTATTTGCGCCACTGATTTAGTCTGTGATGAAACATAGGGCCGAAATCATACCCGTTTCTCCCGCCAATTCAACTCCTGGTAGTGGAACTTTTTGGTAGACTTAAATCCACAGAGCATTAGACTTAGTTTGAGTTTTAATGTCTATTTTTAGATTTAGCTACTGGTGGGGGGGATGTCAAGAGAAAAAAAAACTAAAATAAATATTTTTGTTTTATTTATGTAAAGATTTAAATATCACGTGCCATTCATCTATCGGTCACGTGACGAACGTCATCCTATCGCAGCAGTGGGTGTGTTCTTTATTCTCAAGTCTATTTACGTGTGGTAAGGGAAATAACTCAGAAAAAAACTACGAGTCTTACCTCCCTTCCCTACTTTATTCTCTACAGTCTACATTATAAAACAAAAGACGGTTGGAGCAGTTTGAAGAACGCTTTGTTAAATCTTTGTTAAACCGAATTGTTTATATCTGTTGTAAACACCGGCGCGCGTGCTACGTAGGTGATCAGAAATGATGGGAACGTGGGTTAAGGGAGGTAGACAGTGTGTGTGGGGGGGGGGGGGGAGGGAGAGAGACAAAAGGTGAAAACAAAACTAATCGATGTGATAGCGTCGGTTTACTTTTTCAAGAGCAAGAAAATGTTCGAAATCTTCCAATCAATGTTCAAGTCTTTGATCTATCGTGGTATAAGTAATGCCGCATCTCTGTATCACTACATCGGCTCTTTGTCCGCTTACAGGGAGTGCGCGAGTTTTTAAAACGTTTCTTTTAATTGTATACAAAGTGTGAGAAAAAGATAAATAAAAAGAAAAAAAAAAAACTGCGGACATCAAGGGCAATAATCTGCACTCCAAACCTTTTTTTTCTTTTCAGTCTAATCGCAGTTGTCCGCCTTTGAAGTCCCAACTATTTCTATATTCACTGTCTATCGATCAGTCTTCCAGCATCGCCCGAGCTGTTTATACGAGATGTTCAAATATTTGCTATCCACAAGTGATCCCTTCATATGATGGCGTGTATACAAATATCATAAGGTTCCAACCCCACCCCCCAACCCCCAGCATCACCCCCCTCCCCTTCCCCCCCCCCGTCTTCCCATTCAACCCCAGCACCAGCCCATTATAACGATCGGTTGTTTTTTTTAGTATGTTGTTCTACTGGTGTGAAGAATCTTGTAGCTGTAATGGTAGGCTGGGCCGAGGTAGATAGTTTTGGCTGGGAGGCTGGGCCGAGGTAGATTGTTGTGGCTGGGCGGCTGGGCCAAGGTAGATAATTGTGGCTGGTAGGCTGTGCCGAGGTAGATAATTGTGGCTGGGAGGCTGGTCTGAGATATATAGTTGTGGCTGGTAGGCTGGTCTGAGATATATAGTTGTGGCTGGTAGGCTGGGCCGAGGTAGATAGTTGTGGCTGGTAGGCTGGGCGGCTGGGCCGAGGTAGATAGTTGTAGCTGGGAGGCTGGGCGGCTGGGCCGAGGTAGATAGTTGTGGCTGGGAGGCTGGGCCGAGGTAGATAGTTTTGGCTGGGCGGCTGGGCCGAGGTAGATAATTGTGGCTGGGAGGCTGGGCCGAGGTAGTTTTGGCTGGTAGGCTGGGCGGCTGGGCCGAGGTAGATAGTTGTGGCTGGGAGGCTGGGCCGAGATAGATAATTGTGGCTGGGAGGTTGGGCCGAGGTAGATAATTGTGGCTGGTAGGCTGGGCCGAGGTAGATAATTGTGGCTGGGAGGCTGGTCTGAGATATATAGTTGTGGCTGGTAGGCTGATCTGAGATATATAGTTGTGGCTGGTAGGCTGGTCTGAGATATATAGTTGTGGCTGGTAGGCTGGTCTGAGATATATAGTTGTGGCTGGTAGGCTGGTCTGAGATATATAGTTGTGGCTGGTAGGCTGGTCTGAGATATATAGTTGTGGCTGGTAGGCTGGTCTGAGATATATAGTTGTGGCTGGTTGGCTGGTCTGAGATATACAGGGTGCTTCAAAAAAATGTATACACACTTTGAACTTCCATAGAAAATTTATTTCGTTCTACAAAGTTAAATTTCAGGAAATTAGAAAGCTGAAAGTCCAATGTAAATGAAACATAAATAACAAATGTTAATGCTGTTCAAATTGGTGACCTGCAGCATCAATACAATTCTGAGTACGAGTCACCACTGATTCTGTACATCGTATCAAAACGTCCAATGAGATTTCTCTACACACGGCTTGAATCTCATTCCAAAGAATGTCTAGGTTACGTGGTTTACGTTTGTACACCTCATCTTTTACTGTTCCCCATAAGAAGGAATCCAGTGGTGTAAGGTCTGGAGAGCTTGCTGGAAACTCGATTGGCCCCCTGCGTCCTATCCACTGGCCCGGCAAATTTTGATCCAGGTAAGCTCGTACGTCCCTGTGATAGTGCGGCGGGGTACCATCTTGTTGAAAATAAAAATTATCATTACCGTATAATGCACGAATGGCAGGAAATATGGAATCAGCAAGCATTGTTAGGTAATTAATACCAGTTACAGTGCCTTCAAATCGAAAAGGTCCAATGAGTCCCCTTGAAGACAAACCGCACCACACATTTACACCAGGCAAATTTACAGCTTTTTCAATTGTAATGTGAGGATTTTCTTCACCCCAGTGAAGTTCCATTAAGTTTGAATTGGGCTTCATCCGACCAAATGATGCTACCCATAAATCCCGGTTCACGTATCACCATCTCCTGAATCCATTCACAAAATTGCAACCTTCGATCTGGATCGTCGTCATTTAGCTGTTGCACCAGCCTTGGAATGTAAACACGATACTTGCCTCTCTTCAGAATGCGTAGCACGCTGCTAGCACTTACCTCACTTTCACGTGCCCCTTGCCTTGAAGATTTGTTAGGAGAGCGTTGAAACAGTTCGAAGACTGCCGTTGATGACTCGTCACTTGTAGCTGTTCGAGGCCGACCTGAATGACCTTTATGCACATCACACACTGTTCCATGAACTTCGAATTTGTCTCGTATGCGTGTAATTGTTAATCTTGAAGGTGGTTCTGTGTCATACTCCCTTCTCCACTGTCTTTGAACTTCATTTACATTCTCAAACTTCCAGTACCACTTAATAACCTGCTTACGTTCTTCAAAACTCAAACGTACGTCCGCCATGTTGATATTACAAATTCCAACTGACAATATAACATAGAGGGACAATTATGCTGGCACCTGGCGAAGAAATATAACATTAGCCTTGTAGAGCGGGAAAACTACAATAGTTTAAAGTGTGTATACATTTTTTGAAGCACCGTGTATAGTTGTGGCTGGTAGGCTGGGCCGAGGTAGATAATTGTGGCTGGGAGGCTGGGCCGAGGTAGATAGATGTGGCTGGGAGGCTGGGCCGAGGTAGATAGTTGTGGCTGGTAGGCTGGGCGGCTGGGCCGAGGTAGATAGTTGTGGCTGGGAGGCTGGGCCGAGGCAGATAATTGTGTCTGGTAGGCTGGGCCGAGGTAGATAGTTTTGGATGGCTCAGTCAACCTGTAGTTAGATTATTTTTTTCTAGTTTTTTTTAGCGTGAACTACAGAACTTTACAGTAAACCTTTGTTTTAAAAAAAAACAACTCTATTCCACCGAAGTGTGTAATAACTAATATTTAATACTGAAAGTAGTTTGTTTTTCAGTAGCCGGCACATTCAATCCCTGATGTTGTTTTTTTTTTTGTTATCTCTTCCATAACAACTCACTTTTTTATTAAAATCAAGTTAACTGCTCACTATTTTCTTTCTTAACGTTTGCATTACAGCTCATTCCTTGTTATTAATGTACCTTGACTCCATCCCTGGACTTTGTTCTGTTATTACCTTTTTATTAATGCAACTTAACTCCAACCCTGGACTTTGTTCTGTTATTACCTTTTTATTGGTGCAACTTAACTCCAACCCTGAACTTTGTTCTGTTATTACCTTAATAGTTACTATTAATGGTTTAATACCCCATAAATCCAACAGTGGTCGTTTAGCTGTCACTATTACTCCAACTATTGTCCACTGTTATAATGGCATGCAGCTTTTCATTAACGTCACACAACTGTACATATTCCGGAATAAACCTTCATAGCTAATACATGTAATTTGATAATATCAAATCATGGTGCAAGTTCCCACTATGTCTCCCGTGGTGCCTCCAGTGCCATTTCACTGTCGGCTATGGTGATGATGAAAGAAGGGCACAACAAAAACAGCCCCATAGTAAATATTAGGATCTATGGGTCATCTCATCCTTACAGGGACGTCACATATCAAATGTACATATCACATATCAAATGCACATATCACTTATCAAATGTGCATATCACATGTCAGATGTGCATATCATATCCCAAATGTGCAATCACGTGTCAAATGTACACATCACATATCAAATGTGCATATCACATATCAAATGTACATATCACATATCAAATGTACATATCACATATCAAATGTGCATATCACATATCAAATGTACACATCACATATCAAATGTACACATCACATATCAAATGTACATATCACATATCAAATGTACACATCTTTTAGTATGATCCAATGTCATCAAAATTAACGTGTAAATACCATTCTAAAAAACGCGCAACTAATAAATTATCTGGCATATCAAGCAACAATGTAGACAATCATTGATCAAGTTACTAAACTTATTCAACATACAACAAAAAAAAAAATCAGCACTAGCGATATACTCTGACATTCCATAATCAAATCAGACGCTACACAAGCAACAAAATTTCCTCGGGCAAACTTCATAGTATAACTTCATAAAAAATACTCTTTGTGTTCTGTTTTGTTTTTTCTACCTCTATGAGTATGATACAATGAGAAAAACTATGAAGTGGGCAGTTTCAAGTGTGCTATAAAATCAAGTCAGCAATGATCTACACCTGTACAATGCCGCACCGTAGTCTATACACATGGTACCTCTGAATAACGGAAGGTTTTTGTAGCTGTTTTTTGTATCATTATTATTGGTTCTAGATCTGTGTGGATTGAAGCTGTACTCTTCGTCTCTGAACAAGCCCCCACTACAGACGTTCTTCTGTGAAACTTCCTGAAGTGGCCAGGGACATTCTGCATCTTCCACTTCATTAAGGACTAGTAAGTGGGCCATAGAATTATGTCTTCCAGAGATCTAGGGGATGAGATGAGGCTGTCTGTTGTCTGTCATCCTGTCTGTGTGAGTATGTGTCCATAAGTAGTTCTATGTGTGTGTGTGTGTGAGAGAGAGAGAGAGAGAGATGGATAGAAAGAGAGTTGACTAGCCAACAGTACAATTTTAGTTCAGTCCAGAGATTACTAGGGGAGGAGGGAATTACATTGTACTCTGTTGTTGTTTTTTTTTTTAGATGTATCTCCTACTTTTAGATAATGGTACAAGGTACAAGTCAGATTCATTGCATATGTACATTTATTACACTTATACTTTTTATTGATTACATATAATCATCACACAGATATGTTCATTGCATGCATTAAGTCATAAAAATAAACAAATTCACTACACAGTTACGATGAACGTGAATTAGCAACAGTTCCTACACACTAGGTGGCGTGAATTAGCAACAGTTCCTACACACTAGGTGGCGTGAATTAGCAACAGTTCCTACACACTAGGTGGCGTGAATTAGCAACAGTTCCTACACACTAGGTGGCGTGAATTAGCAACAGTTCCTACACACTAGGTGGCGTGAATTAGCAACAGTTCCTACACACTAGGTGGCGTGAATTAGCAACAGTTCCTACACACTAGGTGGCGTGAATTAACATGAGAAATGTTTGAAATGTTAAGTGGCACCCCGACTTCCTTAGCAGCGCTGGGTTCACTAATATATTATATGTAAATTTATGTGTGTGTATATATATGTATAACTCCCATAGAACGTGAGTTGTAGAAAATAAAAGTGATCAGTCAAAAGGACTAACCATGGTCAACATTTCAACAAGTTTTCAGAAAAAACAAATGTAAATAGATACAAAAAAGTCCACCAAAGGAACTCCTCAGCTCTTCAGTCCATCCCATCTCACACTTCACTCTCACGACTGTACCAGAATTACCCACACACACACACAAACACACACGCACACACACATACATCTTCAATCCACTTCTTCATACTCTACAGCACATCAACATTTCAACACACTTCAATTTGTTCCACCTTTTTATCTTCCCCATGTTTCTTGTGTCTTTATCCTTGTCGGATTTTTTTTTTTTTTTTTTTTTAAAGATATAACCCATATGTTGATTGGGTGTGAGATATAACGCAGATGTTGATTGGATATGAGATAAAGCACAGGATTTTTATTCCATCGTCCGATAGAACTTCAAACCATTTTCATTTTTTTTTAAAGGAGGGGTGAAGTGGCAGTTTGGCTGAATAAAATAGTTTTTAAACCTGTTGCCTTAATGTATTGTCCAAATAAAAATATTCTTAAGGTTAAATAAACTTTAAGAATGTACATTTATCAAAAAAGGTAGCCAGGTTTTCTTGCTGGGTCGGGTTAAATTTTATTTTTTTACGCTAGTGTCTTTCTTTTTTATGGTAGCTCAATTTTCCTTGACACTCTAAAAAAAAGGAACAAAGTCAAAATAAATAAATAAACAAATAAAATTTAAATAAAGCAGCCAGCTAAATTATGTTTATTAAGGTCATGGCCCAGGTCCGTAGCGTGCGGGGGGCAGGGGGGCCGGGTGCCCCTGCGTTTTGTCTGCCCCCCCCTCTGCTTGTTTGTTCTACTTAGTAACATTTATTTCCTGGCCCTCCCCTGCTATTGGCCTGGCCCCTGCTGTAGAATTTTCACGCTACGGGGCTGTCATGGCCATTTTACCTGGGACACAACTGACGGTGCGTCGTCCCAGTTACGTACGGGCCGCCCCTACCTAGGGAATGTGCGCAGAAACAGGATCGTTCACTGTTTTAGCACTTTCCAGATCTTTGGGAGGGCGCTGAAACATTTAACTCGCACAGGGCGCCCACAATGACTAGATACGACCCTGCGTCTTCCCTTTCAATCGATTCATTATGTCTAGTGACTCTAGTCCTTCCTTTGGCTGGAATATCGCTTCGCATTAGCACAACTTTTGATACTGGTAAGGTTATTGCCAGGCAAACGATGCAAAACAACAGTACAGTCGTCTGCCCGTTTCGTCCGGCCTCACATGAAGTACTCGTCGGGAAAAGTAGCATAGCATGAGCAGGGTCGTTCTTAGGTGTCTGTGGGTCCTAGGTAGACACATAGCAACATTTAGAGGTCCAGGTATCTTGTCATGGCGTCTGGGCGACTATGGGTTTGATTAGAATGTGTACTTGAAGGGGTCCCTTACTTCTAAGCATGAGGTGATACACAGAGTCTGTTTTTTTATTCGACTAACGTGAAATGTACAACGCTGTGTAGGGAGTTACGTATACCTAATACAACTTAATAACCACATCGCTATCTTAATTTATTGGGGGTGGATATGATGCTAAAAGTAGAAACGTTATTTTTTCTGAATCGTCTTCTTTTAACGTAATTTAACAAATTCTATTTATTATGCTTTTCATTTACTGTAATACATTTCGCTTAGAGTGAACGTTTTCAGATTTAGTTTATTTTATGTCAAAGTGTTTTTTCTGGTTCTTACTGCCAGCATTTGTTGTTAACATTAAGAATGAGAAATCGTTGCAGACGACTTAATGACTCCTGCCATATTTTTCAAGCTAAATGAGGCCAATTTCAAAAGAGTATTTGCACCTCTTCCACCCAGCTTCCCAAAAACTTCCGCCATTACAGTTGCGATGTTTTAACATCCAACATTCTGCTGACCCTATATACCCCCATCCAAATGTCGAGAGGGGAGGGGGGGGGACGATCATTTTTTTTTACCTCCCTTATCGGTGAAGCTGTACCTTTTACCTGCAGGGAAATGACATTTGCTGATTCTGAAGTGGTTTCAAAAAGTTTAACTTTCAACTGAAAACTTGTATCAACGCCAGAAGCTTTGTGATTCATAATCCACTCCAACACATTTATAAATCAGTGTTAAACGTAAAGTGGTAAAGTTACCGGGGTGGGTTGAGGTGCGGGGCCCGAGTGCGATTATTTTAAATGATGCTTAAGGATGGTTGGGGGAAAAGGGGGGGGGGGGGTAACAATGATTAGGTCGAAAGAAAAATCAACAGGTCAAATAACAAAAATGAAAAAAATTCTCTTCGCCACTAACCCCCCCTATAAAAATTGACAGCTATCAGTACTTTGGCTAGTTGCCTGCACGATGTTTATTTTTTCTATCTTTGATAACTGCAATAATTTGCTATGGATGTTTGATAACAGCGATAGATTGCCAGATTGCCTATACCTACCTCATATGTTATAGCTTGCACCTTTGGACCAGTGTTTGTGCTTAGTTTGTTTTTTTTTTTTTTGGTTAATTTTTTTTTATTTTTGTTGTTAGCTTCTTATATTAGATTTATTTGTTAGATAACTGAAATGAGTAAACATTAAACAAAATGATGAAAGGGAGGTAAAGCATAAAATCATTTCATGTCTAAGTAGCTTCCCTTTCCCTGATTAAAAAAACACTGTACTGGTACATAGGTGAAAACTAGGGAGCGACCGATAATCGGATCGGTATCGGACCGATATTGGCAATATCGGTTAATATCGGATCGGCCGATTGTGGTAGGGAACGACCGATAGTCGAACCGATATTGGCACTATGGGTTAACTATTGGACCGGCCGTTTTTTGGCTGCCGATACATTTTTTTTTTCACAACAGAGTTGCAGAAAAAAAAAATCAGTAAATAACCCAATTCTATAACCAGATCAGACAAGATTTTAAAAAAAAGGAAAAAAATCCCGTACACAGAAATTGTCACGTCTACATCAGAGATATGACCTTGAAACAATAGGATGAGGGAATGATACAATTAGTGAACATCTGTGTGTATTTTTTTTTTGGGATGGGAAGTTGGGGAGGGGAGGGGTTAAACAAGACACGCGTGGGCGAAGTGTTACAAAATATGTGAACATGGGTCATATACGTCATACAGCATGAGAAAGACACGTGTTTTGCATTGTTGTTGCTTAAGGGGCTGTACATTAATTACGTCAACAAAATAGCGGGGACGGGGGGGGGTCAGAAAATTTTTGACAATTGTTGACAAGGGGGAGGGGGGGAGGTCAAGAAAAGTTGACGTCAACAATGTTACTTTTTTTAATTTAATATAATTACTTAATAAATAGGAAAATTAAGCAGCGTTTGTAGTTCTGTGTTACACACTCGCTTAACATTCAGTATTTTAATTAAACTAACTATATTCCTACTAATTTTGCCACATAAACATTTTGTAAGCCACCTTTTTTAGGGGGGAGGGGGTAATCAAATGTTGACTTAATTTTATAGGGGGGGGGGGGGTCTCTGGAAGTTTGACAAGTTGTTGACAAGGGGGAGGGGGGGAGGTAAAAATCGCCAAAAATTTGTTGACATAAATAATGGACAGCCCCTAAAAAGAAAATATCGGTATCGGTATCGGTAAAAATGCTGGGGGAAAAAATCGGTATCGGACTATCGGTAAAAAGGCATATCGGTCGCTCCCTAGTGAAAACCATTGAAACTAAGATATCACATCGGGCGTGAGGTATATTTAAGCACACATCACACACAGGAAAGCTTTACCAAACACTTTGCATGTGGGCACCTTAAACATTTCAACAAGATCAACAAGTCTGTGTTTACTTGACAGCTGAGCAAAACATTTTACACTAGAAATGGGTTTACTGAAAAAATCAGCACACAGATTTAAAATTCTAACAAAACCTCAAATTTAAAAAGGTGGTGCTTAAGGAAATATTTTGTGCAAAAACTTTAAAAAAAAAAAAATTAATTAATTAAATCCGATGTTTGATTTTAATTTACACACAAAAGGTAGACAGTATTACAACAAAAGGATGTGATGTCAGACAAAATGTTTTTAATGTAAAAAATTATAACATGGTTCGTCAGTCCATATCACTGAGTATAAATATAGTGTGACAAGAGTGCAAAAATAACAACACATTTACTCCCATTCAGTAAACATAAAAACAAAACAAAAAACTCCCCAGGGCTTAAGTTTGAAAAAGACAGTTCTGGTTTAGAGATTATCGTGCTGCCAACTCTCCCCAGCATCCATCTGGATCCCAAACTTGACAGTATAACAGCTAGACCTTAACAAACACCCAGATCTGGGTTAGTCAGCTGATGTTAAATTCTGCGTCCAGTCAAAAGGTTTCCACATCTGCTCAAATTTAAGAACCTTCTGTCTCTGGTCCTCAAAGCTCTGTTTGTGTGGGTGACGCCACAATGTGGGCTCAGCATCCAACATGCCGCCAACTATCTCCTGTTTAAAAAAAAAGACATTTTTACAATAGAACTATTTTCTTCCCAAAAACTGAATCATAAATGGGCTGATATAATAATATTGTTTGCACTGAGACAAATACGATAACACTATTACAGATTAATGTGTTGTTAACAGTTAACTCATTATTTTTATGTCATAAGAAAAGAAGTTGATTACCCGTCCAAAATAAGCCGGGAATTTGGCTTCATCTTCAATGACAGTTGCATATCCTCCATCCAAACCAAAGTCTACACTAAAATATGGAAACCCTTTTGGAATCTGTAAAAAAAGAAAAATTTAATGACATAAGACATTTCAAACAGACAGGCAAACAAACATATGAAAACAGCTTAAAGAGAACAGTTCAAATATATTTTTTAAAACTTAAAGAGGGGCAGGTGATGTTTCTCAGCAGATTAGTTTTGCCATTGTAACTAGATTAAAAAAAATTGTATTTATTTTTTAAGCCATGTAATATATGCTTAGGTTATTTCGCTCTTATATTTACAAATATAAACTGCAGATTATACAGGATAAACAACAGAGCAATGTTTTATATAAAATTATGGGATGAACTACTGACCACACTGCGGACATCTTTTCCTTTTAGGCTGTGAAGTTTTTTATTGTCTGACCACTCAGGCCCAACTTCTTGGATGGCTTTCTGAAAAAAGATGTAATCATGGAATAATATTTCAGCCAAGTTTCAATCAATCTAATATTGTAGGATATTCTAATCAAAAACAAAAAAAAAAGTTATGTCCCCTTAGCTCTTAAGAGATATTGGGGCAGAAGTATACAATTCATCTGTTCCTGTAGCCGTGGAATATTGAGGGATTAGGTTGTGGTTACAACGCCCAGCGCTTTTAACTTCCCCAACTAATATCAGGTCCCTATTTTAAGCTAGGTGGGACTAAGGAGACTTTCAGACAAATTTCGCCAGGACCTGGAAAAATTCCATTGGTTCTCACCGAGGATCAAAACTGGGCCTCTCAGGTCGACAGTCTAGCGCTCTACTCCGCATAACCATTCGTTGAAGATTTAACAAAATTATGATTATCATGGGAAACAAATACCTATAAAACTTTACAATGACTTTAAAACTAAGAAAATGACAATTTAAAAAACAAACTCAACAGTCAACACTCTACAAATAGAATCTCTAAAATGTGACAACACTGAATAGCTTTTAAATCACACAAATGGCCATCACAAAAAGTTACCCCTTACATAGCGTATTAGCATGATACATTTGCCCCAATGGACCCCCCAATAAATTGATTAGCATTTAACATACCGTATTAGCATGACACATTTGCCCCAATGGACCCCCAATAAATTGATTAGCATTCAACATACCGTATTAGCATGACACATTTGCCCCAATGGACCCCCCAATAAATTGATTAGCATTCAACATACCGTATTAGCATGATACATTTGCCCCAATGGACCCCCAATAAATTGATAAGCATTCAACATACCGTATTAGCATGATACATTTGCCCCAATGGACCCCCAATAAATTGATTAGCATTCAACACCGCTGAATTCAAAATTTAATAGCCAGTACATCACACGGCTGTGAAATATTTTTTTCTCAGATACAAATGTCAAGCCTTGCCTTGAAGTAAATGGGGGCGAGGTCACCAACTTCTCTTTCTAAAGGGACACATTCCAGAGCTGTGTGGGGGAAATGCTTCAGGTGCATCACGGTTTCCATGACAACCACATCTTGATCCTGTTCTCTAAACATCTGGACCAAACTTTTTCTAAACATCTGAGACACATTGAAATAGAAACTAGCATTAGTGATAAAATAATATAGATGGGGAGAGGGGGGTGTTTAAAAAGCACAAAGCAAGCTATGGAAAGTTTTTATAAAGAAAAAAAAACAATTTGTTCAGCACCACAGAATCAGAAAATAAGTATCTGGCACAGCACCACAGACACAGAAAATAAGTATCTAGCACAGCACCACAGATACAGAGAATAAGTATCTAGCACAGCACCACAGACACAGAAAATAAGTATCTAGCACAGCACCACAGACACAGAAAATAAGTATCTAGCACAGCACCACAGATACAGAGAATAAGTATCTAGCACAGCACCACAGACACAGAAAATAAGTATCTAGCACAGCACCACAGACACAGAAAATAAGTATCTAGCACAGCACCACAGACACAGAAGATAAGTATCTAGCACAGCACCACAGATACAGAAAATAAGTATCTAGCACAGCACCACAGACACAGAAAATAAGTATCTAGCACAGCACCACAGACACAGAAAATAAGTATCTAGCACAGCACCACAGACACAGAAAATAAGTATCTAGCACAGTTAGTACGGGCACATCACATAATTAACAGTCCAGAAACTCAAATACACTAGGCAATAAGATATCAAGTAGCCCATAACATAGGACAGAAATTTGTAAAAAAAAAAAATGAGATAAAACATCTGGCCTGACCTGCATTTCTTTCCAAACATCTTCATCCATGGTGGTGCCAGACTGAACATGTTGCATGGGGACAATCAGACAGTGGCCCTCGGTTAATGAACGATGATGGGGCAGGGAAAGATAGCTCTGCAATATGCACGTAAGAATGAAAAGAAATATGAGATTATCTCCCTTAGGCAATGAAACAATCATTTCTAATCAAAATCAACACACACGCACACAAAATAACATATTGTTAATATAATGATCAAACCTAAATGTAAACAATCTAGTTTTAAACAAAACAGCCCACCTTTGTTCCCAGAGCAATGATTAAATGTTTTGGAACTTTCTGCAGACATCTGTTGCATTTCTCTACGGCTGAACTCACCTTCCGATGTTCTGTAGATAGATTTACAAAAGAGAGCCTTTACATGAATGCACTACAACTGACAACACTAAACAGTAAAACATGTCATGAAGGGAAAACTAAACCAAAATCTGTACAAAAACTTTTTGTTGCTCTTTGGCTCATTTATACCTTCCATTTACCCAACTTTTTCTACAGTTATCAACATTCTTTCCACATGTACATTTATACCTTCCATTTACCCAACTTTTTCTACAGTTATCAATATTCTTTCCAAATGTACATTTATACCTTCCATTTACCCAACTTTTTCTACAGTTATCAATATTCTTTCCACAGGTACATTTATACCTTCCATTTACCCAACTTTTTCTACAGTTATCAATATTCTTTCCACATGTACATTTATACCTTCCATTTACCCAACTTTTTCTACAGTTATCAACATTCTTTCCACATGTACATTTATACCTTCCATTTACCCAACTTTTTCTACAGTTATCAATATTCTTTCCACATGTACATTTATACCTTCCATTTACCCAACTTTTTCTACAGTTATCAACATTCTTTCCACATGTACATTTAAACCTTCCATTTACCCAACTTTTTCTACAGTTATCAACATTCTTTCCACATGTACATTTATACCTTCCATTTACCCAACTTTTTCTACAGTTATCAATATTCTTTCCAAATGTACATTTATACCTTCCATTTACCCAACTTTTTCTACAGTTATCAATATTCTTTCCACAGGTACATTTATACCTTCCATTTACCCAACTTTTTCTACAGTTATCAATATTCTTTCCACATGTACATTTATACCTTCCATTTACCCAACTTTTTCTACAGTTATCAACATTCTTTCCACATGTACATTTATACCTTCCATTTACCCAACTTTTTCTACAGTTATCAACATTCTTTCCACATGTACATTTATACCTTCCATTTACCCAACTTTTTCTACAGTTATCAACATTCTTTCCACATGTACATTTAAACCTTCCATTTACCCAACTTTTTCTACAGTTATCAACATTCTTTCCACATGTACATTTATACCTTCCATTTACCCAACTTTTTCTACAGTTATCAATATTCTTTCCACATGTACATTTATACCTTCCATTTACCCAACTTTTTCTAGTTATCAATATTCTTTCCACATGTACATTTATACCTTCCATTTACCCAACTTTTTCTACAGTTATCAATATTCTTTCCACATGTACATTTATACCTTCCATTTACCCAACTTTTTCTAGTTATCAATATTCTTTCCACATGTACATTTATACCTTCCATTTACCCAACTTTTTCTACAGTTATCAATATTCTTTCCACATGTACATTTATACCTTCCATTTACCCAACTTTTTCTACAGTTATCAATATTCTTTCCATTTGTACATTTTTTTTTAACTTTTTCAGGAAAATATTTTAATTAAAAAATTAACGAAATTTGCATTTCATTCTTCTCTCACCAAAGATAGCTGCTGATCTATCTCTTGATGCTGATTTTTCTGCATCTTGCTTCCTGGCAGCTTTACTGACAAACATGTCATCAACATCAAGATCTCTGTCATGTGACTGTCGAAAAAAAAATTCATTTATTGGGTTGTTTTTTAGATGTTTTTCTCCCCACTAAACTTTTTTTTATTAATATTTCTGCAATATCAAATATTCTACCTTCCCAGCAAGTCTGGCAAACATTGAATTCTGATCTTCTGCTGTGCCTGCTTTTTCTTGCTCAACCTTGATGATAATAAATAGTTTAAAAAATATAAGAAGTTTACCTTTAGATTAATAAGCATGGGGCTAATAAAAATACTATTTCTAAAAATCTAAAGCGTAAAAAATAGTAAATTTATCAGCTTACCAAGGATTTTAGATCCAATTTATCATCGTCGTCAAAATAGATCGTCCTCTGACCAACCACGTCATGAGTCTGTGCCTGTACAAAAAAATTTTACAGACTAATTTGGAGAAGTTAGCAATAGGACACTTCCATTCTTTCTCATTGAAAGATATTTCAAACATGAGTACACATTTCAAGATCTCTCACATCAGAAGCTACTTACATTTTTCTTGCGCTTCTTGCTAGCACCAGTCCCCCATGGGTCAGTTGTTCCAGCAACGGGTCGAACTAGCCCACTTTTGCTGGTCCTTGACAAGACTACAACATTGTCTGTTTCTTTATTTTCACCTCCCTGTCTCTTTCTTGCCTGGAGTCTGTCTTTCCTGGAGTGAGAAAAATCTTTTGTGTTGTCATTGCCATTGGCCTTACTGTCTTCCCTCAGTCTCCTGGCCTTCTCCAACTTATCTTTTAGTTCAGCTGCAAGGGCCTAAACAAAATAGTTCATTTATTGCAGCATATAAACATAAGTAGTTCATTTATTGCAGCATATAATATTTCAATCAGCATTTAACTCAAAGCTAGGTTTATTGATGATTCGAAAAAGAGATCTTGTTGTAAACCACATGAGGAAAAAAAAAATCCAACTTTATACAAGATTCAATAATTCTTTTTTTGACATATTTTGGTAAACATAAGTCCACCAAGAGTTTTATTTAAGAAAAACTGATTTGGCTAATTTGGAGGCTGTACTTTTGAAAATTCATTTCAACAGAGATTTACTGCAGCTCCTTATAATTTTCAATGTTGACCAAGTGTTAGAACTTTTGAGTTATTATAAATTACAATCTCAATCCTAATGTCTAATGGATACAAACTTTTAGCAGTGGCTAGTGGTGAAACTAAAAGTAAAAAGGCTGCCGGTCGACTCTTGAATTAAAAAAAAAACTCCTTTCAACATACGGAAAATCTAAAATTGATTGGGTATGCTGCCATCGATAAGACATTGGTTAGAGAAAGAGATTTTTTTAAAAAAAACTGTGCAGTTAGCTTTTGCAAAGAATCATGTGAGCCTGGGTTGCTCAAAAGGTGCAAATATTGCCAGCAAGACTTCAATTGGAGCTCAGCTTTTGTAGAAGCCACACCACTATCAACTGCTTATCTGGACCAGACATACATGTTTTTGGTTTTTTTTAACTATGAATTAAGATTTTATTTCATGAGAAAAACAGAGAATAGCATGATGCTTCAACTGAAACGAAATATGTTCTATTAAACTTATTATTTTTAAAAACTGATAAGTGTGTTGTTTAAGTGTGGAGATAGAGACAAGACACTGCTCTAAAATACTAACATCATTTCCCATAATTTCTGCTCTTAGGATCTTGGCAGCCATGTCATTGAGTTCCTGCTCTGATGGAACGTTCACGACTTCATCCTTCTGAGTCTGTGGTTCAGGACTCTCCTCATCGCTGTCACTGCTGCTGTCTGTTAGATTGAAAAATATTAAACACCTTTGAACTTATCCACATTCCAGAGCAGGGGGGGGGGGTCGCAAAACTACAGCCCATGGGCTTGATGCTGCCATTGGAGTTCAATTCATCAGGCCCGCCGACACCGCATGAATGTTACTGATAAAATTATGGAACACAATACGCCATGAGACGATTGAAACGTAAATGGCTGAGCTGCATGAGCTCATCATTCAACCAGTCGTCAGGCCGCTGTGGGAAAAGATTGATGCCCCCCCTGTATCAGAGTGATAATCTATTTAAACACGTGTTGTTGTTGGTAGTGTTAATACTAACTGATGAAAATGATGGGGGGGGGGGTGTTAAGAACTATCACAGACTTGTCAATGACAAAAAACAACTAACACAAAAAAAACTTTTTAACTAAAGAAACTTTTTCAATATACATGTAAGTGTATACTTCTAGCCAGCTAGACAAAAACGTCATAATTGAATATTAAATATAAACTGTGAGAATAATTTGAATTATATATATTACGACCTTTAAAAAGTAAAGCCGGCAAATAAAATATGTTAAATGCTCAAGGTATTTTAGAAGCAGTTAGTAATGAATTAACTAAATGAATAGCAAAAAAGACTGAATAAAAAAACTTCCCGCCCTGTCCATTTTCACCAGCAGCTTACTTTAAGCAGCAAAAAGTAAAGTTAACAACACATCAAAAATGTTCTTGTTTTTAAATAAACATTTTTTAACATAAATTGTTGTTTTTTTTTTGTTTTTTTTTTTAATTTGCTCAATTATTCAATTCTTATTTTTGTTTAACAATAAAAAAAAAAAAAAAAAGAAATGAAACAAATAATGAAACGCTTTGTAAAACAAACCCAAGCTCTAATATGTTTAATATTTAAAATAAGGTGACATTGATCTTTCTTCAGTCAATTAAGTCAGACCCCATTGTGTTATCATGACACAGTGACACCACTGTGTTATCATGACACAGTGACACCATTGTGTTATCTTGACACAGTGACACCATTGTGTTATCATGACACAGTGACACTGGGGCTACAGAACTTTCCTTCATAGATAAGTTCCAGAATCAATAGATTTAAATTTATATTTGATAAATTTCATAAGTTAAAAGTTTAAGTAGAAATCAGTGCTTACCACAGGAGGATGAAGAAGATTTTCTCCTTCTGTTAACCTCTTTGCTTTTCTCCTTTTCTGGACTATCTCTGCTTTTAGATTTTTCTTTATCTTCTGCTTCACCAGGAACAGACTTTTTCCATCTTGAAGTTATTTCTGGCGACCTCCTTAACTGTCTGTCATCTTTAGATTTTCTGTATTCTGTTGTTTCTCGTGCTTGCTTATGTACAGAATTATTACGAGATAAACGTGTGTCCCTTTCATCCTCACTGTCAGAGCCTGGCCGCTGAAAACGGGAAGTTGGCGCCATCTTATCTTTCTTCGAATCCCTAGGACTCTCAGAAACATGTTTCCCATTCTTTACAGAATTTATCTGGGATGAGTGTGTTCCTCTTTCATCTTCACTGTCAGAGTCCGGCCGGCGAGAAGATGTCACTGTCTTATCTTTCTTTGAATCTCTGGAGAAGTCTGATACATTTCGGGTCCTCTGAAACTGGTCATCTTCTTCCTCTGATCTAGGACGCTGATAGTGTGACCTTCTTTCACCAGACTCGTCTCTGTGCTTTTCTCTTTTCTCATAAGACTTGCGATCATCCAGCCTTTTATCAGCAGTGTGCTCCTGATGTCCATAGTCATCTTTGTGTTTGCTCCCCTTCTGATAATCTCTGTGTTTGTATCTATCATCTCTTGTTCTACTGCCTCTGGATTCGTTTTTATGTTTCTTCTCTGCTTCAGCCAGCATAGATTCTAGTTTCTTCAAAGACTGTCAATAAATACATCACCAAAAAATGACAATAATAATTGACAATATTTTTGTCCATTTATTTAAATAAGGTTACTTATCAAGAAATCTAATTTCACCTTAAACTGAACATGACAATATTGGGAAATTAGGAAACCTAATACTAACCTTTTAATGTGCAATAAACAAAATAAAAGTGATTGAACAAAAAAATATTAAACTCAACAAAATAACAAATCATCTTTACCCCCCATCTTTCAGCAACTACTTCCTCCAGGTTTCTCCCTTCGTCCACCGCCTGCTGTTTACATCTGATATAGGACTGCCGGAGCCAAGCCAAGCCCCCGTCACCTGTAGAGGACTGTGGCAATGATGTGGAGCTTTTAGTCTTTTTATCTGGTTCATTCTCAGGGAGACCTGACCCACCGTCCTTCCAATAAGGATTTAACTCTCTGGTATGTTGACCTGGCTAAACAATGAAATTTAAATATTTGAGACACAGTGGGTGTTTTTCATCAATGAAAAAAGTACATAGTTAAGTAGATGGAAGAACCTCCAAACACGGCTTATGTAAAACATATAACAGATAAGACTATGTTTCCTAGATACGTAAAGCATGAAAAAATCACAAGCATTGGCCAATGGAGCCAATTACCTAGAGTCCTCTTTTCATCATCATATTTTCCAGCTAGATTATTATTAATATTTGTTATCTAGGATAAAGAAAGTAAACTTTTAAACTCAAATAATTTAGGATACGCTTAGTAATATTTGTGGAACGATGGCCGAGTGATGAAGATGCTCCACAGTCGACCTGAGAATCCTGGGTTTGATCCTCGGTGAGAACCACAGGAATTTTCCCAGGTCCTAATGACAGTTAGTTCAAGTCCACACAATCCCTAAATATGCAGAAGTTATAGAAACAGATGAATTCTACATTTCATCTGCCCTGATGGCCCTTTAGGGATAGTTATATTTGCTTAGGCAAGCACAAAGACTGGCTGAGCCTAAATTTTGTTTTATTTTTGACAGAGTTGTAGTGTACTGATACAGAGAATTTATTTAGAATTTAAATATTAAAATTTACTAAAAAAAAATTGTTGGATTTTTTTTTTTTTGTAAATGTCTCACCTGAAGCAGTCGTTCTGCCTCTTTATTGGCTTCATCTTTCTGTTTTTTAATAATGTCACGCAGCTCTTGCCTTGAAGTGGTAGGTAATATGTCTAATGGAGCTTCCATCCAACTTTCCCTCTATTCAAAATTAATTGAAATGAATTCTTAAAACAAAATAAGTATCTTTTCAAAAAGTAACATGGAAGAGAAATTTCGAAAAAAAATGCAAAAAATTTACAAAATACTTTAGTATACTTGGTCCCAAATTTCGACAAAGCATAAGAGCCTTCTCTATAAGCACAGATTTAATTCCATCATTAGATAAGCTTGAACGAATACTAATTAGTCGGCACTAATTTAATTTATGTAAGAACAAATAAAGAAGACAAATAAAATAAATCCTGATCAATGTCCAAGTTAATTAACTCTAAAAAGATAACTTATATATA
Organism: Bulinus truncatus; assembly: GCA_021962125.1. Lineage (NCBI taxonomy): Eukaryota > Metazoa > Mollusca > Gastropoda > Planorbidae > Bulinus > Bulinus truncatus. Next base: position 4,627,514 of record JAGDYQ010000039.1, read on the forward strand.
TGAAATTTTACATCAGGTTGTTATCTCACCTGGATTTTTGGACCTTTGATGGTTGGAACGCCAGTGTCAACTTTCTTTGATACCTCCACCCACGCTTCATCTGCATTGTGTTCCTAATTTTTTTTTTAATTAAAAAAAAGAAAAAAAAAACATCAGTATGCTGCAGAAAATACTGTTCTGGATAAAAAGAAAATATTTCATGTCTTTCTGAACAGAAATTTTATTTTCAAAATATAAGATATTTCCCTTTTTTTATTTGTTTACTAAATTATTATCACTACGAGTGAGAGCCTAAATATTTATATATATATATATACACATTTGTATTTTTGCATGTATTTAATTTAGATTTACTTTTCCTCTGAATACTAGAAAATGCAGTTGAAATATTTATTACATGTATAAGAAAACTCCTTATCCTGATTAAGTGCGATATCAGATAGGATCCAAATATTTGGACATCTAGGTAACTGAAGATAATTAAAAATATAATTTTTATTTCTTTTTAGGAAAAAATATATTTTCTTAAGAAAAATTTCATGTACAATAAATAATTATTTTTTTTTTACATTTAGTATTAGTTTACAAATTGTATCAAAAGATCACTGCTTGAATATATCAATAAAAAATTATTTGTCTGATACAAATAGTTCTCAATTTGAGTGTCTATGAAGGCATTTAATATTAGTAATAGGTCCAGAGAATATTTTTCTTGTGAAAAATCATCATTGCCCATCACGTCTGTTGGGGTATGGGCAACAAGAAACAGATTTCCAGAGACCTTGTCCTAAGCCCCAGCTAATTCCAGATGAAATCCATCTTAGCAGTGTTAGCTTCATGATTTCTTTAGCAGAAAGTTGGCAGGTCCTTTCCAGCTCATTGCCATGCAACAAGATTAATCCTGTTGAAGTCTTTTGTTGATACTGAGGCCAACCTCCAAGATAGTAGCTATCTTATAACAAACTGAAGGTAAATGTTCAGTCAAAACTTTTCATGATTGAGATCCTACAAAAGAAATAGAAATAAAACTTACACGGTCACTTTCTGAACTGGATGAATGTCTTTTATGCTTTTTCTTTGACTTCTTTTTCTTAGCTTTTTTTTTGAAACTCTGAATTAGAAATAATAGAGTTAAATATTTTTTTATGATCAAAATACATGTATTTCCATAGAAAAATACTTTCTTGTAACTTAAACAAACTGAAATTCCAATGAAATACATGAAAAGATTAATTAATGTATAACTGTAACTCATGGATAAATCTTGATGCCAAATAGAATCTGAATAGACTTGAATAGGTTTCATTAAATAGGATTGCTTTCCTGATATGCAAATTCATAACTAACAGAAACTTTTATTGTGAAAAAAAACAACCTCAGATTCACTGTGAATTCTCTGAGATACTGAGTCTAGCATCCATGTTCCTTCTCCTGACTTCTTTGCCTTTTCTTTCTTAGCCTCATCTCTTTCAAACTTTTTTCTAGCCTGCAATCATATGAATGTTTAATAAAGAGGATTAAATATATATATATTTTTTTTTTTTATTAAATGGGCTAAAACTCAAGCAGATGCACTTATGTGCAACTCCAATGCTAATAATATCTAAACAATTATTGCTTAACAGAAATTTTTTTTTTTTTTTTACTTTTGAAAGTTTTTTGTTGTTTTTATAGTAGTTAGATATTAAACTGGAATCTTGATATTTTTTTTTAAATAATTTATACCACTATGGATGTATTACAACCTAGTCTACTTAGCTGTCATGAGCTTTAGCCATGTTATTTTAATGGTACTGTATTATCAGACCAAGCTATAGCCCAAAACTCAGCATAGACATTTAATTAAAAAAAAAACACTATTAAAAAGCTAATGAGTTTTCATTTAAAAAAAAAAAAGCGTCATCAATATCATCATGTCACGTGTAATTTTCTCTTTAAAAATTTAATCCAAGTCAAGCGTTTTTTGTAAATCTGAATACAAATTTTTTTCTTTAATTCAGGACTATTATTTGGTACTATTACTTCAAACTAAAACTACGCATTTCATTTCCTAGTTGAAAAATAAACCAATCAATTAATTTGTTATTCCTTAGACCAGTGATTATCAAACTTTTAAGTTTCATGACATGACCCACTTCAACAACACTCAAGTCAACATTGTCAACATTTTTGTTTTGAGACCCACTTGAAAAGAAAAACTGCAATAAAAAAAAAAAGAGAATAAAAACGGAATTAAATGTATAAGTAGATTCCCCACCCAGAGGCATACCTAGGGTGGGGGAGGGGATCCAAATTAGAAAGTTCCCCCAGGCCCCAGCTTGAAGGGAGGCCCCCAAAAATTTTTTTTTTGCATTTAATATTAGGTACATTATCTCATGTCATGTGTCAAATGCCAAAATGCAGGGGCATCCAAAGTGGTCAAGCCCCCCCCCCAGGCCCCAAATTCCCTAGGTTCGGCACTATCCCCACCCCTACAAGTTAAAGGCATAAACTCCATGTCACTCTTTCAGTTATAGGTCTTAAATTACCTTAATCCACTTTGACGATAACTTAGACTTTTAGTGGCAGGTGGACTTAGTTCAAGACAATAGTTGATATTTTAAATTGTAAGGTATACTGTTATAGAAAAATATTCATTAGAATAATTTTTGTACCTGGTCGAGGATTAGCTGTCTTGCCTTTTTATTTTCTTCCTTGCGAGCATCTAGCTCAAATTGAGACTGAAAATTTTGGTATTTTCCACTCATGTTTACAAAACGTAAGATAAACTACTTTTGAGAAACAGTCAATCAGAGTTATCCCTGCACGAACTACGGAAAAAATCTACAAGTCTTCCGAAAAATACCTTTGAAACTAAATGAAAAAATAGCAACGCTTTTATACTTTATCATATTATTAAATCTTAAGTTCTATAGTGTTCCTAAAAGACGATCTTTATTACAATGTAAACTATCACACAGAAAGCGCATCACGATTTTAAAATTCCTCTAATAATGACTAAAAAAATATTATTGTGTTATTTTCCTTTTTAATAGTATAGTACCTAATTGTTAGTACATAAATAAATAAAATATGGCAGCTTTCGGAAAACCAATTTAAATTGGGGGATGCGCATTCTATATAACATATATTCTGTGAATGTGAACTGTCACAGTCTGAGAAAGTAGACAAATGACTGCAAATATTAAGTACTGCCCATTCCTACACTTTTCTTCCCACACCACCCATTCTGAAACCAAAGACCTCTTCTATATACATATAGCAGTATATGGCTGTTTAAGACAACTTATCTAAATCTCCTAATCTGGCATTGACGGGGATTGTGCACCTAGAGGACGTATTCACATCGAGACAGTTACATTCTGCTGTTGATTCCTAGAGTAGTCGACTTCCCCCCCCCCTTCCCCCACCAACCTTGTCGGTTTTGTGTCTGAATGTGTACAATCTCTGTCAAAATGGCACTCAGGATGGACAGCTCCTGCAGCCCCACCCCCAATCGGCTGAATAGATATGACCCATGGGGGCCATGGATATAACATATGAAGGAAAATAAGTGTCAAAAAATGACATGATAATTCTTTTAATTCTTATAACTGTACAAATGAAATAGTTGGCCAATCTCTTAAATTTTGCTTGTTTTCGTAATTTTTTTTTAATTATTTTTTTCATTTGTTCCAACTTGACATTAAGTAATTAGTACTAGTAGGGAATATACTACATGTATTTCACAACAATCAAAATTCTTTAACTTCAAGATTTCACATGCTCTGGCTAATGGAGTTAAGAAGTCATTGTCTTGAAAGATGAGTGGCTTCAGCAAGGGGAGGAGGGTGCAATCCGAACATAGGCTAGGGCAGTGCCGAACCTAGGGATTTGGGGGCCTGGGGGCTTGGCCTCTTTGTGGGCCCCTGCATTTTGACATTCCACATCATGACAAGAGATAATGTACTTAATATTTAATGAAAAAATGTTCGGGGCCCACCTCAAGCTGGGGCCCGGGGGGGACTTTCGAATTAGGACCCCCTCCCTAGTTACGCCTCTGGGCTAGGGGCTGATGCCCTTAAAACCCACCTGGAAACAGTAATCTTGAAAAAAAGCAGTAGCAACTGAAGAGTATGGGTGATATCAGAGGGGCCCTAGTTGGTGGAGATTGTTAGAGGGCCCATGAATAGATAGCTGCAGTCCTGCTCACAATACATACATGCTGAGTAATTATTAAAACTAGTAACCCTTGTTTCATTTTTCAAAATTGTACTGTAGTGAGTCCTAAAAGTATTGTTTAATATCTCAATGTATTCTAGACCAGTGGTCAGCAATGTTTTTGACCCTTCGGACCCCTAAATTCTAAGTTTTTTAAGTCCACAGATCCTCCCTTCCTTTCTGCCTCCACCTCCTTCCCCATCCCATACACATATTTGTAAAATTATGATCAGAGTACAATTTTATTACTATGAATTAGTAATACAATTATCTTTAATATAATGACATATGAAATTTGTTTTTTTAATCACGACCAGAGCTTTTTTAATTTAATCATTGTTAAATATCAGTAAAAAGTATTTTAGCTTTTACACCTTAAAGTAGGTGTATTACATTTTATTGTGGCATTTGCTTCTGTTTGTCTGAAATAAGTTCATGGATTTTAGGTTCCAATGACGTCAGTGCAAAATAAAGAGATGTTACTTTTTCAATCCGAAAGAATAATATTAATATAAAGGAATCACAGAAGAAGTTCTAATCTTTCTGTGAATCACTAAATTTTCTCACAGACCCCAAGTTGCAGACTGCTGTTCTAGACCATATTTAGGAACTTCAAGTAAAATATAGCAAGCATCATATTTTTTAAAATTGTCTGAGCATCACAAAAGGCACAATGACACCATTTTAAAAAAAAAAAGCTTATTTTTTCTGTAAATATCCAGCAACGATGCTAGCTAGCTATAATTAGGGACATCAGAAAATATATCGGTTTTAGGAAATATCAAAATTGTACCAACCAAGACAGTGCTGGGGGCTAATGTCGTTTTCAAGATTACGATTAAACAAAACAAAGCCATGAAAAAGGTTAAAAAAATATTGTTTTAATATTTCATACTTGCTAGTTTGAGGAATGACTTTTTCTATAACTAAACACCATTTAATGTTGTTTATACATTTATATGGCTGTTAGCTCAGAAATTCATGAAGTACGATTTATTCAACTATATTGATATATATATATATATACAGGCTGATCAACAATAATAGAGCCACAAAAAAAAAATTATGAATGGCATATTTATTAAACAGAAAATTGAATGACATGGCCACACATAATTAAGATGCACAAATTAATGATAAACAATGAAAATATTAATAATACTATGAGCATCAAAGGCATCAAAAAGTACAGCAGTAATAGAAAATATACATTATTTACAAGCTGTTAAGAATAGATTTAAAGACATTAGGAATCTTTATAAAACGCGTATTTATTTTAATGTTAATTTTTTTATTTTTGCAAGTATAGATATAATAGTCTTCTGTTTTTTTTAAATTTCAAAATAAAAACAATCACTTTAATGATGCATGCTAAATTAATGGTTAATTAATCACTGAATTTCTCAAGGAAACCAAAAATCTATTCACTTATCATTTTTAATGATGATTTCTTGTCAGAAGGGTATACTTAAAAGTCATAAATCTTTTTAATCATTCTTTGAGACTCTCTCAGAGAAAAATTTATAGCAAAACATAAGAAAATTAAAAGCATTGTTTTTGCAAGCATATGTGATGAAATGAGTGAAGCAACAGACTTGCTGGAAATTTGTGCCGATCACATTAACAGCCATGAGGGGGTTATGCCAATTGATTAATAAATGCAAAGAAGACAAACTAATGTATGTTTAGAGATGATATGGTGCAAAGGTTTTATCTCATATTTCTGATTCATTCAGTCATCCTAAAAATAGAAAAGAAAAAAGAAGTTAATGAAATTGATCAATGATATTTTAAATCATATTATATGTTTTTGTTTTTTTTTAATCAAAAAATGACATTTGACGATTGGTAGCAATCACCTTGAATGGATTAATCAACTGTAAATTATGGTCACATATCAATAAAAACAAATGAATTCATATATATCACATAGTTTAAACTTCAAATGCTTGCATGCAAGTTTAATTTTAAATGAATAAAGTCTCAACGCTGTCATCTCCATAATTAGTCAAATGTGAGAGCTAGGTACTAACAAACTTATTCCTAGCAATATGTTATTTATTTTCTTGTCTGATAATTTTTCTGTTAGCAGAAATAAATACTGATTACAGGTATTATGTTTGTCAAACGGTTAACAGTCATTGTTTGTCAAACTGCAAAAGAATGTCTCAAAGACGCTGTCAAAGACATAGGTATCCAATGCCTTTCATTCCAACACTAGTGTGAGATACATACTAATGAGATTGTTTTTCATGCAGCAACAGAAATTTAAAATGGTCTTATCAACATCTCTCCCAACAATTAAAGGTATATGAATAAAACTTCATAATGTCCATGCCTAGAAGGCTGCCAACGTTAGAAATTTTTTTTTTCAGAAATATCAATATGGAAAAACATGTATAAATAAAAAATAAAAAAAATAATTTTTTTTTTACCCCCTACTGACCAAATAGAGGGGCACAGTGTCAGTGTAGAAGAGTGCTTGACTGCTCACCAAAAGGTCTCGAGCTTGAGCTTCTGTGAGTCCTGGGACTTTTCTTGAGCCCTATTGAGGTCCCTAAGTCCACCCATCTAACTAATGAGTACCTGACATTTGTTGGGGAAAGTAAAGGCGGCGAAGCATTGTACTAGCCACACAAAAATCCCAGAGAGAAGATGTGTTTACAAAAACAGATGAACTCTAATTCACATGACACAATAATCTGTTCGTAAGGGAAACAACACTAACCAAACAATAAAAATAATTTGCGCATAGATCAATCCTTTTTGTATTAAACTAGATACTGATGGCTAAATTAAACAAAATACATAAAACTAATTTATTCGTGAGGGGTTTTGATGATACCTTACATCCAAAATTAAGATAACTATCATTGCTGGAAAAATAACAGCAATAAAGATCAACTATTTCTAATGATTAATGACCAACAAACTTTACCCATTCTTCTTCAGCTACTTCTGCACTTTCAGCATTATCTTTATCTGTTCCAGAAGGTGCCTTCAGTTTCATAATTTTATCTGTCCAGTTACTTCCGATTTTTTCATCACCCACAAAGTTTTTGGATGTCAAGTTGATCTCATCTTGGATTACTAAGCTTTCTTTAAAAAAAAGAATATTTTCAATAAATTAGCAAACAAAGCAAAGGCTTTTTTTTTCATTTCCATTACATGATCATGTACCAGTTTTGAATACATATACATGTATTTTGAAAAATGGGAGATATTCTAAGACTTCTTCTTATTAAAATTACTAGCTCTATATACACTTTGTTTAACATAAAGAGAAATCTTTACACTTTTCAACTGAAAAGATTCACCCAGTTTGCTAATTATTTTGGCAATCACAGCAGAACCATTCTTTTTTTTTAAAACTGCTAGTAGGATTCACAAAAAATCACATTCATAGCTTCATAAGCTATGCAAGGTAGCTCTAATTAAATATTGCTTCATCATTTAAGAATTAAAATAAAATAAATTTTTTTCTGATAGATAAATAAATATGTTTAAAGTTGATCCCCAAGCACAATTTTAACATTTACTTTAAAAATTTTAAAAAATCCATTATGTAACATATCATTTTTTCCAAATGTTAATAAAATCTATGGCACGGTCATTAGCAGATTTTACAGGAAGCATAGTAGATGCATGCCCTGGGCTCCAGCTTCACTTCTAGATGGCCCCACAAAACCCATATTTTGCACTTGCTACTAATTATTCCTTGCGCCCCAGGTCCTAGTGAAAGTTGGTTAAAGTTCCACTAATCCACCCAGCTTTAAATGGTTACCTAATATTAGTTGGGGAAGTAAAGGCAGCTGGGCATTATGCTAACTACACAATCTCTTTTTAAGCTAAAGTTACAGAAACATGAATTCTACACTTCATCTGCCCAGATAGCCTTTTAGGGCTGATGGAAATTTACTTTACTATAATTGTCTAAATTAACATTTATTTACAATGATTGCATAGAGACCAATTTAGGAGAAAGTAATATAATTATAAGAAACCAATTGTTAAAATACTTCAGATAACTCACCTACAATTGGACTATCTCCCAGAGTCTTGACCCTAACTGAAGATCCATTATCCAGCTCTTTTTTCTCACGATCTTCTTCTTTAAGAAGTAAAAATATATCACCATAGGACTTTGTTACCAGATCTTTTATCATGCTTTCAATCTGTGAGTTATGAATAAAAGACTTAACTTGACCAATGGAGATTTTATCTGTTTGACCTTTGGACCTAACATCTGTAAAGAATAAACAAATTAATTATCTTTTTATTAAATTATTAGAATTCACAGCACATCAATAATTTTTTTTTTTTTTTTTAAAGTAAATATGAAAAAAATATACCATATGAAGAGTTCAAATAACCAGAAGATACTTTTGTAGTTTCACTAAAGTTTGGCTCAATTTCTTCTCCTTTGTCATCAAACTTTCTTCTGTGAGCTCTTTCAACTTCCAGGAAAAGTACAAAATATCTTCCCTATTAAAACAAGAAGAGAAACAGCAGTTAGTATTGTTTTTTATTACTTCAATATACATATAACATTTATGAATCGTCAAGACAGTTTTGACATAAATTAGTTATTGTCCAATAAATATAAAAATGTAAAAATAAAATTTTTAAAAAGAAGAAACCTCTGTTTCAGATTAATTTCTAGCCATGTATTATAAAAAAAAGTATTTATGCTAATAAAATATGAACATATTAAATTTATTCAAAATGCTACTATTTATCCATTATTTTGGACTAAACATAGCAGATGAAAGGATTTTTTTAGCTTCTAAAAAAGCTTCAACAAGCTTGTACATCTTATTAAAAATAAACTATGTCAAAAAATGCAAAATCCTTATAATGGACATTTTCTAAATAAAAATCACTTTCAAATCACTTTCAAATAACATGTCACTACATTTGCAATAATTAAAATATGAAAAAAAAATGTGAATGTACAATAAGAAAAATAATTAATTTCTCTTCATAAATAATTTCAGAAGACAGTCATTTACTAGTTAGCCTAATTAATGATTTGAAAAAAACTTATCTCCACATTTTACCTTGGCACTAACAGCGCTGTCTGACCTAGTAATACTGATTCTTGCCTGGCTGATCACCTTGCCTTCACAAAGAATGCCTGGATTTTCTCTTTCATATAAAAATAGACATATGTTAAGATGCTAAATCATAGAATGTAAATTTCATTTTTTTTTACTATTAAAAAAAAAAGTTAATCATTCGCCATACCTCAAATCGAGAGGAATTCAAGTAAAAAAAAGTAACAATTTATGATTAAATAAGACAATGTAAAAATAATATTTTTAATAGCCAAGAAATCAAGAAAAGAAAAAGGTGATAGATAAAAGGTTCATACCATTAGAAATCCAGCTGACAATGTTACTATACAAGCACTGGAATGAAACCCACAAAGCAAGAAAAAAATAGGGAGGCTAAAACAAACATCAGTGGAACGGATGGCCGAGTGGTGTAGATATTCGACTGTCAACCTGAGAATCCTGGGTTCGATCCCTGGAATTTTTCCCACAATTTATCCAGCTTTAAATGGGTACCTGACTTTAGTTGGGAAAGTAAAGGCGGCCGGGCGTTGTGCTAACCACAAAATCCCTTCATATGCAGAGGTTATAGAAACAGATGAATTCTACACTTCATCTGCCCTGATAGCCCATAAGGGCTAAGGGAACTTTTTTTTTAAAACAAACATCAGAGAAGAACAGCCCAAAAAGAAATAAGAGACAGGGATGTCATGGGCCCAGCTCAAGAAGACTGCACAAAACCTTGTCCGATGGTACGATACCATAAAACTCAATGCTCCTACCAGCTAAAAGGAAAAAGAAGAATAAAAATAGACTAAATTTTCCCCAAAAGCCTAATAAGAAAAATGGTTCATGCTTCAAACTACATAATGATAATCTTCAGACCTAACATCATAATAATATATTGAAAATAGTTTAGACTATAGTATAGAATATCACATACTAATTTATTTTTAAAATATAAATTTGCTAAGACTCATGAAGAATAGAGCTATGATCACTAAAGTTAGAATGTAAAAAGAAGACATGGATAAGCTATTTTGCTAGCAAAAATTCATATATTAGAATTATAGTTTCTACCCAGTTCATGCTTCAATTAGTCAAAAGTTCAAATCTTGTGTATTATTGTTTTGTGATTAAAAATCGTTAAACTAGAATTAAAGTAAATTTAAATCAAGGAGAGTTTACAGTATAGTCACTATAACTTAGTATATATTATATGGCACTTGTTACGGGACCGACCGTTCGGTTTCCGTATTTTTTTTACCCGGGTACCAGCCGTAGATAATATTGCTCCACACCCTAACCCTATCCCTAACCCTATCCCTAACCCTATCCCTAACCCTATCCCTAATCCTGAAAAAAAAATTCTGAAAAAAAAATTAAATTTATATATGTCATGTCATGTTCCTTATACCCTAATATAATGGTCACGGTCGGTCCCGTAACAAGTGCGATATTATATACTAATATAATATAGGACCTTTTAGATAAGACACAAGTTGTTCTTTTTTTTACTAAAATTTACTTGTTTGATTTTGGAAAGGCTGAATGATTCCAAGCTCCATCCCAATGAACTGTCTGTACAGGCAGATTTTCTAAAGGTTTATTGTCATACAGTCGGCTCATTTTTGTATTGAATTTAATCTAAATTGATGATCTAAGACAAGTAAGAATATAAACTTCGTAATATACTTCCGTGGTGGTATTAAAAATACTAAACAATGACAATTTTTCTATTGGTATACAAACATCTTTGAAATGGGGGTTTTCGTGTTTATATATTGAAATTGTTTATTACGCCTATAAAACACAAAGATTATGGTTAAGCATCTGATATAACATAATATAACAGAGAAAAATACATATTGTTTAGTTGTTTTAGTTAGCAGTATATTGTAGAAAAGTATATTATATTATGTTATTTTTTTTATTCAGGCTAATGTGATTTCATTTTATCGGTTCCGTATGTATAGACAAAAAAATCTCTTTCGTACTGAGATTGTAAATGCATTTGTTTACATTCTATTATGCATAATGGAAGCAAAATGTTATCATGTTGATGTTCACACTCATCTGACAGATGATTTGATGATAAAGGTACGGTCGGTTTGAACCCTTGAATTTGATTTAAATAATCAATATAAAGACAATATTATATAGTCAATATCGTCATGGTCATATGTCATAATGATATTATATGACAATATTTAATCGAAGTGGATTAATTTTACGGAGTGGTTACGGTTCTGTCCAGACAGAATCCGTATTTTTTTTCCGGGTACCAGCCATAGATATTGCTCCACACCCTAAACCTATCCCTAACCCTAGTCCTAACCCTATTCCTAAACCTAATATAATGGCTGGTACCCGAAAAAAAAAAAGAATGACGGACGTGGAGCCAGTGCGTATTAATTATGCCGGGACAAATACAGATGTAGAAAATAGTATGGACAATTAAATAAATAAATTTTCATGGCACATACCTACTGTAACTATATGAAAAAGTATATGAATGGTCAATACATTATCTGAGTAAGCTTGCTTCACAGGTGCATTTATACTCTGGAGGCTTTGAAATTGTAGCAATATGGGCATATTTATCATTTGCTTTAATATGTTGAAATATTCTAGGTACTTCAGCAGCTATGTTGTGCCGAGCATAAAATGACCTTCATTTTCAGTTTTCGTTTTTTGGAAAAACTATATGGCGGTGTTCGTTTTTAATTAAAGTTGTCTATTTTACAGAGAATTTGTATAAAATTAATTAAAAATGGGTTAGAAAAATGATTTTTGGGTGAATTGATACATTTTTTAACATCCTATGTTGTGTAGTAAAAAAGTTGGACTTTAAAAAAAAAATAGGTCACTTTCATTATAAAAAAAAAATGTCTCAGGCATTTGTCTTTTAATTCTCATATCTTCGCTAAAATTCTTTATCCATTTTAGCATAAGTATGCCAAATTTGAAGCATTTTTAGCGTGTCACACGATGTTAATTTTTTGCCGCAGAAATGTGACCATATCTGAGTTTTCAGCATATTTTTTTTACCGATTTGTCCGGACCGGTAGCGATTTGTCCGGACAGGAAGCTGATTTGCATATAAATGACGGTAAGTAGTGTCTATTGTTATGGTTGTTTTTAAGACAATAATCTATTGCATCCATGCAGTGCGTAAGTTTTATTACTTGAAATTTATTTTTAAACCACTTTGACTTATTACTTAAATTAATTCTTACTATATTTTAGTCATTTTATACAAATTTAAATTATTTATATATTTTAGACAATAACCACCCCCATTTGTTTATGGTAGTTACATCTTCTGTCACTTTATTTTCTTTTATCTAAGAAAAAAGATTCTGCTTGTTTTTCTTAATTTATATTTTCAGCTGAGAATAATTTATCTCAGGAAATGTGCTCCTTGGACCAGCCTAAGACCTACACATTTTCTGATTATAATCAGTTAATTATGACTTTGGATTCTGATGAAGGTAAGTTGTAAGAAATATTTTAAATCTTTTTTTTAGTTTTAGAATTTGTAGTTTTACAAGCTAATTTAAAGCATGTACATTTCTTTTTTAACGGGTTAAGGCTACTTTAAATAAGTCTTCTATTCTTATCTTTAGGTACCCCATTTACAAATGGATATGTTGAATATGTTATTAACAAGGACCTTGTCAAAGTTACTCACCATTTGTTAAATGTCCTTGAAAGAAAAGGTTACCATGTTATGTACAAGACTTTGTATAACTTAGTCTATTTTTTATATAATACCACATGTGAGTTAAAAAAAAAACATCAATAGAAACTGGTCAAAAATAACTTCATATTTGCAAAGTATGTTTTTGTTAACAATGTCCAAAAAGGGCAGAAAAAAAGGAAGATTTCTTCTTTATCATTGGTTGATGACACATCTTGTAAAGAGAATATTCCACCTGTACCTGTGCTTAAAACAGACTGTGTGAAATGCCCAGCTATAAGAAATTCATTCTTGCAAACAACATCTGCATTAAAAGCTAAATTGATTAAAGCAAAGAATAAATTTAAACTTTCTTCATACAATGATGTAAAACGACTGAATCAGTCTTTAAAAAGAAAAAATATAAAAATTGAACAGTTGAAAAGCCAGCGAAGAAATCTTAGGAAAGAGAATTTAATATTAAAAAGGAAGTTTGAATCAAATGACAACAAAAATGTACAAAAGGTGCAGCAATTGGAATCATCAATCAAAGAAATAATAGCTGAATTCTCAGAAGTTATTAAGACAAAGGACAGGGAAATAAAAAAGCTGCAGCTTCAAATTGATGACCTCCAGTGTCAGTTAGACTCTTTAATTGTACCAGCAAAAAATTTCTTTGTTGATTTATTAGCTTGCAAAACAGCTAAATGCTATAATACTCCTATGAGAAAGTGTATTTATACTTGTCTACTCAACCATGTACCCGTCCAGAGAACAGGTCATGTAATTGAAACAATTGTCAAGGAGCTTACTCAGACAACATTGACTAAAATTCCAGGACCAACAACTATTTCTCAGATGGCTTATGAAATAAGTGTTATATCTGATCTCCAAGTTGCTGAACAGCTTTATGAAGCTTCTGAAGCTGTTGCAACTCTTTCTTGGGACTCAACCACCATACAAGGATGTCATATTAATGAGCTGCATTTATCTATTAATGGAGAATCAATGACTTTAGACATTGACAGAATATCAAGTGGTAAAACAGAAGATTATTTTAATCAAATAAAAAATTTCATTCAAGATTTAACAGAAAACTATTCTTCATTCTCTAATGTTCATCAACATTTAATCATTTATAAATTTAGAGAAGCTTTTAAATCAACTTTGTCGGATAGGGCACGTGTCAACCATTGTATAAATAACTGTTTGAGTGAACTGTTGGGAAAAGAACTGTTGGAATTGAAATGTAACCTGCACCCCTTAGACGGTTTTGCCAGAGAAGCCAGGAAATTGCTTAAGAAAGTAGATGAGGTAAGAAACATTTCAAGCAACATTCATGGAACAGAAGGATGTGCAGCAAACCTAATTTACAGAATTTCTAAATTAAGGTATTAAATTATTTTGCTTTAAGTTCCTATTTTACTTCATATGCAAAGTATACAATTTTTAAGATGCTGCATTATCTAGAATTTCTAAATATGATATTAAAAAAATTGATTTCAGGTACAGTGATAAATGTGGTGATCCTGATGGACTCAAAACATATCTTAAGGAACATGGATTAAAAATTGGAATTATACCTCGCTATGTTGGCAATAGATTCAATATTCTATTTCATATGGCTGGTGTAATCTATCAGATGAAGGATATTTTGTGTAGTTTTTTAGATAAATATTACACAGCTAATATAAGACTTCATATCAAGGAAGATTTGGAAAAACCTGAGATACTCACTCAACTTCGAGTGTTAGGTGAGTGGAAAAACTGTCAATTTGAATTTGCTTTGTTTTCACTGAATGATTTTGAATAAATCTCATCAAATGATGGAAATAAAAAAAAATCCTAATGTATTATTTCATAATTTTAAAGGTTTGTTTGGTAAGCTTCTAACTGGACCATGGATGACATTTGTTTATTCAAATGAAAGCAAAATTCAACATCTTGATATTGTAAGTACTTTAATGTTTATGTTTTTTGTGCACATCTTCATTATCGTTTTATTGAAATGCTTTACTTTTTCAATAATTTCAGATTCCATTCTTCAGAACCTGTATTAGCACTCTTGAAATGATAAGAAATGATCCAACATTAATAAAATCAACACCAAGTGATTGCTTTCTTGGAAGATTAAATCCGGATGATATCCTAATGGCCTTGCAATATTTGGAAATAGATGATTTTTTTAAAACTATTGTAATAAAACTAGCTGATGGATTTATTTCTGTATTAAATAGGCAGCTTGATCCATACTTGAATGGAAATTTATCTGCCATGTCTCCAGATTTACTAACTCTAACTTCTTCAGCTCCATTGCATAATATGCATAGTGAGAGAACACTTGGTATGTATGACTCTCTTAAGCATTCTTCCCCTAATGCCACCCCAGGTTTTATTGCAGGAAAGGTTAAAAGTATAGTAAACAACACTATGGAATGGCTTGCTAAGCAGGGTCCAGAAAAACAAGAAAATATTGTATCATATGCAGTAATCCAAGGTAGAATTTACAGAAAAAAATGTAAATTAAGGAATGAGGAGGTAAGCAAAACATCCAGAAAATATAGAATTAAAGTCAGTCAGAAAAGAGAGAAAGTTAAAAGAAGGGTTGTTGAGAAAAATGTCAGAGCATATATGAAAACTAAAGAATGCCAAGGTCTGTTTGATACAGTGACTGCTGAAATGAAAGAGTTGTGTCTGTGTGCTATAGCTAAAGATCCTACTATAATTGGAAAATTGATTTGGCATATTTGGGAAATTGATGGGCATGATATAACTTTTGAAGGTGTAATAACTGGATATACAAAAAATGAGGTTATTGTTACCTATAAAGAGGAGTTTGATGAAACTTTTATTACTTCAGTAGAATTTTGTACTGATTGCCTCATGGGCTTTATCAGATTGATTTCTTAGGAGGTTGTCCTATTAAAAAACAGGTGATAGTATTGAAGCTTACTTGTGTATATTTGTATATTGTTAAATTAAATGTGTTTTAATTTTAATAAAAACTCAATTGAAAACTATCATTTTTGTATTCAATAATTTTTTTTTTGTGTTTGTTGAAATAAGTTTGTAAATAGACCTACAATATCTGATAAAAGTTATTTAAATATAAATAAAAATACAATAAAAGGAACAAATAAATGAAAAATATAAATAATAATAAATAAAACACTTAAGCATTAAATATTCATAAAATTAAATTATATTTGCTGGAAGTTGCTTTATCAAAATGGCCACCAACAACCACTCCTCCTCACACACATTACTTTCAGCTAATTTTTTTCAATGCATAATTCTTTAAAAGCTAAAAATATACATAATATATATATATTTAAAGAATGTATACTTCTCTATATTTCAAAATGATGCAGCAAACAATATAATTATACCAAGCATTTTAGAGGAAAAATTGAAAATAGCAATTTGTAAGAGCCGAGTCCACTTCAAAGATATCTTATTTTAGTAGAGATTTCTTTATTAAATATAGCTTTTCGTTTCTAAAATGATAATAAATATCAAGATATAACATACATTCATAAAAAGACTTAAGAATTTTACTTTATTATACAGTTATCATCTTTTTAATTGGTAAAAAAAGTAAAATTTAGAATCACCCCCAATAGACCCTAAGTCCAACGTCCGCTCTATTTATAAAGTAAAGTGTCTTGTATGTTATTCAATAAATAAAAAACATATAAATCTATAACATACTCAAATTTCATCTGAATATCTCAAATGGTTCAAAAGTTATTAGCTTTTTAGTGCAAAAATTGAAAATTTTGGTCACTAATTTTGACCATTTCCCCCCATGTTTTTCCTAACACTAAAAATGTCATAACTTCGCTTCTAATTGAGCTAGATAGATAATCTTTGCTGTTTTGGAAATGGTTTGGTGAGCTCTTTAATATGGTATCAGTCATTTTAATGAATTTTGAATTTCACTTTTTTCACTGAAGTACCTAAATATTCTCACCTGTTTTTGTTCTGCATGAGCGATATACTAGTTCCATTGGGTAAAGTTTAGCTGGGTACAAAAAAAGCTAAACGTAAAATCATAAGTTTAGCTACCGTAGTTTCTCATCAAAAGATATCCGACATATCACTATCAACTTTTCATAGGAGGAATTCATTTGCATAAGTGACAATTGTGATAGAAAATAAGTAAAGTATTCAGTATCATGTATTATACAATACATGCAAAAACATCCAATTTCATTCTTTGTGCCTATGAGAGACATCTCTATATTAATAGACATAAACTTGTGACAATTTGTGTGAAATGGCATGATGCACATTTATGTTCACTGTTTACTTCCACATTCATTATGCTATTATAAACTTCACCCTTATTTGTCAATTGATATTTTTGCTACCCTATTAGCTAGGATGAGTAGACATTAGTTAGACTGTGGACACTGTGGTTTTGAGGACCACATTATAAAAATATTTAATAAAAAAACAGCTTATTACTAAATATATCTTTAAATAAATAGATACAGCTATATTTTATAGTAATGATGAATTAAATAAATATTTCTATGATCAAAAGATTTTTTTTTTTTTACTTTATAGGGAATTTTAATAAATTTATTAACATAGAGAAAAACAATTGTGGTTATAACAACTTTTCCCAAGCTGTAGTTGTTGACAGGTAAAATGTAATATGTGATGAATGATATGTATAATGTTTTTGTCACATTATGTGGCATGAATTAACAACAGTTTCTCTATTTTATTAAGACCCAGACCTCCCCGAGCTATGCTTGGTACACTGCTAGTTATGTCGTTATACTCTAAATTATTGTATGTAGATGAGGAAAAGGAAATTTGTTTTGCTGCATATAAATTGAGAAAATTTCTGTTAAAATCATTATAAACTATTGATCACTCAGCATATATTATGTTTTATTAAATTATGTATTCAGATACATAATTTGATCTTCAATTATTCTTCCATTCCTCAGGACATTGATAATGTTATCAATAGAGCACTTCAGGTAAATAACTCTAATACTATAATCTATAGTCAATTAAAGAAACTGAATTACTCCACCTGTTTCTCTGTAATGTTTTTTGTAGAAGTTTTTCAAAGCAGTAAATTAGAAGCTGAAATTTATTAATTTTTTTAGTAATTTGTAATTTATTGCGAGATAGTTTAAACATTTTCTGTTCATTTATTTTATTATGAAGCAAAAAGTCCTGGCCGCATTGGTGGTGGCAGAAAATAAAGCAGACTTTCAACCTGTAATTGACCTCCACTACCGGTAATTATCATTATTCACCATTTTATTCTTGTTTAGATTTATGAATCTTCGAAAGCCTTCAAAATTTTTTTTCTTGAACATTTTTAGACTTTTTTGGCTGTTAGAAGTGAATGATACCAAAATAATTATGTTTGGAGAACAGTGATTCTCAAAAGGCTAGTGGGTCACCAACCACTTGTGGGCAGAGTGAAAATTCAAACATTTTTAATAATTTCATACCAGAGGGTACATACAATTAATTTTAGCTTTTTTTTAGCATTTCAACTTTCACTGTACGGGTGAGTCACTCAAAACCAAAAAGTTTGAGATACCACTTGTTTCAATACAATCTCTATAGTCATTATTGAGTATCTACTTAACATATTAAATCTTGGAATTTGTAATTGGTTGATTCTGTCACTAGTCAAATTTTCTGAACATAAACCTGATTTAGTTTCAATTCCCATTTTTGAAAATGTTCTGAATTGAATTCTCCACATGCAAATGTTGATATTTTTTTATAAATTTAGCTGTTAAACTATATTTATGTAACAAACGTCACTAATTATTTTCAAAGTGTGTCTCATTTATTTCTGATTAGATATCCAAACTTTGTGCTACCATGTTTAGGTATTCATCCCATCCAGGTATGGATAAATTTAGATAATTTTTGTTTTTGTTAAAAAAAAAAAGCATTTTTTTTTATATATTTGATAACAAAATCGTAAATGTTTTAAAAGCACATCTTTCTTTCAGAGCTCAGGAAAGAAAGATGAAAAGGGAATTGAAGTCAAGAGAAGTGTCTGTGTTGATGTGAGTGATGGAATTTTTATGCATCGCTTGTTTTTACCATCACATATTCCAAGCATCAAATTTTGGTGGTATATATTTATTTTACGTTATGACCTTTTTTTATTATTGTTAGGATTATAAAGGTGTGGAGGATATTATAGACAAATATAAAGATATTTTAGGAGCCATCGGAGAGGTAATTGTTATTTATATATATATACAGTATTGCTTAAAATAGAATTTTCTTTTAAGCAATATTTTTGACACTAATAGAATATCAAATTACACATTACCATTGTACAAATAATTTGTTTAAGAAAAGCATTTTGGCCATAGTTAGCTATTTAGCATTAATATAAAAATGTTGCTCACCAAAGTGAGAAAATAAACCTGTGTTTAGAAGGTATGTTAAATGTGTCTTAGAATCTTAAAAAAAAAAATTTTAAGTCACATTAAAAAATATTTTGCCTAGCTTATGTATCTTTCATTTGGGGCGCACATGACGAGGCAAAGGGCTGCAGACCACCAGTTTGACATGCCTGATTTAAGTAGGCTCTTTAATTTATAATGATATACTTTGTTAAGGGCTGCTTATTAAGTGCCATTAACATATTAAAAATTAATGCGATTAAAATTTTTAATTCAACACTTAAATGCGTTTATTTTTACCCAAATGATGTTTCTACAGAGTTTAGTGTTGAAAAAAAAAGTAAATAACCCGATTTATTATGCCATTCTATAGAATATACCATGTCACATGCCAGTTTTTTATACAGTTAAAATAAAGAGCTGCGCAACAATTTAACTATATTTAGTGAACAAAAGTGAAAAAAAAAGTAGAATATGACTTGTGAAGCTGCGCAAAACTCACAGAAGAGTCACATGTGGCTCAAAGAGTAACATTTGGCTTCCACTGGAATATAATGACAGACCGACTAGTTGGTCATAATAAATGAAATAATTTTTGTTGATTAAAATTGCATTCATTTCAATTTTAAAATTTTATTATTTGTTAATTTTAGTTACAAAATTTGATTTAAGCGCTAATTATGTTCAAAAACATAACACTCATATCTTTACCAGATTGGTCTAGATTTTACACCAAGGTTTTGTGGAACAAAGGAAGATAAAGAAAATCAGATCATGATATTCTCAAAACAGGTTGCAGTTTATATTTATGTATTTATACGTGTATTCATGTTTTATTGTAATTCAATCATATTGACTCAACAATGATTTATTGAAAAGAAAACAACTCATTGGGATTTTATGTTAATTTGTTGCTGGTTCTGGTAAGCCTGTTCAGTATTTTTATTTATTTATAAATTGACTCTGTTAGCTGAAGTCAGATTTTTTTAATGGAATTTTGCTTAAGGAATTAGTTAATGAGAGTTAAGATGGTCTAGCAGAATATACTCCAATTATGAAATTAATTTCTTGGTCATCTATCCATGAAAATATTAACTGAGGCAGTTGTGCACACTTTATTACTCATTTTTTTTTGTTTTATCAGGTTAAAATGGCTGAACGACTTGGCTTACCTATGTAAGGGAAAATCTTTTTAAAAAATGTTCATACGCTAGAACTGTTACCACTCCTTAGCAAATAACTGGACACAGTCTAAGTATATTGTTATTTCTCTTCTACAGTAATGTGCACTCAAGATCCGCAAGTAAACAAATTGTACAGATTCTCAAAGAGCTAGGTAAGATGAGTTATTTGATATTAAAATACTTTTTTTTTACATTGAATTAGCTGTGTTTGCTTACATACAAATTTGATAACAGATATAAAGAAACAATATTTCCAAAATAAAAATATTATATTACACTGATTGAGTAGAGTATTGATACACATTGATTTAGGCCATAACTTGTTTACTGTCAATTAGCTCAGCAGAATAATGAGTTTAAAGTGTGTTTTAAAACTAATACAGATTTATTTTTAAGTACCGTTTTTTACTATATAAACTATATTAACAAAGTAGCGCCCTAGATCTCAGCAACCATAAGATTTATTTTTTTTTTTACTTTTTGTGAATCGTTTTTTTTTTAATATTTTACTTTTTATTGGATTAAATTACTTTTACTAGTTACATGTATAACATGCTTTACGTAATTTACTTTACTGGTAAATGTAGATTTTGTAAACAATGATTGCTTTAAAGTTTAATGTCTGTTGTTGTTCTATATAATTTTTCAGTAAAAATTTCTTAGATAGAACTCATTTTTCTTATAGTCATCTACTTGAATATCTTGTCCACATAGATGCAAGAAATGTTTTGCTACATGCTTTTGATGGGAGAGCTTCAACTGCCCTTGATGGAGTTGCCTGTGGGTTTAATTTCTCTGTGCCAGCATCTGTTTGCAGAGATGAACAGGTATGGAACAGTATCTTAAACTGATTGATATTTTATATTTGGCTTTTGTCTCGTGTCAATATGGAATTTTAAAATGCAAAAAATGAAGTTTTCCCTTGAGTTTAAACAAGCCATAGAGAAGAAAAAACTTATTGAAGGGTGGGCAGAATGTGATTTTGCCTTCAAATGTGTAGCTTGTATCTTGAGAAAATGGCTTTCATTTATTTATGTTCCGATAAAGTATGTCCCGAATAAAATTATAAAAAAAAAATGTTGTTCTTAATTGAGATATTTTTAGAGCATTTTCGAAAAAAAATGCTCTATTGTCCCCGTTTTGTCTGTTTGTCTGTCTGTCCGTCCGTCATCACCCTAGATCTCAACAACCATAAGTCCTAGACCCATGATGTATATATCATTTTGTAGGTCTTGGCCTGCCAAGAAATGACTTTTTTCCATTTCGCGATCTGACCTGTCAGGACCGTAAAAGGGGCCTTATAAAGTACTGTTTTTTACTATATAAGCTATATTAATAATGGGCCGCCCTATATCTCAGCAACCATAAGTCCTAGACCCATTATGTATATATCATTGTGTAGGTCTTGGCCTGCCAAGTGTACATCAAAAGTCCATTTCGCGATTTGACCTCTCAGGGCCAAAATATAAGAGTTTTTTATGTACCGTTTTGCTTATATTTTAAATATAAATAATAAAAGCTAATCAAAGGGGCGTAATCATTATTTATTTTTGTAACAGTTATTCAACATGACTTACTTCCCGTACTTTATATAAAACAACAATTGACGGAGTTTTCGGACGATTAAATGACTACAATTTAGAATGTTTCAATTATGAGTCCTATTTCAGTGACCACAAACCACTTGTAGTTAGATTTAAGAGAAAATAATTTTGTTTTCAAATATAAAGAAACGTCCTTTTAATATCTTTTTTCAGATATATGCATTACACAATTGAATTTATAAACATTTCCAAAATTTACAAATATTTACTGAAAGATAACAAACGTACTGATACATAACATGAAAATGCGCTAACACGTCCTGTGTCCAGAATGGAACAGGCTTAATTGCTTGTTTTTAATTACCACTTGTTTGTTTTTTCTTTAATTCATAGCTAGTTTGATAATCAGGAGTTTCACTTCCACTTATGATTTGCTTAAGGGGAATTATAATTGTATTTATTTGTGTGTCAAAATGGCAGGATACAACCACTGGTTTGCTTTGAATGCTGTTGGCTAAAAGCTAATGAACAATGGTGTTATTTTTTAAATCCATTTAGTTATGTAAATCATTAATCATAATTATATATGTGTATGAATATCAGTTTTAATTCAGTATTTTTCCTACTATTTTTTCATGAGATACATTTTTTATTCAGCTTCAAAAGTTGGTCAGAATGTTACCACTTGACCATTTGATGATTGAAACAGATTCCCCAGCAATATCTCCAGTAAAAGGTGTAAGTATTAATACATTTTCTAGTCACTTTTTAGACACCTTATATTAACTGCATCTTATAAGGCTCTTTCTGTTTTACATACTCTGATTGGTTCCTCACTTCTAGATTTCTCAATAATTTCAGCACTCACTCTGTTTAGCAGTTTTAAATAAAAAATCTTAAAATCATTTTAGATATTTCTTAATTGTGAACTAAATTAATGTGATAAATAGCTACAGTACAGATCCTTTTTTGAGTGGTTTTAATTTATTGAATGTATTTCATTTGAAGTATATATATGTATATAAAACAAACTACCAGATTAATTACCCTGTTAAGGATATGACAGTTCTGCTGTGTAGTTTAAAAAATTTTAAAGGTCAGCACCACAAGATTATTGGTTCACAGTGTAGTTTAATAAAAAATGTTAAAGGTCAGCACCACAAGATTATTGGTTCACAATAATGTCTTTGTTAAAGTTGAACTTCTTGAAAAAAGTTTCAGTGTTGTTTTATACTTTATACATTAAAGAAAATGGAACATCGTACTGCTCAAGCTCTGTCTGTAATATATATGCTTAACTGTTCAGGATGTACCATCATATTAGGCCAAAAATATAAATAGATGCGTTTCATCAGGTCATCTCTAGGGTAATTTTAGATAATCGTTAATACCGGTACAAGTATAAGTTTCGTTCACTTAACACAAATTTTCTTGCAGTTTCTTTCTGTTTTTCATTCTTTAGGACAGGATTGGGGTGGGACAACTGGAATAGAAAATAATAAGGGTAATGTTTGATGTATGTCACAAAAGAACTTTACTGTCATTCTGAAAGAATAGAGTCATCAATACAATAGACTGGATACACACACACACACAATAAAATTGTTTAGTTCATATGCAGCTGAGGAAAAAAGGATGTTTGGTAGTGGTGCAAATCACGGCTTTTCCTAGAGACATTTTTTTTTTATTAAGAGAAGGCATTTTTAGTACTGGCAGTATTTTCTTCCACGTGTAGGTGCTCATGTTAATCTAAACAAATGCTTTAAACTTCAAAAACATTTATGGTTAAAAAAAAACAAAAAAAATCACTAACTTGTGCTCTTTTTCACCTATTTTTTACATTTTTTGCTAATTTAAATTATTGTGTATTTAAAATCATATTACTCTTAATCTGAATGAAGCATGACAATTATTATTTGTCAAATAAATGTAAATGAACAATGTTTCTTCAATTACCAATATGTTTGTCGTATTTATGATTCTTCAAAATAAAATTTTACTATAGTATAATCATTATGAAAGGCATATATATATATAAGTTCATATCATTATAATCTTGAAAAGTACTGATAAAAGCCATTTTTTGAAATTTATACAGGTTATTTTAAAGCAATGTTTTAAATTTTATAACATACTTTTTAGGTATACTTCTGTATTGTTTAGGGCTGAGGTTCTTAAACTGTGGTCCGCGGACCCCTGGGGGTCCGCGAAGCCTTTACTGGGGGTCCGCAAAGCCATTTGAAAAAAAAAATCATCGTAAAATATATACATATATAAAGTACCTAAAGTTGGGATAGGGTCCGTCAAAAAAAAAATTTTCAAGTGGGGGTTCGCGGAGTACATAAGTTTAAGAACCTCTGGTTTAGGGGATAAGTGCATGCATATCTTTACCTTGTTTAGGTCATAGAACTCTTTGTAATAAGCCTTGAGTAAAAGGAGCAAAAGTATAAAAAGACTATATAGAAAGTCCTCTAATGGCTGCTTCAAGTATTGGCACAAAATAGAACTTAATTCCTGTCTTTTTCTTTAAAGGATAATTGTGATGTTTTAATTATTTTACAGCATGTACTACTGTACATTTATTTATGGTTTTACTCTTTAAAAAAATGTTGAAGAAATTGTTTGTTAAATATTGACAATAGGAATTATAATTTGGAATATCATGGAAAGAAATTTTGATAGCTTAAAACTACTGAAAGTCCTTTTTTTAAATTGAAATAATTTTTTTTTTATTCTTACTTTTCTTTTTGCTAATTTTTAATTATTTGGTCATCTTAACTTAAAAAATTATAAAGAGAACAGTCAACAAAACAATTTCAACTTGTTCGTTTCAGTCTGTGAATGAACCTTCCAATGCTGTCATTTCCTGTGAACACATCGCAAAAATAAAAAATGTTGACATCCAGCATGTCAGATATATAACAACACAAAATGCTCTGAAAGTTTTTCCAAAGTTGCAAACATTACTTCCCAGCTAGTGTATTTATTTCTCCGGCAGTGCTGCTATTATAATTTGTCTTAGTTAGTATTATCTTTGGTGTTAGTCAAATATGATAAGGAATTAACACATTTGTATGATAAAATTATTTTCAAATTGATTCACTGTTGTTGTTTTTTTTAAACAATTCGTTTTTTTTATATAAAAATACTTTTACACTGTTATTTATTGCTTCTTGGATTTCTTAAAGATCTTCGGGTGTCACAGTGATAGAAAGGTAACTAGTAGCTGCCTTTAGGGTTAATAAAGACCCCTGTTTGAATGAGTCTCATGCTGAAAAAAATGTAAACTCTAGGCCCCACATATGACAATTGCCCACTGGCAATGATCCCTATAATTATATACATGTACTACTACACTTTGTGGGACGGATGGCCGAGTGGTGTAGATATTCAACTGCCGACCTGAGAGTCCTGGGTTCGATCCTCGGTGAGAACCATGTGAATTTTTCCAGGTGAAAATTGTTTCAAAGTCGTCCCACAAGTGCACCTAGCTTTAAATGGGTACCTGACTAAATTTGGGGAAGTAAAGGCGGCTGGGCGTTGTGCTAACCACACAATCTCTTTATATGCAGAGGTTGTAGAAACAGATGAATTCTACACTTCATATGCCCCGATGGCACGTTTGGGCTAAGGGAACTTTACTTTTTACTACACTTTAATGGGAGATGAGAATATACTACTTCACTTTAATGGGAGATGAGAATATACTACTTCACTTTAATGGGAGATGAGAGTATACAACTTCTCTTTAATGGGAGATGAGAATATACTACTTCACTTTAATGGGAGATGAAAACAATAACTATCACAATGAGTGGAAGAGATCTAAGTAAGTCCGAACTATAAGCCTATCCAAAGGCAAACTTTATGGCTAGCTAGAACCACTTCATTTGATCCATATAGTTGACAAGCTTGTCTTTTGGGGGAAAAAATAGAGGGAAGGGGACATAAGGCAACCAATTTGATATGATTAGTGCAAAAAGGTTGACTAATTTCAGGGACGAGGCGTGAGTCATAACTCTTAGAGAAAAATGTACTGATGTTTTTATGCTATACACAAAGCACAAACGAACAAAGATCTATATATTTGTATAAAGTATTGGACTAACAACATATACGATTTACATATAACTGATGTTATATAAATGTAAACTTGTAGTCATTTTATTATGATTGATTATGCTAACTATATTCAATAAACACTGTACCATTATATAGCTTGGGGGGGGGCAAAAGATTTTTTTACATTAATTATTAAGTACATTATCTCATGTCATGGTGTCGAAAGCCAAAATGCAGCCCCCCCCCCAACCCCAAAGAGGCTAAGCCCCCCCCCCCCCCGGAGCCCCAAATCCCTAGGTTCGGCACGGTTCCGAATCAGATTTATCACTTTTGCTAAAAGGTGAATGGATCCGTTGCAAGTACTAAATAAACGATATTTTACACTTTTTGTCCACAAGCTGAGGGCGGCATCTACCGCACTTAAATGCTGTGATAGTTGTTAAACCGAACTAAACAAGTAGCCTACCAGATAATCATTTGAAATTGAATCATGTTAGTATTAGGAAGACGTACTCGTTCGATGGCAATGGACATAAAAGTAACCAATAAAGTCTTAATAAACATATGTATACGTTGTTTTCATTAACTCAGAGGCGGTCTTAACAGTACGCGGGGCTTGGGGCGAGATCATTTGAGGATCTATGGCGAGTAATGGCAATTGTCATATGCGGGGGTCTGAGATAAACGGTAGTTAACAAAAACTAAGCACGAGAAGTCCTTAAATTATCTTATAGGCGGGGGGGGGGGGAGGCTTTTGGTAGTCACTTAATATCTAAAAAAAAAAAAGAACTATTCTACTCGTGTACTATTATTTGTATTCAGATATTTTATTAACGTTAATGGATAAGGATCATGTAAGGACGTATGGGCCAATTCAATAATAAGAAAAAAATTATATTAATTTTCAGTAGGAAAAGCTGCCAGTTAAATTTATACGGCCACGTGATCTAGAGCTCTTCATTAAATGAAAAACGTGCATTTGTTTACTTTTTCAAGTATGTCATGTGAGAGTTTAGAAAATTTTCAGAAACTTTTTTTTTCTAAAAAGTTTTGTTTGCTTAACTTTTTTTTTTATTAAAGTTCCTTATTTTAGTTTCTAATAGATATCTGCATCATTTTGAACTGATATGCTCGCAAATCACGATCGAAAACCCTGTTATTTTTTAAAGTATTTTTTTTTACTTAAGACAAGACTAATCACATCAGATGTACATCATTGATAATCGATGACGGTGTTACTATTAATAATTATTAATATTATTGGTTTGATTTATTGGGGTTAATTCTAATTGATCCTGCCAGATTCATTTCAGTATACATGTATTTGTAATTTTGCAGCTTGCGTCACACTATTTGTCCATTATTCTAGAGTGATTATATGTGCTACTGTAGACACTATAGTTTAAAACGACTGATATTTTTTTAACAAGTTGGTAAGATAGATGGTCTGAAGTGAATAAATGTAAGTTAGCAAAACTTGTACTTATACAGTAATACACTATACCTAATACTACTATTTACAAATAAGTCTAATACTATCTATAGAGTAAGCCACAATTGGGCCGTAATTAAATCCTATCTTAAGTATATATCATTTCAACAAGTGGAAATAATGTGGAATGAAAAAGGATTTTAAAAGAATAGTATTAGAAAAAGTAAATATTGCTTACAAAAAAAAATTTTTTTTGGATAAGAATAACTACCTAGATACAGCCTCTACTACTTTGATTACTATTATTAAAGCAATACTATTATTACATACAAATAAATTAACATTAATGATTAGCAATTTTCGTTTTAAGTAGAATTTTTAAAATGAAGATAAAATGAAAGTGAAATAAAAAAAAAGAAACAAAAATAATGATGCTCATACACTATCCTATACTATAGGTTCCCACTAAAAGTAAAAGCCTTTTCATTCCCACGAACTTGATCATTTGATTTATATGATAATTACATTTAATGTTAAGTCAGCCATTGAATTGATGAATTATATATTAACAAACAAAAGTAAATCAATTTCTCAAACATTTGCCTTGAAAAAAAAAATGGTTTGCCCTAGACTGCAATGTAGTGCATGTGGAACTTGTCTAAATTTTGCATTAAATCTTTTAAAAGACTATTAGTTTACTAAACTTCACTTTTCAATTGTCTTAGACTTATTTTTCAAGTCTTACTCTTGCAGTTACAAGTACTTTCATTACATTAAGGAATTATATTTCTCTGACTATTAATTAAACTTTACTTTCCTCAATTTTTTCTTATGTTAATTATTCATTATACTGATATATAATTTTTCTATTAGTTAGGCCTATAAAATTAACTAGTGTCATAAATTTAAGTGACTTGAATATATATGTGTGTATTTAAGTTTTAAACTTTACTTATTATTTTAATTAGCTTTTCATATTTTGTATTGTTTTACTGAGTTTTTCTGTAAAATGTTTATCAATTTAATGTTATAGCCAAAATATTACCATGTTAATTCCCATCTTTTTTATTTTAGAATTCATATTAGGGCCTTTAATGTTGAAGATTTTCGCTGGGACATACTTTTTAGAAAATTTCTAAGAAATCATTCCAAGAGGTTGTTTTTTTTTTTATTTATCTTTAAATGTTTACTTTCGCATGATACATTTCATTCAAAAAGTTACTGCAAGAGGCATAGCTATGTCACTGCTAGTTATCAGTGAATATAATACCATACAACACTTGACATATTTGAAATAATGTTTACTGATTAAACCTGTTTTTTTTACCCAGATAGAATACGACAGTTACCCCTTATATCGATATTCTACATTAATATATCTTGTTATTGCTTTTGCTATAATGAGGTTTTTTTCTTTAGTAGCATTGCATAATTCCTTTTTTAATTTCCCTCTCCTTAAACTTTTTAACAAAGAAATCACTTGGTCTAGTTGATGGATTGAGTAAAGTTAAATCAGAATGCATATCATGTGACCAGCCTATCTCAATTAGTCATGAAGTGTTGAAGATAACACGTTAGGAGTTAGGTTATCTAATCCACATTGTGTAAAAATGCTTTACCCTTTTTTCTTGAGGGTTTAGTTGAATATTATTCTTAATACTAGGAAATCGTGTAAAAAGGTTGTGATATAGTGTTCAGCAGCTATAGATGTTTGTATATACATTTAAAAGGATGTTTTTGGCTTGGTTTTTTTTACACTAATTGTTTAAAAAAGTATATGTCTGATAAATAGTGCGTAAACATCCAATAAAATATCTTGTAGCTTAATATTATTGTTACAAAGCAGGCTAGAATTAATTAGTATTGGGAAATAAGACACAAAATAAGAAGTCTTCAATATGAAAAACCTAATGGTTGTGTTGGTCACTAAATTTCTACGAATTGCATATATCCATTAGGCGGTGTTGTTGTTTTTAAGTACCTAAGGGATATAGTGCCCTTCTTTCTTCCCCACCATAGCTGATAGTGCAGTGGCCTTGGATGCACCACGGGAGATATAGATAGGTGACCAATGAGTTGAACCCACAACATGTGGATCAGGCTACAGCATTTTAGTTTAATTATGCAATTGAAGGAGATTATTTATTTGTTGGTATTTTCTTCCATGTGAAGTACATCCTGTAAACTTCTAAAACATTTATTTACAGCTAAATACAAATTTAAAAAAAAAGAAAATGAATTACTTCGACTCAGAATTCCACTTTATTATTTTTTTCTTAAATTAATTTTCACATATTTAAAACCATATTACTCTTAATCTGAATGCAGTAAGACAATTAATATTTGTCATATAAATTCTATTAATTCCAAGGTTTTATCAATTATCCACATATTTGTAGTAAATATAATTCTTAAAAAAAAATAGAATGTGATAATGGATTAATCATTCTTAAAGGCCTATAAATGAGTTAAGTTACTGACAAAAGGCCTTTTTTATATTTATGTTGTGTTTTTAGTTATTTTTAGGGCATATTTTTATTCTTTTCGTAATATCTCAGTATATTTTATTTCATAATTACGTGCCTATTTTTACCTTATTTTGGTCGTAGAAATCCTAGCCTCACTATTATTTGTATAATGGTCTGAACAAATTGCTATCAACATATGTCATGTGAATTACGGAGAATATACATTTTAAAACTCTACATTGAAAACTAGTGGCCACATACACCAATATAACATGTCAATTTGTAAAATTTTTTTTTTTTTACCATTTGATGTAGGGAGGGAAGAAAAATAAAATCATTTCACATATTTACAGTATGTTATAGTTGAAATAGTTTGTATCAGAGAAGGGGAATTAAATAAGGATTAAATAAATCAATATATTTTTGTTGGATTTTAACTTGATTTTGGCAGAGTGCCTTTCACTATTTTGTCACATGGATTAATATTTTCTTTCATTACCTCTAAAAACTAGGTTTGTCTAGAATGCATTTATTAAAGCTGACTGTTTTTTTTTACTGCTATTGCTATCAGATGGTTGTTTTGACAGGTATTTACATATTCATAATTTAAGTAAGATAATATAATATTATTTATACCTATTTATAGTATTCTGATTCAATTGGTGGTTACGTTCCAATTTCATTTAAAAAAAAAAATGATATCACTAAACCAAACAGTTCTAAACTTTTTGTATAAATAATAGTCTGGATTCCTTTTTGATATAATGAATTTCGGTGTTCACAGCAGTCTCTCCTTAGCAGTCAATCACATATTGGCTCCAGCTCTTTATCACAGAGCATGCTTATCTGCTGATACTAACTGTTGCGTTAAAATTCTCGCCAAATGTTACGGTAGAATTTATATATATTGAGGGCAGGCTCGCCAGGTGATTTTAATAAACTCACCAAATATGTGACGTCAGCTTTTATATGTGCTAATATTAATAACAGAACTCAGTGCAGTACACAATACAACAGATTCTGTAATACACTATAATACAACTTGCTCATATAACGATCTCCTAACTACTTCTATTATAACAAAAACTACTTAAATCTACCACTGTCTACTCTAAGCCTGTCAGCACTATTCTCTCATCTAATGTCTACTGCCCTATTGCATATTCTCTACTCCACTGCATTCTCTACTGTACTGAATATTCTCTTGTTCCAACTTAACTATATAAAGGTCAGGGGGATAGGGGGGTGATCACACTCTCAATGCATGTGTCATTAGGCCAACAAAGTAAGTTGGGAGCTTGGCTTGACCATGACCTTGATTACGTAATATGGTCAACCAGATGAGTCACTTGTTTGGGAGGGGAAAGTTTCACCTGTTAGTGTAGAGAGGGGGGCGGGCGGTGTAGGTGCGGGGGGGGGTGTAAATTCTAAAGCTACACTAACAGTATAACAGTGGCTTCCTCTTCTGTAGCCACAAGCAGTATAAATCCAACAGTCACAAGATCTCCAACAACTTCAACTGCCACAACAGATACAACATCCAACAGCACTCCAGGCAGTTTAAGTACAGCATCAACATCAACTTCTTCAAAGGTATCAAGATAGTATATTTTCTGTTTTACATATTTATAAATATCAATATTTATAATTTACATATACCACAAATGGGATATTTTTACATTGCCATTTCATCCCCACTATAACTAAGAGTGCGATTAAAGGCATAGGTCAGTGACTAGCGTAATGACCAGCTGCATTTACTGCCCCAAAATAATGTCAGAGACCTATTTTAAGCCAGTAGGATTTGAGCACTTTCACCAGAACCTGGGAAAAAACAGGTCTCTGCAATGATCCAATCCGGGACTTTCAGGTTGACAGTCTCACGCTCTACACCTACACGCATGATCATCATTCCCCCCCCCCCCCTGTGATATTTCTTAGAAATAGCCACCTTGGTAGCTATGTTTTAGTTTTCTATTACTGGAAGTAATTTTTCTATTAGTTAGGCTAATACATGTACTATTAAATAGTATTGTAAATTTCAGCAACTCAGTCATTCTGTTAACTATCTTTTTTTTCATCCATATGAGTCCATTTCTATGGTAGACAGTTATCATTTTTTCACTCTTAAAAAGTTTTATTTTGCCCATAGTTGCTATGAAGAAAATATTACCTGGCCGAATTCATTTCCTCTGAATTAGTATTTTATTATCTAATATTTCTAAATGAGATATATTTATTAAAGCAAGGTTTATCATAGTTTTAGGTTACTTGGTCAAACTTATTTTGAAAAACTTAAACATATGATTGATGTCTTCTTCCACATGCTTTTTTTTCAGTCTCCGCCTTCAACTGCACCAATATCTGTTTCTTCAACTTTGACTACATCAACCTCTAGTTCTTCAACCTCGACTACACCAACATCTGGTTCTTCAACCTTGACTACACCAGCATCTGGAACTTCAACTTTGACTACAACCTCTAGTTCTTCAACCTCGACTACACCAACATCTGCTTCTTCAACCTCGACTACACCAACATCTGGTTCTTCAACCTTGACTACACCAGCATCTGGAACTTCAACTTTGACTACAACCTCTAGTTCTTCAACCTCGACTACACCAACATCTGCTTCTTCAACCTCAACTACACCAACATCTGCTTCTTCAACTACACCAACATCTGCTTCATCCCCGTTGACTACACCGGTGGCACCAATAAGTCTTGTTAAGATCAGTGAAACCAATATATTGATAGACTCTGGCAATCCACGCTTCTTAGAATTAGAAGGTAATTCTCTACTGTTGATAACTGGCACAGTATCAAATCATGATGTTTAGATTGCTGTCACTTTTTATTTTTAGAAATAGAATGCACTGGAACATCATAAAGATGTCTTTTTTAAAATACATGTTTCGAAACTGACTATATCAATGTATTTTTTTTAACAAGAGGGGTGCTCCTGCATGTTTTTTCTCACAAAAAAAGTCCTGACTATATCTGATTATATATTAATACATCAAAATCCAAACTTAAATCCTTCCATGAAATCAGTTAAATTCCCAAATCATTCATTTGTTTTTTTTCCGTCATAATTTTTATAATAAAATGGATTGATCTATCCTAAATCCCCACAAAGATTTTAAGGAAAATGTAGAATATTTTTAAGGTAAGTACATTAAGATGTGTTATACTGCATTTAGAAAAAGAAAACTCGCAAAAAATCTTAAAAATTAGCGTTAAACAAGTTGCCAGATTTACAGAACTAGTCAAATTGTTTTCACTACAAGGAGAAATCTTAAATGGCATAAAATTGGCATGAATACTAGGGGAAAAATATGTTAAAGCCCTGTGAAATATGGCATTGTATTTTTAAATTCTATCTTCCACTTGTTGATTTAACTATCAGAATAACTGAAATATATTTGATTTAAATACATATAGCACATTAAAAGGCGGGTTAGTTAAGTATTTTTTTACTTAATCTTCATCTTTCAATCAAACTCTTACAGCTACAAATTAGCCATATCAAAAGTTCTTAGGAATAATATTTGTCTTAGTGAGAATATTCGTATCAAACAATCTAATATAATAATAGCGGTCTGGGTTCTTTGTTAAATTGAAAGCGGGAAAACAAGAATTCAAAATGGCGCCTTGCCCGCGTCTCGATTCATTAAATGTTTTTTAAAAATCTACAGTTTTGAATAGTTTCTTTGGTTTTTAAACATGAAACCCAAAGGCCAAAATGTGAAATAATTCCATTTAAATATTTGTTTTTTGTTGTTTTGTATTTCTACAATATATTGCACATTTAAATTTGTAATGAAATCATGAAAATATTGGATCTGTCCGAAACCAAAAATAACCTAGCCTACCGATCAAACATGAGGGAGTATAACTATTCAAAGATTTTGCAGGGTACAGCTAGTCACTAGTAATAGTGAGCAGGGAGGCACCAATACCTAGCAAGGGGGCACCTTCTCATTTTAGTTACTTTTTCTTTATTTTTTCCTCTTTTTCTTCTTTTTTAAGCTGGGGGACACTCCACAGCCAGCGGGGGGGGGGGCCACGGCCCCCCAGTGCCCCCCCTTGGCTACGGGGCTGGTGAGAATATTGGTGCCAAACAATCACTCCTCTTTTTTTTTTTTGGGTTTCAGCCATTTTTATTCTCAAATTCAAGTCCAGAGTGTAATAAAATCTACATTTTGTCTTTATGATGTGAAATACCTCCTACCATTCAAGGAATATTACTCACACTGTTCAAATATTTCTTTCCAACAGGTCCAAAAAACAAAACTGTTACAAATGTTAAACTGAGTATTCAGAGTGCATCCCTACCTCTTGACACTGCCAGTGCTAAATTATTGGAGGATACATTTGATGCTGGGGGTTACCTTGTCATTTCCAACGTATCTGACTTCACCCCAGATAAAGTAAGTATGTGGCATATGCAGAAAGTGGAAATAAGTAAATAAGTCTGTTGTTTTTTTTTCATGATATTATTATAAACGAAAATTATTAGCCTTTGGGTACTATGCATTTATTTGCTCTGACTTTAAAATGGTGAAATAAAAAGAAAGGGTAGTGCAAAGTTCACTTGGCTCTACTGGGCCATCAGGGTGGATTCGTGTAGGATTCGTCTGTTTCTGTAGCCATGGCTTATAAAGGGATAGTGTGGTTAGCACAACACCCTGCCGCCTTTACTTCCCCATCTTATGTTAGGTACCAATTTAAAGTTGGGTGGACTTGTGGGACTTTTTGACCAACTTTTACCAGGACCTTGAAAAAATTCTCTTGGTTTTTCCACTGAGGATCAAACCCCATACTCTTAAGCAGACAGTTGAGCATCTTCGCTGCTTGGCCACCAGTCCCCTCTATGTTAGGGCTCATTTCCATAAAAATGTTCTTTTTCTAAGTCACTGTTTGCTATTAGGTGCTCAAGGTAGTGCCTACTGTCACTGTAGGGTGATTTTTCTCTAATTTCTTATGTGCTTCTTTGAGTTCTAAATATTGTTCTAAGTGGAATATTATTCCATAGCCAGTCAATGGCCAATATAAATAAATGTTTCCAAATGGCCTGGAAGGCAGCAGCTGGAACATAAAGAACCTGAACAAATTTTTATCCTTGTTGCAATCTTTGGTGATTTTTTCAACCTGTGAAAGCATGTATAACCATAATACCTTTAATGATATTTTTTAACACCAGTCATGAACCCTGGAAATCTGTGTTCACTAACTTATCTGTCTATTTATCAATGTAGAATGAAATAGATATACACATTTTAAATACATTACAAATTAACAATCATAATTTTTTTTTTAAATTTCTTAGTGAAACAATTAAACACCTGTTTATGTTTAGAACACTCTAATTCATGTTTATTGACTTGTATTGCAAACATAATGTTAATATTTTATTAATAGTCTTTTTTATTTACTTGACTTGATAAATAATTATTTCAAGTCGTAAAATTAGGCCCATTTCTGACATATATTTGTTGACGTAGGTCCTTGAAATTGTTCAAAAATTCTATTTTTCAACTCTGCGTATGACTTTCTGACCTATGAAAATTTACAATTACGCTTGATCCTTGTGTATATGACAAATAACAAATTACTAAAAATGTATAGCAGTTTATCAATAGACTCATCTTGAAACTTTTAACACACCATTTTTTTTTTTCCTCTGTTTAATTGTTAATTTTTATGGAATCCAATTTTACTGAAAGGGCTTTTCTTCACATTCTCTGAAATCTGTAAAAGATTCTTTTCAAAATCCATAAAGTGGCTTTGGATTTGGATATATATTGCAGCATTCCAATCAGGGAAGACTGTTTTGATTTACTACAACAAAATTTACAGCTGTGTATTTAAAAAAAAAATGTGTAGTTGCTAACACTATTCACAGCTGCTGCCCCCAAACCAAAAATTGTATCACAATCTGAAATTGTTTGATATTCGGAATAGTATGATGGTGTCATTCCACCACAACAATGGTGTACAAATTTATTTGCTCTAAAATATCTATGTGTAACTATATTCTTCTTCTTCCTTTGGCTCCACAGCCCGTTTAGGGCCCTGGCATGCCATACTACTTTTCTCCATTATTTTCAATCCACGGTCTTCTGCCTCCACTCTCTCACTCCTATGGCTTTAAGGTTTTTCTCCACTTCATCTAATTATCTGCTTCTTGGTCTGCCTTTAGGCCTTTTTCTCATTGGGTGTTGCCTTATATATTGCTTTTGGACCTCTGTTGTTTTCCATTCTTTCTATGTGCCCTACCCACGTCAATCTATTCATTTCATGTGTAACTGAATACTTATCTTAATAACGCAATTGTTGTCATTTATCCTCAGCAAATACCAGAATGGACATCGGTGTTGATAGTTCTCTATGAAAATTCAAGCAACAATATCTTGGACTCCTTGCTGTACTCAACACAAAGCAATAGAAATATTAACAAAGCTGTTCTGGAAAATTGTAAAATTCAATATGATTTAATATTCAACCCAAAGTAAGTTTATTACATATGTAGTGCGGAAAACTGCAGTTTGCATAAATGACAATGGGGAAACCACTGTAAATAGGTACCACAAACTGATTTTTTTTTAAAATGGTTTTACAGCTTTTTTTCAACATGAATATTGCAAGAACTCAAGAGTCTAAGATGGTGGACATCAAATTTATTACTATAGCTCAAATAGTTTAAGAGATATTAATTTTTGAATATGTGACTTTTTCATTTTTTCTCTACACCTTCATAAGTGCCATTTTCGCAGAGCGTTATCTGAATAAGTATTCCCTGTACACCAAATAATTTACATTCAATACAAACACAAATATACATAGAAAAAACGCAATTTTTTTCAAGGGTGTAAAATTATAATATCATTAAAATTTATAGCACTGAAAATGGGTTTTCATCATTTTTTAGAAAAAATAAAAAGGAGATAAATTTTCAAAATTCGTGGCTTTTCAAAAAATCATAATAAATATTGTAATCAACACACATAAGAACTAATTACATCAATCTGTAGGGTAACTTAAGCTCTATACATTCAAATAGTCATGATATCTTAAGATTATTTATGATCAATATAATATAGGTTAGAAAGAGGTGGGGTAAAAAAAAAACTAAAAAATTGGTCATTTTCGAAAATTCACAAAAAAAGAACTGTTACGTATATATTCAACATTTATATATGAAAATGTAGGATATACATAGCTCTTAACTATAAAATAGTCGTTAGACCAATTACTTTTATGTATACAGTACAGGGATGGATAAATCCATGTGTAAAAAATCCACTATTAAGTATTATTTGAAAAGTTATATTAGTAACAATAGTAACAGTAACATTAGATGCATCATCATCATTGCCCTTCACCCATGGCAGGGTATAGGCCACCAACAACAGTTCTCCTGAGTCCTCTGTCCTTAGCTATCTTCTCCAGCTGGTTCCAGTTGTGTCCTATATTGATGGTGTCCGCTTCCAGGTCTCGACGCCAGGTATTTCTTGGGCGACCTCTCTTCCGTTTACCTTGGGGGTTCCACCTCAGTGCCTGCCTTGTCATACTGGCTGCTGGTTTGCGTAAGGTGTGTCCTATCCAGCCCCATCGCCTCTTTCTGATCTCTTCTTCAGCTGAGAGTTGGCAGGTCTTTTCCAAAAGACTGACATTGCTGATGGTGTCTGGCCAGCGAATTTGGAGGATTCTTCTGAGGCAGCTGTTTGTAAATGTTTGGACTTTCCTTAGTGTAGTCTTAGACATCTTCCACGTTTCCCACACAGCAGGACTATTTGACGTTGGTGTCTA
Source organism: Bulinus truncatus (assembly GCA_021962125.1). Taxonomy (NCBI): domain Eukaryota; kingdom Metazoa; phylum Mollusca; class Gastropoda; family Planorbidae; genus Bulinus; species Bulinus truncatus. The sequence goes on from JAGDYQ010000039.1 coordinate 4,665,359, forward strand.
ATCTTGATGTCTAAGGACAACTCTCTGGATGACCAGACATTCTTTAGCTGCATGAAGGTGGCTCGGGCTTTACCAATTCTCATTTGACATCTGCCATTAGATGCATACATTTCAATTATATTCTAATTATTTCATGGAAATAATAATTTACGCATTTTACCACTACAGGAGCTCACCTAAATAAGTGCAACTTTCGAAATTTAAGCAATTTTACTTTTAAGTTAATGTAAGCATGTACCATTTAAATGAGTTATTAATGTACCATTTAATTGATCAGCAGGACCAGATTTAGATGTCATAAGGCCCTAAGTTATTTGGGATATAGTAAAGTTCCCTTAGCCCTGCTAGGCCATCGGAGCAAATGAAGTTTAGTATTCTTCTCTTTCTATAACCTCGACATATGAAGGGATTGTGTGTTAGCACAACACCCAGCCGCCTTTACTTCCACAACTTAAGTCAGGTACACATTTAAAGCCGGGTGGACTTGTGAGACGACTTTGCTACAGATAACATGTTGACAGTCAAGTATTTACACCACTCGGCCATCCGTCATTTGGGATATGGGGCCCTTTATAATTCCAGAAATTAAATGGCAGTGCCAAATATCTAAACATGTGTGACAATCGTTCACTTGAACAATTTTTTAAGGGCCTCCTAAAAAAAGTGGGGGTCCAAAGCTATAGATTGTGTAGGTTATATATAAATCCTGCACTGTTGATCAGCATCATTCCCTTCTTTTTTAATTTCATCTTTCAATGCCTCTCATAGTAATAAATGTTTATTTCTGGAGCTTTTCAAAACACATCTGTTTTGTTTCACTTCATGCTTACTTAGAGATAATGTACTGTTTTCTTGATCATTTAGTGATTTTAACTCTAATTTCTTCTTGATATAGTACTACTATTTCATCAAGGACATTTTTTCCAATTATTGACCCTACCATTAAAAGTTTTATTTGTTTTAAATGTTTTATTATGTTTTCATCTATTTCTCTGTTATTATTTGTTTATCAAGAGTTTGAATGTCTGTTGTTTACTTAATATAATAAATAAAAAATGAATGAAAAGTTCATTAGTTAATCTCTGTAGTCTTGAAAGAACAGACTCCTTCAGGGGACTGTGTATATTACTCTTATTCACTCCAAAAGTTGCAAGGCTTTAAAATATCTAACCCACATTCAAAATTGGTCCAAATAGGTTACATAATAAACTGCTGATATGGTATTTAAACACATAAAAGTCTTTTCTATGTGTTACTTAACTTGATTACCAGTTTTTTTTTGTTTTTCTTTGGATTTGTGAGAACCATGTTTAATTAAAGCTAAAAGATGTTCAAACTTCAATATATATATAATACTCAAACTGAACTAATATTAATAATGATACTTAATAATAATACAAACGCAGGGGTGACTAAGAGATATTTTAATTAAAAAAATTATAGGCCTGTTACTTGAGTCCATGACTTGCCATTTTCCTATTTCAAAACCAGAGTTGAAGAAGAAATGTATTACTAGTCTAGTAGCCAAGGCAATAAATGTATTCCCTCCAACTAGCACAGAAACCTTCTATAAAGTATCGAGTTGTACACGTCTGATAAAGATAATTATGACAATTAAAAATGGTTCTGACTTAGATAATAGTGAATTTAAGCATATACTAAAAATAACAGTTATATTACAACAATAATAGAAAAAATATCCATTCAACGATAGTTATGTTAATTGAGTCGGCCAACAATCTACTATATGTTTACATTGACAACCAATTACCAACCACGTGACCTGTTATATTTGTTTAAATTTGAGATAATAAAACTATCTAACAACTGTAAAAAATATATACTAGTCAATTTTGAAAATATAATCTCTTAGAAAATATTATTATCTATCTAAATAAACAGCCAGAAAAAAATAGAAGTGTCCCCAAACATGAGGGGTATCGTTCAAAGTACAAAAGCATCAAAATGGCCTCGAGGTTTATCAAATTAAAGTTATTATAACTACAACAATAAACATTTCCAAAGAAATATAAAGCTAAAAGAGTAATGAACAAATAATGTAACTATTTATCTACAAGTTTTTATCGTTTTTACTTACCAACTAGATCTTTAAGTTCCAATAAAGTTTGATTCATTGTAACTGGTCTAGCGTTGTCAACATGATTGTCTGCCATTTTCACGGTCGTGCAAGAATTGGTGAAAAATGTGTGTTATATGCTTTTTCTTAGAGCTCTGCGCTTCTGGGCCTTGCTTACAAATTAAGTTTTATTATCGTATTTTAAAAGCAAAATGGGCGGGCTTTCTAATGATACTAAAGAAAAACCTACAAAATTAAAACATCATATAATAATTTACTTTTGATTTTGATTTTTTAATATTGTTAAATATAACTTAATTAAATGTTTAGGATGGTTGTAAAGGGCATTCATTTTGGCACACATTGATATATTTAACATTACTGTAGGACAAATGGCCCAGGAGCGCACAGAGATTGAAAATAGGATAGTCAAATTAGATCGCGCGTGACTTCGGTGATGGTTTACATTTAAAAGATTCAACATTTTGTTTTGAATCAAAGTAATTAAAAATTACATATTATTGTAGAGCTTACAAAATACTTTAAAATGGTATAATTGTTTTTGAGATTTGATCAGTTTTACATAGAGAAATCATTAAGTTAAAACCATCCAAATATTGACTACAGTGACGCAAAACCACGATTTTGAGCCAGTTTGTGGTACCTACTGTAAATATTTCCATCAGGTCATAATTGGAATATAACCAGATCATCATGCACTTTCCATTTTTGATCAATTTACTGACTTCGGAATGAAATTTATGTTATCAAAGTATTTTTTTTCTTTGAGATAGACTATGAAAATATCATTAGTAATTTCATCTGTATTTTTCTGTCTGAATCATTTTTTTTTAAAATGTATTCTTTTAGGTTTAATCCAAACAGCAGTCTAGCAAATGTCAACAAATCGTTTTCCAGATGCTTCCCTACAGGGTCTTCTGAAGCTTTTGTTCTAACAAGCACAACCCAAAACAAAAGTAACGCATGCGAGTTGAAATTGTCAAAAGAACTTAAAATGAAAATGACGTCCAACTCAATCATGACGCCCTGCAAAAATGAATTACCCAATAATTTTAACACAACTTTAGAGAGGCAAATAATTACAAGTATAAATGAAAAACAATCATGTGGTCTATCGTCATTCATGATTAAAGGTGTGTTAATTATTTTTATTAATATTTTAAATTACATTTTCTCTGTATTGAGCATGATTGCTTTCAATCATATTAAGAAGAACTGTAGAGGTTATGATTTAATATTTCTCACCAAATATTATCTTCAAATGTGACATGGATTTATATAAGTTTTATCTCTTACTCACTTCATACCAACAGATATATTTAATAACTCATAAAAAAATGCAATATTTAGAAACTTGGGATCCTGGACCCAGGGATGAGCTTGGTTTGAGGAGCGTAATCTGGTCTATTGTTGTGTGGACTGGGGGTATTCACAATGGGTGGATGAAAGTGTTACCTGGGTAAGCTGAATGGGGTTGGTAAAGGTGGGGCTTCAATTCTACAAATCTCAGGAATCTTTATTTCATATTCATACATAATTTAATTTAATAAGTTTAAAAAGAAAACAAAATTTTTTAGTCATAAGTTAGTGGTTTTAAAAAACCAAATGTCTAAAAAATCGATATAAATAATAGCGGTGTGGGTTCTGTGTTAAATCGAAAATAAAGAATTAATCCATAAAATATTAAACATGGCTCCATCCCGGTCTCGATTCGATAGTTCCTTTTAAAAAAAATTACAGTTTTAAATAGTTTCTGTGGTTTTTTATTATGAAACTTAAAAGAACCAAATATTAAAAAGTAATAATAACATAATACAATTTCATTCAAATTATTGTTGTTTTTATTACAACTGATAGCATTTCAAAATTGTCAAACTTAAATAATAGTAATAATCCGACAATGAGAATAGCGAGCGCGTTCTTCATCACTAATTTCGTAAATACAGTTAAAAGTCAATCTAATGTAAAAAAAAGAAATTCTTCTAATTTCTATATAATTTAGTTCTCAGCTATTATAATATTTCATTTTTAAAAATAAACAGTGCTTTGATTTATTTTTAAGTTACAAAATAAGGTTATGTTTTTAAGACTTACAAGTCAAGTGAGAGTGCAAATTAATTAAGCAATATTTAATACAATATAATGTCTGTATATTGTGTCATGTGGTGGATGAATGACTTTGGTGCTTTATTTTTTGCATTTTTTGTGCTGGCTATCCAGGATCAATTCCTCTCACGGACATTATTTGTTTTTTTTCAATATATAATTTATCTTTTTGGTTGTTTTTGAGAAAAGTAACAACCACTAATTAGATCACTTTGACAAATTTAAAAAATTTTTTTTTATTGAAATAATTTATCCTTTAGGATGTTGTAAGGAAAAGAAACAACTAATTAGATTTTTAATTTCGTTCATAACAAAATTATTTTGAAAATAATTGTCTATTTCTATGCAAAGGTTTTGCAGGGTACAGCTAGTGTACATAATAATACACATAAGGAGAATAAATGATCTATTCTTTCTAAGGGGGTTTTGATTTGATTTTTAATTTAGCTGAATATTTCATGGAATTTAGTATAATTCTCTTTGACATAATGATGGAGCACTCTAACTCAAGCTAATTTTTGTAATAAATTTGAATATTTAAAGGTCATGAAGAAATTATTTCGATTTTAAAAAATCATGTAATGAACAATATTGTAATGATTAGTCAAAAAGGTTAACCAACAACAGATTTAACATTTTTGAAAATGATTGATTATTTAGGATCAATACCTTGGTTTAACAGACATAAAGATCAATGACCAGGGACGTACTAATACCAGTATTACGCAAAGAATTATTAGAGTACACTATCCAGTCCTGTTGCTGAAATAAAATTTCTTGGTTAAAAAGGGAATTGTTTGTTTTTGTTTTTCTGTTTACTCAACAGGTTTCAGGGAAAACTGGGAGTGTCTAGATAATAAGACTCCAGAGATTACAATCAACATTACAATTGCATCCACATTTGAAGAACAGCTTAGTCAGGTTGAGAAGGGCTACAAAAGTTTTCTTTCTGATAAAAATTTTAAAGTTAATGAAAAAGTTTGGTCTATTGAAGAATGTATAGGAAACTGTGTCCCATCCATCAAGCCGCCAATTAATGACGACGGTAATTATATTTACTTGTCCATTGTAAAAATAGAAATATTTAGTATATATTTTGTGTCTACTTTTGCTACAGATGCCTTTTTTTTTTTTAAAACTTGTAAGCATATTTCTTATACATTGTCAGTTTATATTTAAAATTAGCAGAGCAGAAATTTTTATGTATCTTACTTCAAAATAAAGTAAAGTTCCCTTAGCCCTAGCCATCGGGGCAGATGAAGTGTAGAATTCATCTGTTTCTATAACCTTGGCATATGAAGGGATTGTGTGGTTAGCACAACGCCCCGCCGCCAACTTAAGCTGGGTGGACTACTTTGAAACCAATTTCACCTGGAAAAATTCTCATGGGTCTCACAGAGTATCGAACCCAAGATACTCAGGTCGACAGGCGTGTATCGGCACCCCCTCGGCCAACCGTCCCACTTGTATTCTACCTAGCTTATCCATAAAAAAACAAAAAAATTATTTTATTAATCTGTTTGGCTGTGAAGAAAATTTCTGTGAATAACACTCCTTAATGCTAAACAACTATTATTACATTTTTTCCTCCCTAGCATTTAGTATCTCTGCTAAACTGTTACAATTAACTGTGCTAATGCAAAAGACAATATCTGTAGGTGGCATTGCTAAATGCTAAACACAGATTATAATTATCATGTAGGAGTGATGCAAGTTAGGATTGAATGTTTGAGTGGAGTTGACAGCATATGCGGGGTTTCCCATATGGCGAATGTTGTAAATATGAGTATAAAAGGTATTGAACGAGGGTTTAGAGGTGATGTTTTGAAAATAACAGTTTAGCTTGTGTTCTGAGGAATATCACTGTTTGATCATGGAGATTTTCTCCTTTACAGAAAGATTATTTGGATCATTAATCATATTTATTTAAGGTTTATTTAGTGTATTAGTAAAAAGGTACTGTGTCAATGTAGATGGTATATTTAGAATGTATCTTTATTTCAGATGACAAGATCAGAGTGACAGTAGCAGTGGTTGTGTCATGTATAGGTGTATTCTTGATTGTCCTCATCACTGTCGTTGTATACATGAAGAATAAGAGACACAGAATTCTGTAAGTGCCAACAACACATCTGTCTCTCCTATTGACTGATTAAAAATCTCCATCTTCCAATCAAGATCTACCCATGTTCATAGCCTAACATCATCTTGGCTAAAAATAATTAATTCTTTCTCTGTGACTCCCTGTAAAAGGGCCACTTGATATATGTTAGGTTGTGAGCTCAAGGCTCAGTTGATAGACTTGATATATGTTAGGTTGTGAACCCAAGGCTCAGTTGATAGACTTGATATATGTTAGGTTGTGAACCCAAGGCTCAGTTGATAGACATGATATCTGTTGGATTGTGAGCACCATGGCTCGTTTGATATGAGGTATTGATGCTGATCACAGATTCTGTAAAGTCCCTGTAAGGACGAAATGTTTATCCCTTAGATCCTCCAAACCATTATGGGACTGTTTTTGTAGTGCCCTTTCATCCCCACCATAGCTGATGGTGCGATGGTCATGGAGGCACCACGGCAGACATGGAGGAAACTTTTACCAAGACTTGAAAAATTCACTTGATTCTCACTGGAGATCAAACCCGAGACACTCAGGTAGACAGTCGAGCGCTTTCCTGATCATTGATGGCCTCATCCATGTGGGATCATTCTGTGAAATTAGAAAGAAAAAAATCAACCTTATCCCTATTTTTTCCCAGTCAAATAAACAAAATTTTAATCAGCAAATAAAACAAACAAAAAATTGACAAAACAAACAACTAATAAAAGAAAAATAAATGCTTCAATTCATTGTATCACTCACCGCAAAAAGCTCCCACACCAATTTTTATTTTTTCTACCTTTGATAACTTCAGAAAAATTGCACCTGAATTTTAAAAAAAAAAAATGGCATCCTAGTGACCAGTCCAAAAAAGAGCAGCGGTCATCCCTTGACGTATTTATACGAAGAAAACAGATTTGATGATAGGAAGCGCTTATGTTCTGTTTTTATTCATAAATCTGAAGTCAAGCTTGTTATCAAATTATGTTACATGGGGAACAGCTCATTTCTCAGTAAAATTGCTAGTTGTTTGATTAGCTGCATAATTTATTAATATCTACTCATTTTCAGTAAAATTGCTAGTTGTTTCATTAGCTGCATAATTTATTAATATCTACTCATTTCTCAGTAAAATTGCTAGTTGTTTCATTAGCTGCATAATTTATTAATATCTACTCATTTTCAGTAAAATTGCTAGTTGTTTCATTAGCTGCATAATTTATTAATATCTAGATATCATTGTGTTAAGTTTGAAAAAAATGTGTAGCAGAGTTTTCTTACAATCATTATGTGTATTAATAATTTTGTTCATTAGCTGTATGCTCTCATAACATGTGATCATTTTTGTTACTAAATTTGATGCATTCAGTTTTGGTTGTTTAACACTAAACATATCTCTTTATGTTTTTCAGTCAGTTCCACATGACCAGGCTAGACGACGATGAAGATGATTTAATTGGTGACATGGATGACTTTGTTGGCAATCAAGGGCCAACTTTTCGCACTTTTAGATGATTTCACTGTGCGGCCAGAATTGTTGACAACTGTTATTTTCACGGATGATTCCAAAATCAAAAACTTATTAATTAATGAGCACATTTTGAGTCTTTCAATGTAGAACAATATGGTATTGTTGAATTTTTGTGTGCCATTGTTCCAAATATATATCTATTATATTTTTACAGCATTTGTATAATTAACTGAATATAATTGTATAAAATAGTTTTGATTTTTAAGATTGAATACTATAATGTTTTTTTTCTTCTAAAATAACTGCATGGAATTTAAGTTTTAATTTAATAATTTTTTTTTAATTTTATACATTGTTTTCAACAGCCTTGCATTTTCGGGATTTCCATAAAGCACATCATTCCAACGAGACGTTATAGTTTTATTTTTTATAGACGAAAAAAAAACATTCTTTTCACCTCCCGTTTCTGTCAAAGTTTATACAAGAGTAACAGACTGCTAATTTTTTCAATGTCCTAATTATATAATTAGTGACAGTAATTACTTCAGTAATGAACTGGTGCTTCTGTCTTGAACATTTATTAGATATAAGTTGACATCTCTTGTTGAAGTTAATAACATTACTAAAATGGTACAGTTTGATTTTGTAAAAAAAAAAAAAAAAGTCATTATAAGTTGAATTACTATCAACAGATCTAACACCAGTCAGCAGTGACAGTAAAAAAAAAAAACGGTCCTTTTACAGTGATTAGATATTTTGTTTACAAACAGTGGCTTTGTTATCTTTGTTATTGTATCTATTTCAATGTGATTATCAGTAAATAATTTTTGTTTATTTTAATGGTATCTTTTGTACATATGCTGATGTAATCAGGTGCATTCATAGGTCACATTTTCAAAAGAATAATTCTTGTGCATTAATATTAAAAGGGACTGGGAGAGATGAGGGGCTTAGATATTTACATATATTTTAATATATATATATACATATTGTATGTTAATTTTAGATTTAGATATACATATTGTATGTTAATTTTAGATGTATATATATATACATGTAAATATATATATATATAATTTATGTTAATTTAATGCACAGGATTTAGTTGCATAGCAGAAGGTTAACTTTATTTCTTAACCCTCATGTACCTGGCATATATGAACAAACTTTCTAATAACTGCTGAGCCAGTTGTTTGTTTTTTTTTCATTTTTTATAAACAACATTAAAACTATAATTGAAGGTCTTCCAAAAGCTGCTACATGTATTTCCATTTTGATAAAAACAGAATACAGCTTTTTTTTTTTTTCCTCATGCCATGATTCAGTTCTAAATACAACTATTATAGTACAGCCTTGTACGGAACCACCTAAATTTAAGCAGATATTGACCTTTTATCTATGACCTTTAACTCCTTTTCAATCATTTTGGACTTAGCATCTATTGGAATAAAGCCCTTGAATTATGTGTTGAATCTTTGGCTAATAGATATTAGACATCTGATTCAATATAATACATTGAAAATACAAATGTCCATTATTTCTCTTTAGAATATTAGCCTAGTCTCACAAAGGCCAGAAGCTACTTTAAAATTCCCACCTTGTTTTATACTGGAAATTATTAGTATCACCAAGCCGTTCAGTAACTGCTTCTTGCTGCACTAGTCTTTTTTTTTTTCATCGAGTCAGCACACACAAAAAAAATTGTTTTTATAATATTTCAAAATGTACATTTTCTGCATCATGCTGATTAATGTTTAAAAAATGGTTATACATTTTCTCATACTTGTTTTTAACATGAGCATTTTTTTAATCATTTATTGATTTCTGTTAATAAAACATGTGGCCATAAATATTATGATATTTATATCCTTTTATTGAGATTGAATTGTTTTAAATGTGACAATAAATTTATTGACCTTCAGATGCTTAATTTATTTTACATGAATGTTTTAATTGATCAGACTTTCTTACTTAACACAATGTTATGAAGGTCAGTTGCTGGTCATTATGTAAAAATCTGTAATGTGTAATAAATTGCCAGTCTTTAATGGTTGTTATTTAGATCTATATATCTTTGGATGTATATATCTGCATTATGGTTGTTGTATATCAGCATTCAGATCTATTTATCTTTGGATGTATATGTCTGCATGATGGTTGTTATACATGTAATATATAGGTTATGTAATTTGACATACTTATGTTGTAAAATGTTCACCCTATGCCTTACACAGCTCTGTGATTCAAAATATATTAACAATATCATTAATAAAGGATTTTCATTTATAACAAAAAAAAAATAGTATTGTATGATAATAAATTTAACAGAAAGTTGTGTGATAATTATGAATATAATGATAACAAAAGCATTAAATTAGATTTAAAGAATTAATTGTAGTAGCACTGTTAAATGATAATGTGGAGAAGGCACCATTTGGAATCATTTTTAATAAAACATGTTTTAGACTACATTCCATGCAGATAACTATTGCAGAGTTCAGTTGATGTCAAGAGAAAGTGTATATAAAAATTCGAAACAGAATTTGAATGTGTTTTACAAAGTCATTTTATAATTCATTTCATTTAGTCATGAATAAAAATAAAAATTTTGACTCCATTTGAAGATACCATCATCATACAGTAGCCGATTAAGGTTGGTGGGGGGGGTATGGGGAAGGCCAGGCACAGAAGACAGTAATGAGCCCATTTTTAAAGACTTGGACAAGTTTAGTCTTGTAGATCATTTATTAAATGTTTTATTATGTTTAAAAACAGGGCGCGGCCATCTTTCCCATTTATTCAATGGAGATGAAGCGAATTACTAAATAAATTGTTCCAGAAAGTCTGGATACAGCTGGTTTTTTTTTGTAAATTGACCAAAATCATTTTTCAACTAGTTTAGTTTCATTCAATAGACTTAATTTATATAAAATATAGCACATTGAGTTCGTATTAAAAAAAATTTCAAATTATTTTTTATTACTTTAAATTCTGTAACTTTATATTGTATATATTTTTAACAGAATAAATCTTTAAAATTTTTTCCATTTATTGTCTGATATGTAATTTTTTTTGTTTAAAATACAGTATTAAATTTAACTGTCTTCATTTAACTCACTGGCTATGTCAATGAAAGTAAGTTTTATTAGTAACAATTTAATTATCCGTTCATTTATTTGAAGTCACGCCAACAGTCTCAAAATGAAAACAAAAAAAAAAAACAACCCATGGATCAATTAGTCAACAAATATATTTCATTATTAAAGAATATATCAGTGGGATAGATTCAGTATTAAAAAAAAAAAATCAATCCCATTACAAATAAGGGGTAGGCAGAGATGTATGTACAACAAATGCATAAGATGACATGGGGGGGAATATACAATGCTAGCATTTGTAGTATTGATTAAATTCAGAAAAAAAAAACAACAGCTAAGCTCAAAATTAAAAGACAATTTTTTCACAACTACAAATAAAAACTAAGGTAGAAATTTAAAAAAAAAAATGTTTCAACATTTAAAATACTTCCAGGCACTTAGCACTGCAAAATGAGCATAAACCAGAAAGTTCGTGATGGAAATATTTCATCTATCACCTAAAAGATGATTCTTTTATTTTATTTTAACCTATGGTTTGAAGGTGCTGGCAGAATAACAACTGGACCAATCTCAGAACTATTACTGATAAAAAAATTTTTACATAAGTCTTAAATTTTTTAAATTCCTAGGCACATGAATTTAGTACAAATTATTCTGAAAATGACAAACATACTGGCGGTGTATGGCGGTTATAAGCAAGTAATTAAGGGTGGCATTTCCCAACTACCCAGCCAGGCAATATTCTTTCGGTCATCAACCAGACTGCCAGTTGAAAAAATGATTAAAAAGTAACTTGACAGTTTTAGTAAAAAGAAGCAATGTCATTGTTTTGGGTAGGTGCTTGATTAATGCTTAGGGTGGCATTTTGCGAATATGGCTATTAACAATATTGTTTAGTATAATGGCGACGTATATTTTGGGGTAAAGACTTGATGGACAGAAGACTGCATTCCTGGTTGTTGAGGAATATTTTAGGGGGAACAATCTTTTATGCTTGGGAGTGTTCAGAAGAAAATTACAGACTTTTTCAGGAGACTTCTGTCTGTTTGTATGTATTTGACATTTTCTTATTATAATAAAATTGAATCCAGTTAAAAAAATATTTAATTGGATTTAATAAATGAGACATTATAGAGTAAACTAGAGCCGTAATGGGCACATTGCACAGGGGTTCTTATAAATCAAGGTATAGTAAGTCATGTTGAATAACTGTTGCACAAATAATATAAGTTATGTCCCTTTACGGGTATGTATTAAAACAGAAAATGTCGTGGGGACCCCCCCCCCCAAATTTCAGCGTAACAAATTTTCAGTATTACGAACGAATTTCCGAGTCCCCATTAATTTCGTTATGGCTTATGGGGACATTTCACTGTAGTAATAATAAGTAAATTATTTCTATATTAAATCAAGAGTGAAGTTTGTTTAAATCTACGCTCAATAAAATTGTTCTCTTCATGAAGTATGACTTTGTAGACTTATTATTTAAAATTCATTAAACAATTACATTGTGCTGCAGCAATATTAAGTTAACATGTGACGGCTAATCGATCACATTTTAACTATTTCATATATTTTTTTTATTACCTTAATAACCATTCTTTATTGTTTATGATTAATGTTTGCTCATAACTTTACCAAAATAAAATATTTTAATACCCTATGAAAAGCACCTAATAATCGTGTGTTTATTTACAAAATATGTATGTGTATATCAATATTCTAAATTATTTCTATTCTTATATTTCACTCACATGAGACTAAGATTTTTCAATTAGTTATTTGATATTACATTTACTCATATATATATATATAAAAAAATACTGTGGTCTAGAAAGATTAATTCTGTAGTTTGATGGGAGGGGGGTGTGTGTGGTATTGTCTGCAATATTAAAGTATCAGACTAAGGTGCTCATAAATATTCACATTTAATTATGAGTCTGGGTAAAAAGTGTAAAAAAAAAATAAATAAAATATCTATACATATCTGGGCAGCTTTAAATCATGAGTGCAGCTCAAAGTTATTCAAGATGAGAATCATACAGGAGCCTATAGAGTTCCTTAGCTGAGTAGTCATTTAAACATGTCAGGAAACACTTTTACAAGGTACTGACAGAATGGGTGAATTTCACAATCATAATACACATGTTAAGGACTTATTCCTTCTCATGTGATTGTCTCTAAGTAAATGATGTGAAATTTTGAAATGAAATGATAATTTTGTGTAGTACACCAATGAATTAAATAAAATGATACATAAATATTTGCTGAACAGAGAATATTAAAAAAATATCTTCCAATCCATTCTGAAAATTCAGGAGCCATAAAATAATTGTATCATCTATTTATGTTTGTGAATATCTTATGTATGCTATGTGTAAAATGATTTCTACAAATTTTACAACTGTATACATTTTTTTCATTTATATATTTAACACTGGACAAAATTGCTTTTGTTATGTACAGAAATAAAAAAAAAATTACTGGTTAAAATATTGTACAGTATCAAATAGTTTAAATAATTTATAATCTCAATTTAGTAAAATTGAGAAAACTGTGTTTGTTCTAAAATAAATTTGATCAATACATTTTACTTTACCATTATGGATAAACTAATCAAAAGTAAACTATGTGATTAAAAAAAAAACGTGAATAAAGTAATGCAGCATATAACTAATTACATACATTTAAACAGGTTGTAAAGAAGCCAATAGAAATACAGAGACCATGAACACTTCTTACTATCAAGACAACATATCTGTACTTGAATTAATGGGTATATTTCAACTATAAATATCATTTAAGGTCTTAAAAGAAAACCAAACAAGATTGCAGTAAAATGCAAACTAACATACATTTGGCCTGCAATTGGGTGCAACATAAACAGCTGGACAAAATTATTTGGAAAGAAAAATCATGCCTTAAATTTTAAATTGTTACATGACCACAACTGCTTAATCTATAATTAAACAAAAAAGAGGGGGAAAAAAGCTGTAATCTCACATGGTTCTAGCCTGTTTAGCTCCTGTTGACGAAATGACCAGTTTATTTTAAAGTCTATACTGTATAAGGAAGCTACTAACACAAGAGTCTTCTGGCTTATACAAAGATTTCTGCATACAGAAATAAAATTTAAAGGGGATCAATGGTGAAAGCAAATTATGAGTCCACATTTTAAACGAATCAATAAATATTGCAGAAAGTGAACATTTCTGTCAGCAATTTAGTTCATACTGCTTTGAAGGAATTGACATTCACATCATTTATATGTTAACATGGCATGGTTTAAAACTGTTTAATTTTTTTCTGTCAATCAAAATAAATCTTACAATTTCTTAATACATTTTTAAATAGTGACTATGATTCATAGGGTAAGCTCCAAAACTTTAAACAGGTTACACAGAACAAAAAGGGGAAATAACTGGCTGATTCTTATAAATATAAAAAATAATCCAAAATTGGTATATCTATCATACCTGACAACAACATCCAGCCAATTACTAAGATATTCCAAGTACTGAAAACGGGGGAATTAAAAATTATCATCAGTATATTGTGTTAAATTTTCTCTTTTCTTATTGTTTTGAATAAATGTTTCTAAAAGGTGCATGCATACCAGAATGATAATTAATCACAAAACTTTTTAAAAGAACTATTCTTCTGGAGTGTTACACGAAAGTTATAATGCCCTAAATCATTTAAGATTTTTTTTTAAATTCAACTTCAAAAGAAATTTGGAAACATTAAGCGATGAATTTTAAATATAAGCATTTGTCAGTAATGCTAGATCGGATGTAGTTAAAAAACTTCTTGTATCTTAACTTTAAAAAAAAAAAAAGCAAGAAACCATGACCAAAAAAAAGTTCATTCCTTTTACATTGATTTTACAAAATGTGGAAAAAAATAATTTGACGTGATTCATTTAATTTCATAAAAACTTTTATTTATCTTTCTCTATTTACTACTGCCTGTGGGTGTGATGAAAGTAACATAATCTGGACAGAAGATCAGATTAACTATGGTAGCCTCCATCTGGGTGCAGGATAACATTATTATCTCTAGATGAGTCGTGAGTCCTGTCAATTACAACTTCACTTCAAATTGCTTTACAGATTTGGTCCCCAACGTGTTATTAGAAGGAGCTGGTTTTCCTAAAGACTTAGCTGCCCAAGCCACATCAAAAGGGTCCACCCCAGGTCCAGGAGTGGATGTGAAAGGGACTGATGGCCCTGATGTCGGCCACAGATTTGAGGAGCTGGCTGAAGAGGTGGAGGTCACCGTGCCATTTTGGGACTGGTAAGAGATGTTGCCGTCTGGTTTCCTCTGATGGTAGGTCTGTTGCCACTGATGGCCAGACATTTCACCAGAGTCAATGGAATGACTACGACCATGGGCAAATGCGTATTGCTGCTGTTGAGCAGTTCCACCTGGCAAAGGCTGCTGTTGGCTAAATGTCTGATGTGTGCCATTAAATGTTGCTGGATTTACTGGTGCAGTGCTGGTGACAAAAGGATTGTTGGAGCTTGATACAACTGTGCCCACAGCTGCTGTATCTATTCCCCATGTGGTAGGGGGAAACTGAGAAATACTGGTGGCTCCCCATGGATTAATGGTCGTCTGAAGCCCTGGCTGTATAGCTGTAGAAAAGTCAAAAGCTAATCTAATAAAAATGTATTATTGTGAAATATTTCACATAGCTTAAGTGTGAGAAAACAAAATAAAATGATGCATCATTAATACTTTTAAAAATAATGGCTAGCTGTTAGAAAGCTCAAGTTATACATAAGATACAAACAGCTGAGCTCTGATAATAAAAAAAAAGGATCTTACTCTGTGAAGCAGGTAGTGTATGCTGCCTTGACAGCTGAGCGTGATTCTGAAAGTTTGCAGGCAAGGATGTCTGGTGTGTCAGTGCACTTGAACGTGCACTGGGAGCACTAGAAAAGGGATCATCTGAAGTAAGTGCTGTTAGACCCTGTGTAAGCTGTTGGCACATTTGAGCTATAGAATCTTCCTGCTCTTGAGACACCTCTGGAATAGTACCACCAACAGCTGAAAAGAATTTCCAACACTTCTTTGTTAATAAGGTATATTCATAAAAGTTCTATTTTATGTTTTTATATTAAAAATGCTGCAGTATTGTTAAAGCTGCATTACTTACAATTTACAGAAAGTAAATTATTTCCTCATGTACTTTATATTTTTCTCTGATATACGATACTATTGACTTTTTGTAAATCCCAGTCAAATGTTTAAATTGTGGGCTTAAAAAACTTAAATTAGTCTAAACAGAGCTGACAATCTTAAATTCTGTTCATACCACCATTTCCATTTTGTGTAGGTGACTCCATGACAGCATTTTGTCTTTGTAATGTAGAGGGAAGCTCATTAAGCCGGAGAGATAGGGTTCTTTTGAATGGCGAGGACACCTCTTGCAGCTTCTCAAACCCCCTGAATGAACCCTGGCGTTCCAACAGATTTGGTGTGGCATGTGGTCTCTGAACAGCATATGGATTGCTGGCTGTCTTCAGTGGAACAGGTTCTTAACAAAAATATGTACATTATATGCACTTTAAGCATTCAGTTGTAAACACACAAGCAAAAATTAGATCAGCAATAAGGACAAGTAAAAAAAAAAATATGATAATCTTTACCTGCTAGTATAGCACTCTGTGGATCGACTATTCTCTCAGTGAGAGTTGTCTGCCTAAAGGAACCAGTTCTCTCAAAGCTAGTTCTTGACTGATTGTAGGTTACAGTGACCCCAGTCTCTTTGTCACGCTTCTGTTTTTTTTCTAAGCAAATAGCAAAGGCACATCCGACAGCATGGCTTAGTCTTTCACCCTAATAAATTACAAAGATTGGTATTTTTAAAATATGATTTATATAAATATATAAATGACAAAGCACAATGCAAGTTTATATGTATTAAATACTAATTCCCATGTGTTACAAGGGCATATACATTTTAAATTGATCAGCAAGTCTTTAAACTTTAAAAAATAATTTTGTTTTCAAAAGTTTGCAATTAAAAAAGAATTATTTTCATTGAATTTCTTTTTTTAAACCATAGTAATAATGAAAGGTTAAATAGTTTTAAAAAATGTTTATGTCTCATATATATATTAAATACCAAAGATGATCAATTAATACAACAGACTATGCTAGTTACTAAAAAATGTGCACCAGAATAATAATTGTCATGCAATAATGTATTTTTTTTATAACCAACTATTACTTTCTTAGAAGAAAAAAATTTCAAGTTCCACTCCAAATAACATTTTATTTAACGAATCACTAATGGGTAAAGATGTATTTAATATTTTTTTTAATTATAATGATTAGATTGAGCAAGGTCTGGAGAGTGCAAAACATTAGGATGAAACCATTGTAATGACTAAACAGCCTTATGGGTACAGACCTATAGGATCACAGAAAAGATGCAGATTATATTTCCCTACTTTTTTTTTTATAAAAGTTCTTTATTCAATACATTAGATGTAGGCTTTTTTTTTTTTACTCTTTAGTTTATAAAGATACACTGTAGTACAGAACACAGAAATTAATCATTAATATTACTGATGAAACTGACAATGTTTAACAGCCTTATAAAATACAAAAGATCCATTCAACCATACATTTCACAAAATTTACATTGCTTTAAAAAGATAGAATTCAGAATGAATAACCTCAGAAATATAATGACAGAAACATGTGAAGAGCAGAGACAATGATTTAAGGTTTTCAAGTAAATGGAATTCAAACATTACTTTACAAAATCACTTCACACTTAAAAAATATATTTTCATGGTAACTGAAAAATGTAATAACTGCATGGTGTAGTATTTATCACTATGGTGAATACTTTTTTCATTCCACCATGTGCTGTGGTTAATTGTGTCAGAATGATGCTTGTAAAATGTCATAAATATGTTGCCCTGGTGTTCATTACAAATCAATAACCTAAACAAATTTTCAAACATAATATAATAAATCTTAGAATGTATTAAACAAGTTTTATTAACATCATTTTTCTATCAATTTTTAACTCTGCTACAAAAAGCAACATAAGCACAAACAGCCAACAATTATAAAAAAAAAGAAAGTTTTAAGTTAATTATTCAAATCATAAATGACTGAAACTATTCGCCATTAAACTTGAATAACTGAAGTTATCCTTTTAAACCAATTATACCATGGACTATAACTATGACTAAGGCATGTTTTAACAGAAAATATTCTGTATAATTGTGAGTAAGTGTAGGACAATTTTAATTCAGTAAGACAATCACAAATCAATAAAAAATAATAACCATGCAATTATCATTCATCTGCAGCATTGAAAAATAAAAAAGTACATTTAAAATGAGAGAAACAAAATACAGTAGACTCTTGATAATCCAGCACACAATAATACTGAGTGACTACTTTTCTCATCGGAGATATCATTTTATCAACAAAAACTAAGAATGGTCTGAATAATTTTAGTCTACATAAGTCTAGTAAACACTTAAATAATTATTTTAATGTGTGTGTATTTGTATTGCTACTACTACTTGATTTTTGCTCCTTGCAGTTAAGTTTGGCATAAAATTATTAGGGTCAATAATTCATTTTTATCTTAATTTTTTACAGAGTTAAATTTAAAAAAAAATTATAGTACAATACAAAAGAAACAATTATAAAATTATAACATGAATGAAGAGATCAGAAAATGTGTGTAAGAGCGTATTATAAAGTTTGTTTATAATGGTGAGACGTAACATAAGTATTTATAGAACTGCCTATCCTGTTGTTGTTTTTTGTTTCTGTCTCTACTTCACATTAGGCTAGATAATCAAACTCTAGATCAGTGTTTCCCAAAGTGTGGTAAGCAAACCACAAGGGGTATGCAAAGAGTTTGGTAGGGATACACGCTGCACTGGGCTGAGAACATCCGCGGCTAAAGCAAAAACAATGAAATTAGGGGAAGCTATGACCCTAAAAACAATACGCAAGTTTTTTTTTTACTAGTATTACAAGATAAATGATAGGGAACGCAGATGTCAAAAGTTTGGGAAACACTGGTCTATGTAATCAAATCAAAGTCTACTGATTTTACAAAACAAATATACTATTTTAATGAATAATTAATTTTAAAAAAAAAACCCAGCTTTGTATGCATGAACAATGTAGTAAAATAGTTCAGTTAAAACTGTATAAAGCTCAGTCTGGAGGACTGGGGTGGGTTATATATCTATAAAGTTTAACAGAATTGAATAAATATTTACAAAATCAAAATATAGAAAAACATGAAACAGAAATTGCATAAGATAAAAAAAAAAAATGTCCACCAAGCACCTGACATAAATGACTCAGAAAAGCCCTTTTTGTACTCCAGCTGTATGATGTAAACTGCTCACCAAAATAAAAAACATTATCTGCTTGTAGACTGTTCTAAAGACAGCTTGTTTTTTTTTTGTTTATATTATAGACGTTTGCGTTATTGTCATGATGAGGAAAACAACTACACTCAGGACAATGTTACATCTAAAATGGTTAATAAAATAATACTGACACTTACGGATTCTTTGACAGCCAGAAAGCCATGACACATCCATCTCCTAGTTGTTCCATCTCTACAAATATATGCAAAACCTTTCTCATGGTTTCGGTCTGGTGCACAGAAGGAAACTTTCTCTATCGTCTGATCCACTATCATGCTCTGGATGATATTAAAATATGTTACATAGATACGCTTGGGAAGGAAGTATAACTAACCATTTATTATTTGCTAGGACTGACCACAACTACAAGATTTATTTACCTTGCTTATTTCATCCACAACCCTAAGAGCATCTCCAGACACATAAAGTACAGCTCTTTGATATTTCCCTTTACATTGCTATAAAGAAATGAATATTTCAGGATTATATAAAAATGTCATCTATTTTTTCTTTAATATGTGATAAAAGAACCTACACAATAATTTTCTGTTGAGAAAATATGTAACCCATTTGAATGAAGTAGAATATTTATTGATAACTAGTTACAACTGGAGTTTCCGGAAGTTACCCCTCTTTTAAAAATGTATCATCAGGAAATTAAAAATGTATCATCGGAAAATGACATGGCTTCCTATTATCGATAATATTTAAAAAAATTTACTAAAATAATTAATTACAATTAAACTACCCATTGAGATGAAGCGAAGCATGTCCTATAACCTTCCCTTTGTGTAATTATGTGTACGTGTACCAGCCTCAGCGTTTTTTGGTAGTCTGGATCTTGGGGTTTTAAGGAACAGACAGACGGGCAACAAACTATAAGTATAGGAACTAGTTACAACTGGAGTTTCCGGAAGTTACCCCTCTTTTAAAAATGTATCATCAGGAAATTAAAAATGTATCATCGGAAAATGACATGGCTTCCTATTATCGATAATATTTTAAAGTACTAAAATAATTAATTACAATTAAACTACCCATTGAGATGAAACGAAACATGTCCTATAACCTTCCCCATGTAATTATGTGTACGTGTACCAAGTTTCACGTTTTTTGGTAGTCTGGATCTTGAGTTATAAGGGAACAGACAGACAGACAACAAATGCGTCTTATAAGTATAGAGATATCTGATGTCTTTTACAAAAAATTATTATAACATAACAATGACAATTGCAGAAAAACTAAAAAATGGATGCACAGTTTCTATGAAACAGATAATTTATTTACTTACAGATTTCAAAGCCTTGACAGCTTCTTCACATATATGCATACCTCTGGAATCAAACACCTCTATGTAGCCCAAGTACTGAGAAATAATAAAACCGGTCAATCATATTTAATGTCATCACTAGTTATTATATGATTGCACAACTCAACAATTCTAAAATATAAACTGTTCTGGCTTATTGACAACAGCCTAAATATTTACTGAATAGTACATCTGTTTTTTTTTTTTTTATTATGCTTTAATATCCAAGGGTTTCTTGTTATTAGCAGTAAAACAGTAAAAACTGTATGATCTTAAATGTAGACCACAAAAGTGCAATGGAAAATTGCAGTTATCTGCAGTGATGGATATAAACACCCCTTTTATGTTGTTCCATCAAAACTATAGAAATTATAATTTATGATTTGTTTACCACATGTAAAACCCAAAAAGGTATTTTTTTAAATAAATAAATATGTATTAATTGATATTTCTGATGAAGTTGGGGCAATTTTCTTGACTTTTAAGTATTTTAATATTTTGACAATCAGTTGGTCTTTCTTTTATGCTGTTTACCCAAATAGATGATAAACCCTTTTCTATATACATCCTGCTCTAGCAATATTTCGTATTTACAACCCTAAGTTTATAATTTAATATACAATCATAAAAAGTGTTGTTCCTATATAAAAAGAGTTACTCATGTTTTTCAGCTCATGAGAAAAACTGATGGATGAGATAATAAATCAGAAATAATTATCAATAGGTGATGTTTAAGGGACATTGATATGCACAACAGTACTGATTTTAAGTAAAACAGTGATATAAGTTTTAACATTTCAGGCATATAATTATGTCATTACTTGGTATCATTTCATCAACTGGTAATGGAATCGAAGAAAAAGTATCATTAACTGACCCATGTGTGAAGTGAAATTTTGTGAACATTTTAGGTTACATATCATCTAATAAGACCATACAGTCAGGTCTCAATTTATGCTGGAATATGTTCAAAAAAAATGTTGCAGGAATCTAATTCGTATAAGAAGAAAAAGAATATTTTTTTCTTTCAAAAAAAGATAAACTCCAGTAATGTTCTGAAAGCATGGCGTAAATTCAGAAAATGCCTTAAAATAAACATCTAACCACATTTTAAAATGTAAATACATATGTGAATTAAACTGCTTCTTAGTATATTTCTTCAGAATTGTAGAAGTAAAACATTAACAAATAGCTGTTTTAAAGCAGGAGTCATTTAAGCTAAAAAATGACACTCAAGATGATGTAAGAACAACAAACCATCAACAGAAATAGGTCACATGACATAGAAGAAATTTTTTTTAAAGTTGAGATTAATCCCAAATAAAATTTCATGCGTTCATATTATAAAATGTTATCACTTATTTTTAAGTGGACATCAAATAAAAATTTTGACCATTAATTATATGAAATCTTGATTTGTTGGTATGAAGTATTCAAATTATGCTGGGCCATTACAGAGAACAATTCATTTTGGAAAAAATCGACATGGCATGAAATTGATGACATCTATTCCTTTTAACATAATAACAGAGTGTAATTATTTTAAAAAATATATTTCTAATTTAGTTTTTTTTTTTTGAGCCACATTTTTTCTTTACGGGTGGTGTGGAAAAACCAAATTAGGATGATTTGTAGGTCCTGAAGATTCATTAAAAGTTTCAGAACACTCTAATTTATAGTATTAAATTTTATTTTTAGTAAAAGGAAAATGCTTTTTGTCTGCCTTCACTATGAATTGACCTTTTTCAAAGACTTTTTACCCCTGATAGATTGATAAACATTTTATTACATTTTAGATAAACAATAATAAGAATCATAACTGAATATTTGAACAATGTTGGGCTAAAAAAAAAACTCAATATAGGAATAGACTGCTAATTTTTAATGAATGTTAATAGAAATGTGAAAAAAATGCTTAAAACATCTAGTGAAAAACAAGATAAGTTTGAGCAACATGTGGTTTTGCCAAGCTAGGGAGTCCCCTGGATCGAACCTGGTGAAACTTATTAAGTCTACCCAGTTTTAAAATGGGTCCCTGACATATGTTGGGAATACTAAGGGGGGCTGGGCATTGTGCTAAATATGTATTGGCTACAGGCTACTGATGTTAATCTCCACTGTTCTTATGCCACCAATAAAGGGTTATGGGAACTGGATTCATCATGGCAATCAGCAAATTTCAAGAAACTTACCATAATACCTTTGTTGTTGGCTTCAAACACATACTATGTTTAAATTATTGCTAGTATTAATACACGCGTATGTTCAAATTGTGCTAATATTATAAAACATCAAATGTAACATCTTCATCGAAAATAAAAAAATCAACTGACCCGAACTTGAAAACTACGAGTTCCTTCTGTACTTTCTTTTCATCTTCCTGCCATTGATGAGGCTTTGAGAGCATTCAGGAACATGATCTTTTTTCTTCTGAAAACTAAGCCTTCGTCTAAGGCTTTGCATTCTATTTCTGTACCTTCCAAATCTTTTACTCCTGTAAAAAAAAAATATGTAGATTTGGTTAGCTTAAATGAGTTAAGAAAAAAAAACTTAATTAAAGAGTTAATATATTTACATTAAATGTATTAATAATAAGCTTTCCAAAATTTCTAATTTAGAAGGTATAAAAAGATGTATTTAATCAAAAGAAAAGGAATAAGCATACAATTATGGCTTTGGCTACTAAATGGCCCAGAGCATATGTAAAGTGGACTTAAGTGGACCCCTTGAGGGAATAGCCACAATATCGCTAAGCTCTTAAAAAAACAAGAGACACTTCACCACTGTTGAAATCTGTGTTCATACAGTATGTCACTTTGCAACACTACAGACGATCAAGTGAATTATTTAGATCTATAATGAATACAAAAATATCAGCCAGAAATTTAAAATCAATCTTACACATTGTTAAATGAATGAGAGGTTTACCCACTCTGGTTAAAAAAAAAAAAAGCTATTCAGTTAATGAGTTGTTCTATTAATATATAAATAAAAAAAAAGAATGGAAGATCTGAGCTGTTGTTTTGTTTTTTAAATAAATTGAGTGACATATTTAGACAGCTGCAATTTGTAGCTCTTGTACATATGGAAACTGTTTTTAAATGTTTATACATTTTAGCTCTCAAATTACATAACCTTCATACAAAGGCATAAGCCAAATAAACAGTCAGTAACAGTTTATCCAGTCAATCAGCCTCCAAGAATCAACTACCCAAAAACACCAACTAATAGTTTGTTCAAAAAGTTGTTCTTTTTATTTGGTGTTTATTCCACAGCACTTATGTATACTGGTGCAATATAACTTATGTACATGAAGTGAAATTAACTGTTCTAAAGGACTATGAAGTCCATAGATGAATTCAATGTTTATCTCAAGGACCAGTGTGACAGCAATAAAAATAGTGTTAAAAGAGACAAATACAGTATTAGACTGTTCAGGACAAAGATATTTGTCTTGTGGATTGCTTGAGTTTAATTAAGAAAAAAAAAATAAAAATAGGGCTATTCAGTACTAATAATGAATAGAGTACATTTATATGGATAAGAGACAAGGATTTTAGAAGAAATACTAGGAATGAATTACATTTATATGGATAAGAGACAAGGATTTTTTAGAAGAAATACTAGGAATGAATACATTTATATATGGATAAGAGACAAAAGGATTTTAGAAGAAATACTAGGAGAATCGTAATGAGTTTCATTTAGAAAATTGAGAGAAAAATTAGAAAAGTTAACATATGGATCTGGTGAGAATAAACAAGAATTGTGACATGTATATACTCTTGTGGCTGAGAAAACTAACGCCTTGAGATATTGAAGTTTTTTTTTCATTACAAAATGATTACATGACCACCATGGCCAAAGCACTGAGTAAGAAAATAATCCCATTATGGTTGTTTCCCTGAAATGAGAGAAAGAAGGCTTTTTACCTGACCTTTCCAATACTGAGGTCATGAGTGGGGTTAATGGGGAATAAGTTAAAATTCACCTTACAGAGGAAGTAGAGAACATTTGTACATACCCAACATTTCAAAGAAAATGGTTGGGGTGGGGTTTAAAAAAGAGGAAGTGACTAAATCAGCATTTTTGGTTCTTCTACAATTGACGTATTCGGGTAATGTCTGTTTTTGTTTTTTAAACTATTTCCATACATTTTACCCAAATCATAGGTAAATGCAATTAAGAAAAAAATATAACAGTTAAAATCCCACAAATTATGAATTCATTAATCATATCAAGTAAAACATTCAGAAGTCGGCAACAAAAGTAACATAAATAATATTAATGGGCTGAATAACATAAAACTTGCTGACTTTATTAAATCAACTTAAAAATACAAATCATTCTATTATTTTTCTAAAAACGATGCACTATGAAATGATATATAGTTCACATCTTAAATTGTTTAAAAAAAAAAATATATGTGTATCTGCATTAAACTGCACAGACACACACACAAAAAAAAAAGATAATGTTATTTGTTAAGAAATATCTAACTTAGCTGTATCAAGTACAGGTGTAAAAATACAGTCCAAAACACAAAATATATTAACAGACAAAAAAAAATAGTGCAAAAAAGATAGTTTGTTCCTCTAAAAAAAAATGTATTGCTTCTATTGAACCTAACCAATTTAGGAAAATTTTTCCCCTCAAAAAATATGCTTACACACAATTTTATAAATGTTTTTTTTTTTTACTTTAAAGGTTGCATGTTTAAAGACCACATTAATGAAGAATTATTGATCGAAAAAATTTCATTAAGTCACTTTTACTGAAAAACTTTAAGCATACAAAAACCCTCAAGAGAATTGATTATCAATAGCACATAACTTACTCTTTATAATCTATAGATTAGTAATCAGGACAAACTATTCCAATGGAGGAAAACTGTTAGGTCTGAGAAAAATTAAAACTCAACTCAAGCAGCCAGAATAAATAAATTAATTTATTAATAAAAAAAAAAAAGAAGAAAATGTAGACTAAAGATTTTAAATGATGTAAAAAATGAAATATCAAAATAGTAATAATAAATAGGATGTCAAAATTTTTTTTTTATTTTTTTTTTTAAATTAAACAAGTTCATGATATTGCATTCACATTCATAGGTTACATGTAAGCGGTTCACCTCTTCACCTTTGGTTCACCTCGTCAATCAGTTTACTTCTTGATAATATTTCAACAAATCTTCCGCTTTACAATTTAAAGCTCTAAATAAACTCAAGTTTATATGAAATATTTAATATTGTGCGCAAGTCTAACACCACTAGGACATATTCAGTACTTGATACCCATATATTCTCTATTCTGCAATTTCCCTCTAAACACTACCAAAAAAGTATTTACATTCAGACTCCATAAGACTTTTTATTTATGGACTCAGTCATTTTAAAATAGTGCATTGCCACCCAGAATACACAAGTACTCAAAATTTCAAATCGATTTGTCATCAAGAAGTTAAGTGATAATTGACTTCAAACTACTCAGAACATGGTATAGTTGAAGACAGCCAGGCAGAGCAAGTTAAATAAGCCCAACAATAAAACTTGAACCAGAGAGACATGAAACTTATGAACTATCAAGTCATATGAACTATCAAGTCATAGGACCAACGATAAAATTCTATCCTTTAGTTTAACTTTAACTATAGGCCTAAAGCAGTAGGGCAACGATGTGTGACCTAAATCTTCACAAGGCACACTAGTGTGACAAATTTCATTCAAAACAACTCTCACAATATCAATAAAAGAGGATGCCATCATTTTTTTGTGAGGGTATCGCTACCAAATTCAGTAAATTTACTAAGCCCAGTACAATCAAATCATGACTTAAATTAAAGTAAATTAAACCTATTTTATAGATTGAACAAACTCTACCATTTTCTTCTACATGTAAACTAAGGAATTAAAGCTGGCTATGTGAATGGTATATACATTGGTACATCACCCCTTGCCTCTCCATTCTTGAACCTTTTTTTTTCCAATCTAATAAACTTACTAATCCACTATTGTAGAAATCTGGGGCATATTTAACACATCCACTCCTGTGGCTAATGTATCTCTATTCTAATGGGAGCAGAAGCCCGTGCACTTGTGCTGCTGTCTAATTCAAAACGAAGCTTTACAAATAAATGTCTACATACAGTCTGCTGCGGCTATACATACACACACACACACATTTGTCTTTAAAAAAACCTACAATGTATACCACAAGTCCTGAGGTGTACCAAGGCGCTACATGAACAGAGCCATTACACTGTGTGTCGTCTGTAGTGAAGGACAAACTAGTCACAAGAGAAAGAGAAGATTACAACAAACAGAAAATATTGCAAGCCAAGAACGTGACGGCGTGGAAAAATAGAAATAAATTTAAGACTTGAATTGTTTTTGTAGGACAGTCTCAGGTTAATGATTTTAGACAACATTTCTGTTTTTGGTGTTGTGATCTAAAAAAAAAAATGGGTTGAGTCGTGGTGTGGTGGGAGGGGGTAGGAGGCAAGGACGGGAAACGACGACATGGGGATTTGGGCTTAACAACCAAAGCAAGCGCGTTGGTAAATAAATAATAGCAAAACAAGAATACAGTCGCGAAAGATGTATCTAACAGACGTGGAAAAATGTCCTACTTTTTTACAACCTTGACGGGGCTGCAATAGGAGGCAAGGCGCTTCACGTGATATGAAACAGCACGACGTGTCACCGTGAAAGTGAAGGGTTGGCACATAGAAATAGCCCCGTTCCCCCCCCATATATATATATATTGGAATGTAAAAACAACAAGGAAGCGTTACCCTCGTGGGAGGGGGGGACATTCCGTCCAGGCCAGCTGGTAACACACGAAAATATGGAAGTGTGTATAGACGATAACCTAGTCATGGGCTAAAGGTCAAGTCTTGAATTTCAACGTTACATATAATGAAGGTCGGTGAAACGTACCGACTTATTCCGGAATAATAAAAAAATCCCGAGATCAACAACTTTGAACAAAAGAAACACACTGCGTCGTGTGGTGCATATGAAAGAATGCAAATCAACCTGGAAAACTATTGCTCTAAAAATAATAAAACAACCCAGCGACCTGACAGTACAACGCACAGCTAAGATTACCATCAGTCTCTCCCCGGCAAGAAGGTCAGCGGTCAAGAAGTATATCCCTCATGGCACTACCCTCCACCCAGTGTCTGAGACCCGCCAACCAAGAACAGGTCCCGGGACTTGGACGGGGATGAAGAAATGTCAATCTGGACTCATAATGATGACGCCGCCGTGGGTAATGAAGTCATTAGCCAACACGGGGAGAGGAAAGAAAACATCACTGGTGAAACTATCAACCAGTAATCAACACACCGTGATGACCCGGATCCTCATTCAAATATCTCGGCCACTTTCCAAGTTTATCAAAACACTTAACAGAAAGGAGGGGGGGTTATTAACTACCGAATCCGCAAAGTTCCAAAGTAATTACACATACACACACAAACAACAACTGTAAAAACAAAGTAATTAAAAGCTTAACAAAAGTACAATAAGAAAACCAATCGATCACCTCCCACTTATCGACTATTTTGACTTCCATTCATTATCCGATCAAAGTAAACCAGCTGGCAAAAATGTGAAGTCCAAGTGTCATACGGCTCCAATTTAAAAACACTGACTAATTAGGATGATCCAAACGAGAGTGGGTTTCTCTTGAATCAACCGCATGACTTAAACTCACCACCACACCACCACCACCTCCTTCAGGTTTAAACCAAACACAATCTAAATTTTGAATGAGCACATTACAGCTTTATGGCTGCTTTCACTGGTGTGTCTAAGGGCGATGTACACACCGGTAATGTGCGTGCTGTTTGAGATATTGTGATGTCCTTCTGAGAATACTAACATATCCACTACACTTCGTCACTGGTACTACACTTCCAAATCACACGGAAAGAAAAAAAGCAACAACACAACAGCAACTGCGAAAGTAACAGAAATTCTTTTTTTTAATCCACGTTCCCGAATGTGTTTCGGCCTTATACAGAATGGGGTGAAGATAGAAGAAGAGAGAGTGAGCGTCGCGGAAAAAAACTTCGTTGTTAGCGCATCTGAACTTGACCCTACCCTACCACACAATTACTAAAATTGATACCAAGCATGGTGCCCTGTTAGGGCTCGCAGGAGACGTGTACGCATGTTTACTTGGATGCTGTATTTGTGCAGCCGAAGAGACCTTTTGTGCATATCAATGGCGAGAGAAGGAAAAAGGGAGGGTCATTCTAATTAAGTACGTACCCCGAAGAAACAAAAAAAATGTGGAACATAATATTTATGCCCCTTACAATCAAAACTACGAAACGCCAACAGTTACCTGCCTCACCCCTTTTTTCCCCAACAAATTTCCACGTTTTGAGAACACCCTGTTTCTCCCCTGCAAAAATGACCAACACAGAGAAGGCAGATATTCCTTTATCTTATGGGTGGGCTCCGCTCCAGTGACATGAGTAATTGACAAGAAACTGATGCTTGTTTAGGAATGTACACAGTCATCAAACACACTGGTCCGTCCCAGAACGTTTTAATTGAAGGATCAAAGAGCTGTAAGTGTAGGATGGGGACAAAAACAAGATAAACAGGGAATGTATTATTTTTGTTTTTACATCTTCATCTCAATGCACCTGAGTGATCAAGAGTGGGGATTAAAACAAAATATAAACAAACTGCTTGGATTAAGATGTATCAGTGATAAGTATTTCCGTATATGTCTGTATTTTTAGCCTTTGTAGCAGTCATGTTTTTGATAACTGGATGCTTATTAATTTATTATTTTTATTTAGGTAAAGCTGAGAATAAATCACATTTTTAAGACCCAAACCTATCGTTATTATAAAAGCACATCTTAATGGTTTCTCATTAAAAATATGCATTTAGCTTCTACAAAAATGCATTTTGAGAGAAATATTTATATTTGTTATCACTGCCTTTCTAAAAGGTTGTATGATATTTAATGTAATTATTGGTGTGTACAGGATGAAAGTGACTTAGACTTTGTCTTACTTGTCTTTTTATTTAAAAAATAATTAAGACAACTTCATTGCTAACTGTTTTTTTAAACAGTATGTAGCTAAAATAAACAAATATTTAGGACCTCTTGACACTTTTTAAATGCACTTAGCAATCTCCACTTTTCTAAATGGCTTTATGAAAGGAGCCATCAGAGTTCCATAGGGCACATAAAGTGATTACAGAAAATCATGATATATTAAGTGGTTGTTAATGTTTAGCACAATGCCCAGCAGCCTCTACTTCCCCAACTTTGGCCAGGACTGGAAAAAAATTCCCATGGTTCTCAACAAGAATCAAACCTGGGACTCTCAGATCAACAGATGCATTTTACACTAATCAACCCTCCCTCCCTACCTAAAAGATGTTAGTGAAGATCAAAAAAGGGAATCAAAAAAAAAAAAAAAAGTAAATAGTTTAGTAAAAACTCCCCAATTAAGAAATAAAAAAACTTAAATGATTCCCACAGAAGTGGCAAGAATCATCTGGCTATATGAATCATGTCATGATCAAGTACATTTTTTTATTAATCTCTTTAACATTTTGATGATGAAAATCAAAATAAGTGAAATCAATATACACTTCATCTTAATTATGTATTTATATCATTAAGCCAAACATCACATGTAAAAATAAGCTAGTGTAAAAAAAATACTAGTGAGGATACAGTGATGAATGTCTCCAAAGAACGTGAACATCCATTTTTTATACTTGCTTGTACAAATGACAAAGTGAGCAAACCAATAGCCATTAATTAAGCTAAATAGAGATAATACCTTTTTAAAAAGAAATGCAGTTAACTTTCATGAGTTTTTAGTGATCAGTAATTTATATCACACCATTTCTGTTAACAGTATTAATAATTTTTATTAGTTTTATGTGAAAAAGTGAATGTCAATTCAAATAATTTATTTCTCTGGTAGTAAATATTTCATTTACAATTATAAAGCTCAATCCATAATTTGGTCCATTAAGTTTATACATTATTTGTAAATCATAATATTGCATACAAAAAAATTAATAATTATAAATTGATGATAAAGTTAATCATTTGTATGCTAACAGTAGATGAGCAGAAGATTATGAAAATATATATAAAGGAATTATAAAAGAATGCAAATAAAGTTAAACTTAGGCCAGGTTGTGTATCATTATATTTAGATAGTGGGTATAAGGAGATAAGATTTTCAGCTTATTTACATGCAATTTTGTCACTATCTATGAATATTATCAGCTGTCTATAGCTGAGTTTGAAGTAATTTAAAGTCGAAAGCTTAACTGGCTTAATTTCTAGATCTTTTTAATTATTAAGGTTCTAAGACCTGAGCTAAACCAATCAACATTTTTATGCTACTTATACCGTCCAGGTGGGACTAATAGTATAAAGTATAATAGTGGTATTAGACTAGTCACTAGTATTACCCTATGCCTACTAATAGCCTAATTAACCTAATAGGCATTAGGCTGAGAAATAACAATCTCAGTATCGCTGAGTATTAATAGTATAAAATGCATATAAAAAAGATATATGATTTAAACTGGCCCAAATTAATGCAGTGACTGATAGCAAATCTGCAATGTAACTTGCCTGGGTCAGCCAATAAATACAATAAGTTTTGAATAAGATAACATTATCATGACCACAAAGGTTCCATATTAAAAACCACAACGGAGAGAGGGGGATACAAATCAATACTAATACATATGTGTCTGATTTAGTTACAGCATAGAGTGAAAGACAAATCAAAATTGTAATAAATATAAAGAGTATAAACATTTAAAATGGAATTATTCAATAATATTGGAGAAAATAGTCCAGCCATTTGATGATAAGATTTGGATCATTTTCGTATTCATACGCACACCAATAACTTAGTCATTTATAATAGAATAGATAACCTACTTAGAGTTTAGAAAATGATAGCATTACCTTTAAAACCGGTTCCTTA
>JAGDYQ010000039.1:4697463-4714781 GCA_021962125.1 Bulinus truncatus
TTCCATCAGGTCATAATTGGAATATAACCAGATCATCATGCACTTTCCATTTAAGATCAATTTACTGACTTCGGAATGAAATTCATGTTATCAAAGTATTTTTTTCTTTGAAATAGACTATGAAAATATCATTAGTAATTTCATCTGTATTTTTCTGTCTGAATCATTTTTTTTTTTAAATGTATTCTTTTGGTTTTAATCCAAACAGAAGTCTAGCAAATGTCAACAAATCGTTTTCCAGATGCTCCCTAACAGGGTCTTCTGACGCTTTTGTTCTGACAAGCACAACCCAAAACAAAAGTAACGCATGCAATTTGACATTGTCAAAAGAACTTAAAATGAGAATGACGTCCAACTCAATAATGACGCCCTGCAAAAATGAATTACCCAATAATTTTAACACAATTTTAGAGAGGCAAATAATTACAAGTATAAATGAAAAACAATCATGTGGTCTATCATCATTCATGATTAAAGGTGTGTTAATTATTTTTATTAATATTTTTAATTACATTTTCTCTGTATTGAGAATGATTGCTTTCAACCATATAAAGAAGAACTGTAGAGGTTATGATTTAATATTTCTCACCAAATATTATCATCAAATGTGACATGAATTTATATAAGTTTTATCTCTTACTCACTTCATACCAACAGATATATTTAATAACTCATAAAAAATGCAATATTTAGAAACTTGGGATCCTGGACCCAGGGATGAGCTTGGTTTGAGTAACGTAATCTGGTCTATTGTTGTGTGGACTGGGGGTATTCACAATGGGTGGATGAAAGTGTTACCTGAGTAAGCTGAATGGGGTTGGTAAAGGTGGGGCTTCAATTCTACAAATCTCAGGAATCTTTATTTCATATTCATACATAATTTAATTTAATAAGTTTAAAAAGAAAACAAAATTTTTTAGTCATAAGTTAGTGGTTTTAAAAAACCAAATGTCTAAAAAATCGATATAAATAATAGCGGTGTGGGTTCTGGGTTAAATCGAAAATAAAGAATTCATCCATAAAATATTAAACATGGCTCCATCCCGGTCTTGATTCGATAGTTCTTTTTAAAAAAAATTCACAGTTTTAAATAGTTTCTGTGGTTTTTTTTATTATGAAACTTAAAAGTCCAAATATTAAAAAGTAATAATAACATAATACATGTGTCATTCAAATTATTGTTGTTTTTATTACAACTGATAGCATTTCAAAATTGCCAAACTTAAATAATAGTAATAATCCATCGATGAGAATAGCTAGCGCGTTCTTCATCACTAATTTCGTAAAAAAAGTTAAAAGTCAATCTAATATAAAAAAAATTTTAATTTAGCTGAATATTTTATGGAATTTAGTTTATTCTCTTTGACATAATGATGGAGCACTCTAACTCAAGCTAATTTTTGTAATAAATTTGAATATTTAAAGGTCATTAAGAAATTATTTCAATTTTAAAAAATCATATAATGAACAATATTGTAATGATAAGTAAAAAAGGTTAACCAACGACAGATTTAACGTTTTTGAAAATGATTGATTATTTATGATCAATACCGTGGTTTAACAGACATAAAGATCAATGATCAGGGACGTACTAATACCAGTATTAAGCATAGAATTATTAGAGTACATTATCCAGTCCTGTTGATGAAATAAAATTTCTAGGTTAAAAAGGGAATTTTTTTTTTGTTTTGTTTTTCTGTTTACTCAACAGGTTTCAGGGAAAACTGGGAGTGTCTAGATAATAAGACTGCAGAGATTACAATCAACATTACAATTGCATCCATATTTGAAGAACAGCTTAGTCAGGTTGAGAAGGGCTACAAAAAATTTCTTTCTGATAAAAATTTTAAAGTTAATGAAAAAGTTTGGTCTGTTGAAGAATGTTTAGGAAACTGTGTCCCATCCATCAAGCCACCAATTAATGACGACGGTAATTATATTTACTTGTCCATTGTAAAAATAGAAATATGTAGTATATATTTTGTGTCTACTTTTGCTACAGATGCCTTTTTTTTTTTAAACTTGTAAGCATATTTCTTATACATTGTCAGTTTATATTTAAAATTAGCAGAGCATAAATTTTTATGTATCTTACTTCAAAGTAAAGTAAAGTTCCCTTAGCCCTAGCCATCGGGGCAGATGAAGTGTAGAATTCGTCTGTTTCTATAACCTTGGCATATGAAGGGATTGTGTGGTTAGCACAACGCCCCAGCCGCCTTTACTTCCCCAACTTAAGCTGGGTGGACTACTTTGAAACCAATTTCACCTGGAAAAATTCTCATGGGTCTCACAGAGTATCGAACCCAAGGCACTCAGGTCGACAGGCGAGTATCTGAACCCCCTCGGCCATCCGCCCCACTTGTATTCTACCATAGCTTATCCATAAAAAAACAAAAAAATTATTTTATTAATCTGTTTGACTGTGAAGAAAATTTCTGTGAATAACACTCCTTAATGCTAAACAACTATTATTACATTTTTTCCTCCCTAGCATTTAGTATCTCTGCTAAACTGTTACAATTAACTGTGCTAATGCAAAAGACAATATCTGTAGGTGGCATTGCTAAATGCTAAACACAGATTATAATTATCACGTAGGAGTGATGTAAGTTAGGATTGAATGTGTGAGTGGAGTTGACAGCATATGCTGGGTTTCCCATATGGCGAAAGTTGTAAATATGAGTATAAAAGGTATTGAACGAGGGTTTAGAGGTGATGTTTTGAAAATAACAGTTTAGCTTGTGTTCTGAGGAATATCACTGTTAGATCATGGAGATTTTCTCCTTTACAGAAAGATTATTTGGATCATTAATCATATTTATTAAAGGTTTATTTAGTGTATTAGTAAAAAGGTACTGTGTCAATGTAGATGGTATATTTAGAATGTATCTTCATTTCAGATGACAAGATCAGAGTGACAGTAGCAGTGGTTGTGTCATGTATAGGTGTATTCTTGATTGTCCTCATCGCTGTTGTTGTATACATGAAGAATAAGAGACACAGAATTCTGTAAGTGCCAACAACACATCTGTCTCTCCTATTGACTGATTTAAAATCTCCATCTTCCAATCAAGATCTACCCCATGTTCATAGCCTAACATCATCTTGGCTAAAAATAATTAATTCTTTCTCTGTGACTCCCTTTAAAAGGGCCACTTGATATATGTTGGGTTGTGAGCTCAAGGTTCAGTTGATAGACTTGATATATGTTAGGTTGTGAGCACCATGGCTCGTTTGATATGAGGTATTGATGCTGATCACAGATTCTGTAAAGTCCCTGTAAGGATGAAATGTTTATCCCTTAGATCCTCCAAACCATTATGGGACTGTTTTTGTAGTGCCCTTTCATCCCCACCATAGCTGATAGTGCAAGTGTCCTACTTTCATCCCCACCATAGCTGATAGTGCAAGTGTCCTACTTTCATCCCCACCATAGCTGATAGTGCAAGTGTCCTACTTTCATCCCCACCATAGCTGATAGTGCAAGTGTCCTACTTTCATCCCCACCATAGCTGATAGTGCGATGGTCCTGGAGGCACCAAGGTAGACATGGAGGAAACTTTTACCAAGACTTGAAAAATTCACTTGATTCTCACTGGAGATCAAACCCCGAGACACTCAGGTAGATAGTCGAGCGCTGTCCTGATCATTGATGGCCTCGTTCATGTGGGATCATTCTGTGAAATTAGAAAGAAAAAAAAATCAACCTTATCCCTATTTGTTTTCCCAGTCAAATAAAAAAAATTTTAATCAGCAAATAAAACAAAAAATTGACAAAACAAACAACTAATAAAAGAAAATTAAATGCTTCAATTCATTGTATCACTCACCCCAAAAAGCTCCCACACCAATTTTATTTTTTCTAACTTTGATAACTTCAGAAAAATTACACCTGAACTTAAAAAAAAAAAAAAGGCATCCTAGTGACCAGTCCAAAAAAGAGCAGCGGTCATCTCTTGACGTATTTATATGAAGAAAACAGATTTGATGATAGGAAGCGCTTATGTTCTGTTTTTATTCATAAATCTGAAGTCAAGCTTGTTATTAAATTATGTTACTAGGGGAACAGCTCATTTTTCAGTAAAATTGCTAGTTGTTTCATTAGCTGCATAATTTATTAATATCTACTCATTTTTCAGTAAAATTGCTAGTTGTTTCATTAGCTGCATAATTTATTAATATCTAGATATCATTGTGTTAAGTTTGAAAAAATGTGTAGCAGAGTTTTCTTACAACCATTATGTGTATTCATAATTTTGTTCATCAGCTGTATGCTCTCATAACATGTGATCATTTTTGTTACTAAATTTGATGCATTCAGTTTTGGTTGTTTAACACTAAACATATCTCTTTATGTTTTTCAGTCAGTTCCACATGACCAGGCTAGATGACGATGAAGATGATTTAATTGGCGACATGGATGACTTTGTTGGCAATCAAGGGCCGACTTTTCGCACTTTTAGATGATTTCACTGTGCGGCCAGAATTGTTGACAACTGTTATTTTCACGGATGATTCCAAAATCAAAAACTTATTAATTAATTAGCACATTTTGAGTCTTTCAATGTAGAACAATATGGTATTGTTGAATTTTTGTGTGCCATTATTCCAAATATATATCTATTATATTTTTACAGCATTTGTATAATTAACTGAATATAATTGTAGAAAATAGTTTTGATTTTTAAGATTGAATACTATAATGTTTTTTTTCTTCTAAAAAATAACTGCATGGAATTTAAGTTTTAATTTTATAATTTTTTTTTTGTTTTATACATTGTTTTCAACAGCCTTGCATTTTCGGGATTCCATAAAGCACATGATTCCAATGAGATTTTATAGTTTTATTTTTTCTAGATGAAAAAAAATGAACATTCTTTTCACCTCCCGTTTCCATTCAAAGTTTATACAAGAGTAACATACTGCTACTTAATTTTTTTCAATGTCCTAATTCTATAATCAGTCACAGTAATTACTTCAGTAATGAACTGGTGCTTCTGTCTTGAATATTTATTAAATATAAGTTGACATCTCTTGTTGAAGTTAATAACATTACTAAAATGGTACAGTTTGATTTTGTAAAAAAAAAAAACAAAACCAGTCATTATTAGTTGAATTACTATCAACAGATCTAACACCAGTCAGCAGTGACAGTAAAAAAAAAAAGTGGTCCTTTTACAGTGATTAGATATTTTGTTTACAAACAGTGGCTTTGTTATCTTTGTTATTGGATCTATTTCAATGTGATTATCAGTAAATAATTTTTGTTTATTTTAATGGTATCTTTTGTACATATGCTGATGTAATCAGGTGCATTTATAGGTCACATTTTCAAAAGAATAATTCTTGTGCATTAATATTAAAAGGGACTGGGAGAGATGAGGGGCTTAAATATACATATATTTTAGATATATATATACATATTGTATGTTAATTTTAAATTTATATATATTTATACATGTATATATATATATATATAATGTATGTTAATTTTATGCACAGGATTTAGTTGATGTCAGTTGGATAGCAGAAGGTTAACTTTAGTTCTTAATCCTCATGTACCTGGTATATATGAACAAACTTTCTAATAATTGCTGAGCCAGTTGTTTTGTTATTGGTTTATTTTTTTTTTTTTTTTTATAAACAACATTAAAACTGTAATTGAAGGTCTTCCAAAAGCTGCTACATGTATTTGCATTTTGATAAAAACAGAATACAGCTCTTTTTTTTTCTCCTCATGCCATGTTTCAGTTCTAAATACAACTATTTATCGTACAGCCTTGTACGGAACCACCCAAACTTAAGCAGATATTGACCTTTCATCTACGACCTTTAAGCTTTAACTCATTTTCAATCATTTTGGACTTAGCAGCTATCGGAATAAAGCCCTTGAATTATGTGTTGGATCTTTGGCTAATAGATATTAAGTCATCTGATTCAATATTAGTCGTTTGATTCAATATAATACATTGAAAATACAATTGTCCATTATTTCTCTTTAGAATATTAGCCTAGTCTCACAAAGGCCAGAAGCTACTTTAAAATTTCCACTTTGTTTTATATCTTGGAAATTATTAATATCACCAAGCCGAAACTTTCAGTAACTACTTCTTGCTGCACTCTTTTTTTTTTTTCATCTAGTCAGCACACAAAAAAAAATTGACTGTTTTTATAACATTTCAAAATGTACATTTTCTGCATCATGCTGATTAATGTTTAAAAATTGGTTATATATTTACTCATGCTTGTTTTTAACATAAGCATTTTTTTTTAATCATTTATTGATTTCTGTTAATAAAACAGGTAGCCATAAATATTATCACATTTATATCCTTTTATTGAGATTGAATTGTTTTAAATATGACATTAAATTTATTGACCTTCAGATGCTTAAGTTATTTTACATGAATGTTTTAATTGATTGGAATTTATTACTTAACACAATGTTATAAAGGTCAGTTGCTGGTCATTATGTAAAAATCTGTAATGTGTAATTAATTGCCAGTCTTTAATGGTTGTTATTTAGATCTATATATCTTTGGATGTATATATCTGCATTATGGTTGTTGTATATCAGCATTCAGATCTATTTATCTTTGGATGTATGTCTGCATTATGGTTGTTATACATGTAATAGGTTATGTAATTTGACATACTTATGTTGTAAAATGTTCACCCTATGCCTTACACAGCTCTGTGATTCAAGATATATTAACATCATAAATAAAGGATTTTCATTTATAACAAAAAAAAATAGTATTGTATGATAATAAATTTAACAAAAAGTTTTGCGATAATTATGAATATAATAACAAAAGCATTAAATTAGATTTAAAGAATTAATTGTAGTAGCACTATTAAATGATAATGTGGAGAAGGCACCATTTGGAATCATTTTTAATAAAACATGTTTTAGACTACATTCCATGCAGATAACTATTGCAGAGTTCAGTTGATGTCAAGAGAAAGTGTATAAAAAAATTTGAAACAGAATTTGAATGTGTTTTACAAAGTCATTTTATAATTCATTTCATTTAGTCATGAATAAAAATAACATTTTGACTCCATTTGAAGATACCATCATCTAACAGTAGCTGATTAAGGTTGGTGGGGGGGTATGGGGAAGGCCAGGCACAGAAGACAGTAATGAGCCCATTTTTAAAGACTTTGACAAGTTTAGTCTTGTAGATCATTTATTAAATGTTTTATTATGTTTAAAAACAGGGCGCGGCCATCTTTCCCATTTATTCAATGGAGATGAAGCGAATTACTAAAATTGTTCCAGAAACTCTGGATACAGCTGGTTTTTTTTTGTAAATCGACCAAAATCATTTTTCAACTAGTTTAGTTTCATTCAATAGACTTAATCAATTTATATAAAAAATAGCACATTGAGTTCGTATTAAAAATATATTTCAAATTATTTTTTATTACTTTAAATTCTGTAACTTTATATTGTATATATTTTTAACAGAATAAATCTTTAAAATTTTTTCCATATATTGTCTGATATGTAATTTTTTTTGTTTAAAATACAGTATTAAATTTAACTGTCTTCATTTAACTCACTAGCTATGTCAATGAAAGTAAGTTTTATTAGTAACAATTTAATTATCCGTTCATTTATTTGATTTCAGTTCATTTATTTGATTTCATGCCAACAGTCTCAAAATGAAAACAAAAAAAACAACAACCCACGGATCAATTAGTCAACAAATATATTTCATTATTAAAGAATATATCAGTGGGATAGATTCAGTATTAAAGAATATATCAGTGGGATAGATTCAGTA
This sequence comes from Bulinus truncatus, assembly GCA_021962125.1. Taxonomy (NCBI): domain Eukaryota; kingdom Metazoa; phylum Mollusca; class Gastropoda; family Planorbidae; genus Bulinus; species Bulinus truncatus. The sequence continues at coordinate 4,705,257 of JAGDYQ010000039.1, forward strand.
TTAAAGAAAAATCAATCCCATTACAAATAAGGGGTAGGCAGAGATGTATGTACAACAAATGCATAAGATGACGGGGGGGGGGGGGAGAATATACAATGCTAGCATCTGTAGTATTGATTTAATTCAGAAAAAAAAAAAAACAACAGCTAAGCTCAAAATTAAAAGACAATTTTTTCACAACTACAAATAAAAACTAAGGTAATAATTTTAAAAATTTTTTTCAACATTTAAAATACTTCCAGGCACTTAGCACTGCAAAATGAGCATAAACCAGAAAGTTCATGATGGAAATATTTCATCTATCACCTAAAAGATGATTATTTTATTTTATTTTAACCTATGGTTTGAAGGTGCTGGCAGAATAACAACTGGACCAATCTCAGAACTATTATTGATAAAAAAATGTACATAAGTCTTAAATGTTTTTTTAATTCCTAGGCACATGAATTTAGTACAAATTATTCTGAAAAAGACAAACATACTGGCGGTGTATGGCGGTTATAAGCAAGTAATTAAGGGTAGCATTTCCCAACTACCCAGCCAGGCAATGTTCTTTCGATCATCAACCAGACTGCAGTTGAAAAAATGATTAAAAAGTAACTTGACAGTTTTAGTAAAAAGCAATGTCATTGTTTTGGGTAGGTGCTTGATTAATGCTTAGGGTCGCATTTTGCGAATATGGCTATTAACAATATTGTTTAGAATAATGGCGACGTATATTTTGGGGTAAAGACTTGATGGACAGAAGACTGCATTCTGGTTGTTGAGGAATATTTAGAACAATCTTTTATGCTTGGGAGTGTTCAGAAGAAAATTACAGACTTTTTCAGGTGACTTCTGTCTGTTTGTATTATTTGACATTTTCTTATTATAATAAAATTGAATCCAGTTAAAAAAATATTTAATTATTTAATAAATGAGACATTATGAGTAAGAGAGCCGTAATGGGCACATTGCACAGGGTTCTTATAAATCAAGGGAAGTAAGTCATGTTGAATAACTGTTGCACAAATAAATAAGTTATGTCCCTTACGGGTATGTATTAAAACAGAAAATGTCGTGGGGACCCCCCCCCCCCCCAAATTTCAGCGTAACAAATTTTCAGTATTACGAACGAATTTCGAGTCCCCGTGAATTTCGTTATGGCTTATGGCGACATTTCACTGTAGTAATAATAAGTAAATTATTTCTATATTAAATCAAGAGAAGTTTGTTTAAATCTACGCTCAATAAAATTGTTCTCTTCATGAAGTATGACTTTGTAGACTTATTATTTAAAATTCATTAAACAATTACATTGTGCTGCAACAATATTAAGTTAACAGGTGACGGCTAATTGATCACATTTTAACTATTTCATATATTTTTTTTATTACCTTAATAACCATTCTTTATTGTTTATGATTCACGTTTGCTCATAACTTTACCAAAATAAAATATTTTAATACACTATGAAAAGCACCTAATAATCGTGTGTTTATTTACAAAATATGTATATGTATATCAATATTCTAAATTATTTCTATTCTTATATTTCACTCACACGAGACTAAGTTTTTTCAATTAGTTATTTGATATTACATTTACTCATATACATAAAAAAAAAGACTGTGGTCTAGAAAGGTTAATTCTGTAGTTAGATGGGAGGGGGTGTGTGTGGTATAGTCTGCAATATTAAAGTATCAGACTAAGGTGCTCATAAATATTCACATTTAATTATGAGTCTGGGTAAAAAGTGTAAAAAAAAAATAAATAAAATATCTATACATATCTGGGCAGCTTTAAATCATGGTCGCTCAAGTTATTCAAGATGAGAATCATACAGGAGCCTATAGAGTTACTTAGCTGAGTAGTCATTTAAACATGTCAGGAAACACTTTTACAAGGTACTGACAGAATGGGCGAATTTCACAATCATAATACACATGTTAAGGACTTATTCCTTCTCACACGATTGTCTCTAAGTAAATGATGTGAAATTTTGAAATGAAATGATAATTTTGTGTAGTACACCACATGAATTAAATAAAATGATACATAAATATTTGCTGAACAGAGAATATTAAAAAAATATCTTCCAATCCATTCTGAAAATTCAGGAGCCATAAAATAATTGTATCATCTATTTATGTTTGTGAATATCTTATGTATGCTATGTGTAAAATGATTTCTATAAATTTTACAACTGTATACATTTTCCTCATTATATATTTAACACTGGACAAAATTGCTTTCGTTATGTACAGAAATAAAAATTACTGGTTAAAATATTGTACAGTATCAAATAGTTTAAATAATTTACAATCTCAATTTAGTAAAATTGAGAAAACTGTGTTTGTTCTAAAATAAATTTGATCACTACATTTTACTTTACCATTATGGATAAACTAATCAAAAGTAAACTATGTGATTAAAAAAAAACTTGAATAAAGTAATGCAGCATATAACTAATTACATACATTTAAACAGGTTGTAAAGAAGCCAATAGAAATACAGAGACCATGAACACTTCTTACTATCAAGACAACATATCTGTACTTGAATTAATGGATATATTTCAACTATAAATATCATTTAAGGTCTTGAAAGAAAACCAAACAAGATTGCAGTAAAATGCAAACCAACATACATTTGGCAATTGGGTGCAACATAAACAGCTGGACAAAATTATTTGGAAAAAAAAATCATGCCTTAACTTTTAAATTGTTACATGACCACAACTGCTTAATCTATAATTAAACAAAAAAGAGGGGGAAAAAGCTGTAATCTCACATGGTTCTAGTCTATTTAGCTCCTGTTGACGAAATGACCAGTTTATTTTAAAGTCTAGACTGTATAAGGAAGCTACTAACACAAGAGTCTTCTGGCTTATACAAAGATTTCTGCATACAGAAATAAAATTTAAAGGGGATCAATGGTGAAATCAAATTATGAGTCCACATTTTAAACGAATCAATAAATACTTCAGAAAATGAACATTTCTGTCAGCAATTTACTTTATACTGCTTTGAAGGAATTAACATTCACATCATTTATATGTTAACATGGCATGGTTTAAAACGGTTTAATTTTTTCTGTCAATCAAAATAAATCTTACAATGTCTTAATACATTTTTAAATAGTGACTATGATTCATAGGGTAAGCTCCAAAACTTTAAACGGGTTACACAGAACAAAAAGGGGAAATAACTGGCTGATTCTTACAAATATAAATAATAATCCAACATTGGTATAATATCTATCATACCTGACAACAAGATCCAGCCAATTACTAAGATATTCCAAGTACTGAAAACGGGGGAATTAAAAATTATCATCAGTATATTGTGTTAAATTTTCTCTTTTCTTATTGTTTTGAATAAATATTTCTAAAAGGTGCATGCATACCAGAATGATAATTAATCACAAAACTTTTTAAAAGAACTATTCTTCTGGAGTGTTACACGAAAGTTATAATGCCCTGAATCATTTAAGATTTTTTTTTTTTAAATTCAACTTCAAAAGAAATTTGGAAACATTAAGCTATGAATTTTAAATATAAGCATTTGACAGTAATGCTAGATCAGATGTAGTTAAAAAAAACTTCTTGTATCTTAACTTTAAAAAAAAAAACAACCAAGAAACCATGACCAAAAAAAAAAGTTCATTCCCTTTACATTGATTTTACAAAATGTGGAAAAAAAAATAATTTGATATGATTCATTTAATTTCATAAAAACTTTTATTTATCTTTCTCTATTTACTACTGCCTGTGGGTGTGATGAAAGTAACACAATCTGGACAGAAGATCAGATTAACTATGGTAGCCTCCATCTGGGTGCAGGATAACATTATTATCTCTAGATGAGTCGTGAGTCCTGTCAATTACAACTTCACTTCGAATTGTTTTACAGATTTGTTCCCCAATGTGTTATTAGAAGGAGCTGGTTTTCCTAAAGACTTAGCTGCCCAAGCCACATCAAAAGGGTCCACCCCAGGTCCAGGAGTGGATGTGAAAGGGACAGATGGCCCTGATGTCGGCCACAGATTTGAGGAGCTGGCTGAAGAGGTGGAGGTCACCGTGCCATTTTGGGACTGGTAAGAGATGTTGCCATCTGGTTTCCTCTGATGGTAGGTCTGTTGCCACTGATGGCCAGACATTTCACCAGAGTCAATGGAATGACTACGACCATGGGCAAATGCGTATTGCTGCTGTTGAGCAGTTCCACCTGGCAAAGGCTGCTGTTGGCTAAATGTCTGATGTGTGCCATTAAATGTTGCTGGATTTACTGGTGCAGTGTTGGTGACAAAAGGATTGTTGGAGCTTGATACAACTGTGCCCACAGCTGCTGTATCTATTCCCCATGTGGTAGGGGGAAACTGAGAAATACTGGTGGCTCCCCATGGATTAATGGTCGTCTGAAGCCCTGGCTGTATAGCTGTAGAAAAGTCAAAAGCTAATCTAATAAAAATGTATTATTGTGAAATATTTTCACATAACTTAAGTGTGAGAAAACAAAATAAAATGATGTATCATTAATACTTTTAAAAATAATGGCTAGCTGTTAGAAAGCTCAAGTTATACATAAGATACAAACAGCTGAGCTCTGATAATAAAAAAAAAAGGATCTTACTCTGTGTATGCTGCCTTGACAGCTGAGCGTGATTCTGAAAGTTTGCAGGCAAGGATGTCTGGTGTGTCAGTGCACTTGAACGTGCACTGGGAGCACTAGAAAAGGGATCATCTGAAGTAAGTGCTGTTAGACCCTGTGTAAGCTGTTGGCACATTTGAGCTATAGAATCTTCCTGCTCTTGAGATACCTCTGGAATAGTACCACCAACAGCTGAAAAGAATTTCCAACACTTCTTTGTAAATATAAGGTATATTCATAAAAGTTCTATTTTATGTTTTTATATTAAAAATGCTGCAGTATTGTTAAAGCTGCATTACTAACAATCTACAGAAAGTAACTTATTTCCTCATGTACTTTATATTTTGATATACGATACTGTTGACTTTTTGTAAATCCCAGTCTAATGTTTAAATTGTGGGCTGAAAAACTTAAATTAGTCTAAACAGAGCTGACAATCTTAAATTCTGTCCATACCACCATTTCCATTTTGTGTAGGTGACTCCATGACAGCATTTTGTCTTTGTAATGTAGAGGGAAGCTCATTAAGCCGGAGAGATAGGGTTCTTTTGAATGGCGAGGACACCTCTTGCAGCTTCTCAAACCCCCTGAATGAACCCTGGCGTTCCAACAGATTTGGTGTGGCATGTGGTCTCTGAACAGCATATGGATTGCTGGCTGTCTTCAATGGAACAGGTTCTTTGCAAAAATATGTACATTATATGCACTTTAAGCATTCAGTTGTAAACACACAAGCAAAAATTAGATCAGCAATAAGGACAAGTAAAAAAAAAAAATATGATAATCTTTACCTGCTAGTATAGCACTCTGTGGATCGACTATTCTCTCAGTGAGAGTTGTCTGCCTAAAGGAACCAGTTCTCTCAAAGCTAGTTCTTGACTGATTGTAGGTTACAGTGACCCCAGTCTCTTTGTCACGCTTCTGTTTTTTTTCTAAGCAAATAGCAAAGGCACATCCGACAGCATGGCTTAGTCTTTCACCCTAATAAATTACAAAAATAGATATTTTTAAAATATGATTTATATATATATATATAAATGAAGAAGCATAATGCAAGTTTATATGTATTAAATACTAATTCCCATGTGTTAAAAGGGCATATAAAATTTTAATTGATCAGCAAGTCTTTAAACTTTTAAAAATAATTTTGTTTTCAAAAGCTTGCAATTAAAAAGAATTATTTTCATTGAATTTCTTTTTTTAAACCATAGTAATAATGAAAGGTTAAATAGTTTTAAAAAATGTTTATGTCTCATATATAGTAAATACCAAAGATGATCAATTAATACAACAGAATATGCTAGTTACTAAAAAATGTGCACCAGAATAATAATTGTCATGCAATATTAATAATGTATTTTTTTATAACCAACTATTACTTTCTTAGAAGAAAAAAATTTAAAGTTTCACTCCAAATAACATTTTATTTAACGAATCACTAATGGGTAATGATGTATTTAATTTTTTTTTTAATTATAATGATTAGATTGAGCAAGGTCTGGAGAGTGCAAAACATTAGGATGAAACCATTGTAATGACTAAACAGCCTTATGGGTACAGACCTATAGGATCACAGAAAAGATGCAGATTATATTTCCCTACTTTTTTTTTTATAAAAGTTCTTTATTCAATACATTAGATGTAGGCTTTTTTTTTTTTTACTCTTTAGTTTATAAAGATACACTGTAGTAAAGAACACAGAAGTTAGTCATTAATATTACTGATGAAACTGACAATGTTTAACAGCCTTATAAAACACAAAAGATCCATTCAACCATACATTTGACAAAATTTACATTGCTTTAAAAAGATAGAATTCAGAATGAGTAAACTCAGAAATATAATGACAGAAACATGTGAAGAGCAGAGACAATGATTTAAGGTTTTCAAGTAAATGGAATTCAAACATTACTTTACAATATCACTTCACACTAAAAAAAAATGTATTTTCACGGCAACTGGAAAAAATGTAATAACTGCATGGTGTAGTATTTATCACTATGGTGAATACGTTTTTTTTTTTCATTCCACCATGTGCTGTGGTTAATTGTGTCAGAGAGAGATGCTTGTAAAAATGTCATAAACATGTTGCCCCTGGTGTTCATTACAAATCAATAACCTAAACAAATTTTCAAACATAAGTTTTATTAACACCATTTTTTTTTCTAATCAATTTTTAACTCTGCTACAAAAAAAAGCAACACAAGCACAAACAACCAACAATTATAAATAAAAAAAAAAAAAAGAAAGTTTTAAGTTAATTATTCAAATCATAAATGACTGAAACTATTCGCCATTAAACTTGAATAACTGAAGTTATCCTTTTTAAACCAATTATACCATGGACTATAACTTATGACTAAGGCATGTTTTGACAGAAAATATTCTGTATAATTGTGAGTAAGTGTAGGACAATTTTAATTCAGTAAGACAATCACAAGTCAATAAAAAAATAACCATGCAATTATCATTCATCTGCAGCATTGAAAAATAAAAAAGTACATTTAAAATGAGAGGAACAAAGTACAGTAGACTCTTGATAATCCAGCACACAATGATACTGAGTGACTACTTTTCTCATCGGAGATATCATTTTATCAACAAAAACTAAGAATGGTCTGAATAATTTTAGTCTACATAAGTCTAGTTAACACTTAAATAATTATTTTAATGTGTGTATTTGTATTGCTACTACTACTTGATTTTTGCTCCTTGCAGTTAAGTTTGGCATAAAATTATTAGGGTCAATAATTCATTTTGATCTTAATTTTTTTACAGAGATAAATTTTTAAAAAAATTATAGTAGAATACAAAAGAAACAATTATAAAATTATAACATGAATGAAGAGATCAGAAAATGTGTGTAAGAGCGTATTATAAAGTTTGTTTATAATGGTGAGACGTAACATAAGTATTTATAGAACTGCCTATCCTGTCGTTGTTTTTTGTTTATGTCTCTACTTCACATTAGGCTAGATAATCAAAGTCTAGATCAGTGTTTCCCAAAGTGTGGTAAGCAAACCACAAGGGGTATGCAAAGAGTTTGGAAGGGACACGCTGCACTGGGCTGAGAACATGCACGGCTAAAGCAAAAACAATGAAATTAGGGAAGCCTATGACCCTAAAAACAATACGCAAGTTGTTTTTTTTTACTAGTATTACAAAATAAATGATAGGGAACACAAATGTCAAAAAGTTTGGGGAAACACTGGTCTATGTAATCAAATCAAAGTCTACTGATTTTACAAAACAAATATTATACTATTTTAATGAATAATTCATTAAATAAAAAACCCAGCTTTGTATGCATGAACAATGTAGTTAAATAGTTCAGTTAAAACTGTATAAAGCTCAGTCTGGAGGACTGGGGTGGGTTATATCTATAAAGTTTAACAGAATTGAATAAATATTTACAAAATCAAAATATAGAAAAACATGAAAGTAGAAATTGCATAAGTTAAAAAAAAAAATGTCCACCAAGCACCTGACAAAAATGACTCAGAAAAGCCCTTTTTGTACTCCAGCTGGATGATGTAAACTGCTCACCAAAATAAAAAGCATTATCTGCTTGTAGACTGTTCTATAGACAGCTTGTTTTTTTTATTTATTATAGACGTTTGCGATATTTTCATGATGAGGAAAACAACTACAATCAGGACAATGTCACATCTAAAATGGTTAATAAAAAAATAATACTGACACTTACGGATTCTTTGACGGCCAGAAAGCCATGACACATCCATCTCCTAGTTGTTCCATCTCTACAAATATATGCAAACCTTTCTCGTGGTTTCGGTCTGGTGCACAGAAGGAAACTTTCTCTATCGTCTGATCCACTATCATGCTCTGGATGATATTAAAATATGTTACATAGATACGCTTGGGAAGGGAGTATAACTAACCATTTATTATTTGCTAGGAGTGATCACAACTACAAGATTATTTTACCTTGCTTATTTCATCCACAACCCTAAGAGCATCTCCAGACACATAAAGTACAGCTCTTTGATATTTCCCTTTTACATTGCTATGAAGAAATATTCAATAGTTTCAGTGTGATATAAAAATGTCATCTATTTTTTTCTTTAATATGTAATAAAAAGAACCTACACAATAATTTTCTGTTGAGAAAATATGTAAACCCATTTGAATGAAGTAGAATATTTATTAATAATATCTGGTGTCTTTTAAAATAAAAATTATTATAACATAATGACATTTGCAGAAAAAACTAAAAATATGTATGCACAGTTTCTATGAAACAGATGATTTATTTACTTACAGATTTCAAAGCCTTGACAGCTTCCTCACATATATGCATACCTCTAGAATCAAACACCTCTATGTAGCCCAAGTACTGAGAAATAATAAAACCGGTCAATCATATTTTATGTCATCACTAAGTTATCATTATATGATTGCACAACTCAACAATTTAAAAATATAAACTGTTCTGGCTTATTGACTACAGCAAGTGATAAATATTTACTGAATAGTACATCTGTTGTTTTTTTTTTTTGTAAAATTATTTATTATGCTTTACTATCCAAGGGTTTCTTGCTATTAGCAGTATAAATAATAAAAACGGTATGATCTTTAAATGTAGACCACAAAAGTGCAATGGAAAATTCCAGTTATCTGCATCAAAAATATAGTGTATTTTTTTTAATAAATAAATATGTATTAATTGATATTTCTGATGAAGTTGGGGCAATTGTATTGATTCTTAAGTATTTTTATATTTTGACAATCAGTTGTTCTTTCTTTTATGCTAGTTGTTCCCAAATAGACGATAAACCCTTTTCTATATATATCCTGATCAAGCAATATTTCTTATTTACAACCCTATGTTTATAATTTAATATACAAACCATAAAAAGTGTTGTTTTATATA
>JAGDYQ010000039.1:4715281-4824992 GCA_021962125.1 Bulinus truncatus
TTAGAAAGCTCAAGTTATACATAAGATACAAACAGCTGAGCTCTGATAATAAAAAAAAAAGGATCTTACTCTGTGTATGCTGCCTTGACAGCTGAGCGTGATTCTGAAAGTTTGCAGGCAAGGATGTCTGGTGTGTCAGTGCACTTGAACGTGCACTGGGAGCACTAGAAAAGGGATCATCTGAAGTAAGTGCTGTTAGACCCTATGTAAGCTGTTGGCACATTTGAGCTATAGAATCTTCCTGCTCTTGAGATACCTCTGGAATAGTACCACCAACAGCTGAAAAGAATTTCCAACACTTCTTTGTAAATATAAGGTATATTCATAAAAGTTCTATTTTATGTTTTTATATTAAAAATGCTGCAGTATTGTTAAAGCTGCATTACTAACAATCTACAGAAAGTAACTTATTTCCTCATGTACTTTATATTTTGATATACGATACTGTTGACTTTTTGTAAATCCCAGTCTAATGTTTAAATTGTGGGCTGAAAAACTTAAATTAGTCTAAACAGAGCTGACAATCTTAAATTCTGTCCATACCACCATTTCCATTTTGTGTAGGTGACTCCATGACAGCATTTTGTCTTTGTAATGTAGAGGGAAGCTCATTAAGCCGGAGAGATAGGGTTCTTTTGAATGGCGAGGACACCTCTTGCAGCTTCTCAAACCCCCTGAATGAACCCTGGCGTTCCAACAGATTTGGTGTGGCATGTGGTCTCTGAACAGCATATGGATTGCTGGCTGTCTTCAATGGAACAGGTTCTTTGCAAAAATATGTACATTATATGCACTTTAAGCATTCAGTTGTAAACACACAAGCAAAAATTAGATCAGCAATAAGGACAAGTAAAAAAAAAAATATGATAATCTTTACCTGCTAGTATAGCACTCTGTGGATCGACTATTCTCTCAGTGAGAGTTGTCTGCCTAAAGGAACCAGTTCTCTCAAAGCTAGTTCTTGACTGATTGTAGGTTACAGTGACCCCAGTCTCTTTGTCACGCTTCTGTTTTTTTCTAAGCAAATAGCAAAGGCACATCCGACAGCATGGCTTAGTCTTTCACCCTAATAAATTACAAAAATAGATATTTTTAAAATATGATTTATATATATATATATAAATGAAGAAGCATAATGCAAGTTTATATGTATTAAATACTAATTCCCATGTGTTAAAAGGGCATATAAAATTTTAATTGATCAGCAAGTCTTTAAACTTTTAAAAAATAATTTTGTTTTCAAAAGCTTGCAATTAAAAAGAATTATTTTCATTGAATTTCTTTTTTTAAACCATAGTAATAATGAAAGGTTAAATAGTTTTAAAAAATGTTTATGTCTCATATATAGTAAATACCAAAGATGATCAATTAATACAACAGAATATGCTAGTTACTAAAAAATGTGCACCAGAATAATAATTGTCATGCAATATTAATAATGTATTTTTTTATAACCAACTATTACTTTCTTAGAAGAAAAAAATTTAAAGTTTCACTCCAAATAACATTTTATTTAACGAATCACTAATGGGTAATGATGTATTTAATTTTTTTTTTAATTATAATGATTAGATTGAGCAAGGTCTGGAGAGTGCAAAACATTAGGATGAAACCATTGTAATGACTAAACAGCCTTATGGGTACAGACCTATAGGATCACAGAAAAGATGCAGATTATATTTCCCTACTTTTTTTTTTATAAAAGTTCTTTATTCAATACATTAGATGTAGGCTTTTTTTTTTTTACTCTTTAGTTTATAAAGATACACTGTAGTAAAGAACACAGAAGTTAGTCATTAATATTACTGATGAAACTGACAATGTTTAACAGCCTTATAAAACACAAAAGATCCATTCAACCATACATTTGACAAAATTTACATTGCTTTAAAAAGATAGAATTCAGAATGAGTAAACTCAGAAATATAATGACAGAAACATGTGAAGAGCAGAGACAATGATTTAAGGTTTTCAAGTAAATGGAATTCAAACATTACTTTACAATATCACTTCACACTAAAAAAATGTATTTTCATGGCAACTGGAAAAATGTAATAACTGCATGGTGTAGTATTTATCACTATGGTGAATACGTTTTTTTTTCATTCCACCATGTGCTGTGGTTAATTGTGTCAGAGAGAGATGCTTGTAAAAATGTCATAAACATGTTGCCCCTGGTGTTCATTACAAATCAATAACCTAAACAAATTTTCAAACATAATATAATAAATCTTAGAATGTATTAAACAAGTTTTATTAACATCATTTTTCTATCAATTTTTAACTCTGCTACAAAAAAAAAGCAACACAAGCACAAACAACCAACAATTATAAATAAAAAAAAAAAAAAAAAGAAAGTTTTAAGTTAATTATTCAAATCATAAATGACTGAAACTATTCGCCATTAAACTTGAATAACTGAAGTTATCCTTTTTAAACCAATTATACCATGGACTATAACTTATGACTAAGGCATGTTTTGACAGAAAATATTCTGTATAATTGTGAGTAAGTGTAGGACAATTTTAATTCAGTAAGACAATCACAAGTCAATAAAAAAATAACCATGCAATTATCATTCATCTGCAGCATTGAAAAATAAAAAAGTACATTTAAAATGAGAGGAACAAAGTACAGTAGACTCTTGATAATCCAGCACACAATGATACTGAGTGACTACTTTTCTCATCGGAGATATCATTTTATCAACAAAAACTAAGAATGGTCTGAATAATTTTAGTCTACATAAGTCTAGTTAACACTTAAATAATTATTTTAATGTGTGTATTTGTATTGCTACTACTACTTGATTTTTGCTCCTTGCAGTTAAGTTTGGCATAAAATTATTAGGGTCAATAATTCATTTTGATCTTAATTTTTTTACAGAGATAAATTTTTAAAAAAATTATAGTAGAATACAAAAGAAACAATTATAAAATTATAACATGAATGAAGAGATCAGAAAATGTGTGTAAGAGCGTATTATAAAGTTTGTTTATAATGGTGAGACGTAACATAAGTATTTATAGAACTGCCTATCCTGTCGTTGTTTTTTGTTTATGTCTCTACTTCACATTAGGCTAGATAATCAAAGTCTAGTTAATAACATAAGTATTTATAGAACTGCCTATCCTGTCGTTGTTTTTTGTTTATGTCTCTACTTCACATTAGGCTAGATAATCAAAGTCTAGTTAATCTAACTCTAGATCAGTGTTTCCCAAAGTGTGGTAAGCAAACCACAAGGGGTATGCAAAGAGTTTGGAAGGGATACGCGCTGCACTGGGCTGAGAACATGCACGGCTAAAGCAAAAACAATGAAATTAGGGGAAGCCTATGACCCTAAAAACAATACGCAAGTTGTTTTTTTTTACTAGTATTACAAAATAAATGATAGGGAACACAAATGTCAAAAGTTTGGGAAACACTGGTCTATGTAATCAAATCAAAGTCTACTGATTTTACAAAACAAATATTATACTATTTTAATGAATAATTCATTAAATAAAAAAACCCAGCTTTGTATGCATGAACAATGTAGTTAAATAGTTCAGTTAAAACTGTATAAAGCTCAGTCTGGAGGACTGGGGTGGGTTATATCTATAAAGTTTAACAGAATTGAATAAATATTTACAAAATCAAAATATAGAAAAACATGAAACAGAAATTGCATAAGTTAAAAAAAAAAATGTCCACCAAGCACCTGACAAAAATGACTCAGAAAAGCCCTTTTTGTACTCCAGCTGGATGATGTAAACTGCTCACCAAAATAAAAAGCATTATCTGCTTGTAGACTGTTCTATAGACAGCTTGTTTTTTTTATTTATTATAGACGTTTGCGATATTTTCATGATGAGGAAAACAACTACAATCAGGACAATGTCACATCTAAAATGGTTAATAAAATAATACTGACACTTACGGATTCTTTGACGGCCAGAAAGCCATGACACATCCATCTCCTAGTTGTTCCATCTCTACAAATATATGCAAAACCTTTCTCGTGGTTTCGGTCTGGTGCACAGAAGGAAACTTTCTCTATCGTCTGATCCACTATCATGCTCTGGATGATATTAAAATATGTTACATAGATACGCTTGGGAAGGGAGTATAACTAACCATTTATTATTTGCTAGGAGTGATCACAACTACAAGATTATTTTACCTTGCTTATTTCATCCACAACCCTAAGAGCATCTCCAGACACATAAAGTACAGCTCTTTGATATTTCCCTTTACATTGCTATGAAGAAATATTCAATAGTTTCAGTGTGATATAAAAATGTCATCTATTTTTTCTTTAATATGTAATAAAAGAACCTACACAATAATTTTCTGTTGAGAAAATATGTAACCCATTTGAATGAAGTAGAATATTTATTAATAATATCTGGTGTCTTTTAAAATAAAATTATTATAACATAATGACATTTGCAGAAAAACTAAAATATGTATGCACAGTTTCTATGAAACAGATGATTTATTTACTTACAGATTTCAAAGCCTTGACAGCTTCCTCACATATATGCATACCTCTAGAATCAAACACCTCTATGTAGCCCAAGTACTGAGAAATAATAAAACCGGTCAATCATATTTTATGTCATCACTAGTTATCATTATATGATTGCACAACTCAACAATTCTAAAATATAAACTGTTCTGGCTTATTGACTACAGCATAAATATTTACTGAATAGTACATCTGTTGTTTTTTTTTTTTTTTGTAAAATTATTTATTATGCTTTAATATCCAAGGGTTTCTTGTTATTAGCAGTAAAACATTAAAAACGGTATGATCTTAAATGTAGACCACAAAAGTGCAATGGAAAATTCCAGTTATCTGCATCAAAAATATAGTGTATTTTTTTTAATAAATAAATATGTATTAATTGATATTTCTGATGAAGTTGGGGCAATTGTATTGACTTTTAAGTATTTTTATATTTTGACAATCAGTTGTTCTTTCTTTTATGCTGTTTACCCAAATAGACGATAAACCCTTTTCTATATATATCCTGATCAAGCAATATTTCTTATTTACAACCCTATGTTTATAATTTAATATACAACCATAAAAAGTGTTGTTTCTATATATATCCTGCTCAAGCAATATTTCTTATTTACAACCCTATGTTTACAATTTAATATACAACCATAAAAAGTGTTGTTTCTATAGATATCCTGCTCTAGCAATATTTCTTATTTACAACCCTATGTTTACAATTTAATATACAACCATAAAAAGTGTTGTTTCTATAGATATCCTGCTCTAGCAATATTTCTTATTTACAACCCTATGTTTACAATTTAATATACAACCATAAAAAGTGTTGTTTCTATAGATATCCTGCTCTAGCAATATTTCTTATTTACAACACTAAGTTTACAATTTAATACACAACCATAAAAAGTGTTGTTTCTATAGATATCCTGCTCTAGCAATATTTCTTATTTACAACCTATGTTTACAATTTAATATACAACCATAAAAAGTGTTGTTTCTATATAAAAAGAGTTACTCATTTTTTTCAGCTCATGAGAAAAACTGATGGATGAGATAATAAATCAGAAATAATTATCAATAGTTGATGTTTAACTCCCAACAAACGGCATACAATAAAATGTGACTCTGGTGATCCATAAAGTCAAACCATGAAAAATAATATTTTTTTAAATATTTTTTTATTACAAATGTAATATTTTTATTAAAAAAATGCATTCTAAATACTTTCTAATAAAAAATATTTATTTATTTTTTATTTAACTACAATTTCTCGCAAATAAAATAACACTATCAGTTGACCGGCACCGAACGCCATTTTGATTTGTTTACGTTTTGTCAGTCACTTTGACTACATTAAAATGGACTCAGATTCTCATTATTTAGTGGAAAAAGAACTTAAATCTAGTGACAAAGATGAAACTAACACTCGCTAAATCAAAAAAAAAAAAAAATAAAAACATTCAAAACTGACCAAAAAACATTTTTTTTCAACTTTTTCAAGAAAAAACACAAGGTAGCCTCACGACACAGGCGCGCATAAGGCCATACCCCTCACTTTTTTGACATTTTGTCAGAAAAGTGAGGGGCAGTGCAAAAAACACACTGTGCATTATGTCTTTTTTAATAAAAAAAAAACTTTTTTTTCTACATTTTTTGCGTTTTTCTTAAAATTAAATTTTTTTATGTGAATAATTAAAGGAAAATATGCATATTTGAAAAAAAGTCACCAAACATTTATTTTTTGAAGAAATTGATTGATAACTGAATATTTCATTTCAGAAATATATGTAGATTAATAAAATGTCTGAAAAAATGTTTTTGTTTTTAATACTTGTTTTTTGTCTTATTGCTGTTTGTACACTTTAAAAAAAATAATTTTGTTTTGTTAAATTCTTTTTTTTTTAAATATTATCAAGTTTCATTTTCATAAAATTAAGCTGCACAGTTTTAAAGCCTATTCAGAGTAGAAAAAAATGATATATCACACATATATGGGCTATAAAGGAAACAAACAATATAGTCCAAAATGTAAGGACACCTGTTTGGTAATAAAAAATGGCCAAAAACCTGCCGTCCACTAAGAGTTAAGGGACATTGATATGCACAACAGTACTGATTTTAAGTAAAACAGTGATATAAGTTTTAAAATTTCCGGCATATAATTCTGTCATTACTTGGTATCATTTCATCAGCTGGTAATGGAATCGAAGAAAAAGTATCATTAACTGACCCATGTGTGAAGTGAAATTTTGTGAACGTTTTAGGTTACACATCATCTAATAAGACCATAAGGTCAGGCCTAATTTATGCTGGAATATGTTATAAAAAAATGTTGCAGGAATCTAATTTGCATAAGAAGAAAAAGAATATTTTTTTTCATTCAAAAAAAGATAACCTCAGTAATGTTCTGAAAACAGAATAGTTTCAGAAAATGCCTTGAAATAAACATCTAACCACATTTTAAAATGTAAATACATAGCAAATTAAACTGCTTAGTATATTTCTTCAGAATTGTAAGCAAAACATTAACAAATAGCAGGAGTCATTTTGCTAAAAAAATGACACTCAAGATGATGTAAGAACAACAAACCATCAACAGAAATAGGTCACATGACTTAGAAGAAATTTTTTCTAAAGTTGGGATTAATCCCAAATAAAGTTTCATGCGTTCATATTATAAAATGTTATCACTTAACTTTAAGTGGACATCAAATAATAAAAATTTTGACCATTAATTATATGAGATCTTGATTTGTTGGTATGAAGTATTCAAATTTTGCTGGGCCATTACAGAGAACAATTCATTTTGGAAAAGATCGACATAGCATGAAATTGATGACATCTATTTCTTTTAATATAATAACCGAGTGTAATTATTTTACCAAATATATATCTAATTTAGGGTTTTTTGAGCCACATTTTTTAGAGAATTTTCGAAAAAAAAATGCTCTATTGTCCCTGTTTTGTCTGTCTGTCCGTCATCACCCTAGATCTCAACAACCATAAGTCCTAGACCCATGATGTATATATCATTTTGTAGGTCTTGGCCTGCCAAGAAAACACTTTGGTCCATTTCGCGATCTGACCTCTGAGGGCCGAAAAAGGGGGCATATTAAGTACCATTTTTTACTATATAAGCTTTATTAATAAAGGAGTGCCCTATATCTCAGCATCCATAAGTCCTAGACCCATGATGTATATATCATTTTGTAGGTCTTGGCCTGCTAAGTGCACATCAAAAGTCCATTTCGCGATCTGACCTCTGAGGGCCGAAAAAGGGGGCGTTTTAAGTACCGTTTTGCTTATATTTTAAATATAAATAATAAAAGCTAATCAAAGGGGCTTAATCATTATTTATTTTTGTAACAGTTATTCAACATGATTACTTCCCTCTCTATCAAAACCCAGCAAAATCTATGGCTGTCACCCGGAAAAAAAAATACGGATTTCGTCCAGCGTAACCGTAGCCACAGCGTACACGAAAATGCTTTAAAATGTCCTTTGTTCCGAAACGGAAAAGACTTAAATTGCTTGTTTCTTTACAGGTGGGTGGCAAAACCAAATTAGGTTGATTTGTAGGTCCTGAAGATTAATTAAAAGTTTGAGAGCCTCTAATTTATATCATTAAATTTTTATTTTTAGTAAAAGGAAAATGCTTCTTGTCTGCCTTCACTATGAATTGACCTTTTTCAAAGACTTTTACCCCTGATAGATTGATAAACATTTTATTACATTTTAGATAAACAATCATAAGATTCATAACTAAATATTTGAACAATGCTGGGCTAAAAAAAACTCAATACAGGAATAGACTGCTAATTTTTAATGAATATTGATAGAATGTGAAAAAATCTTAAAACAACTAGTGAAAAACAAGATAAGTTTGAGCAACATGTGGTTTTGCAGTATAGAGTGCTCAACTGCCAAACTAGGAGTCATGGATCGATCCTGGTGAAACTTATTTAGTCTACCAGTTTTAAAATGGGTCCCTGACATGTGTTGGGAAAGTAAAGGGGGCTGGGCATTGTGCTAGGCTCACAACCTCTTAATATGTTGTGGCTACTGAAACTGATGTTAATCTCCACTGATGCACCAATAAAGGATTATGGGAACTGGATGGATCATGGAAATCAGCAAATTTCAAGAAACTTACCATACCTTTGTTGTTAGCTTCAAAAGCATACTATGTTTAAATTATTGCTATTATAAAGCTTCCAATGTTTAAAATATCGCAATTAAAAAAATCAACTGACCCGAACTTGAAAACTGCAAGTTCCTTCTCGTACTTTCTTTTCATCTTCCTGCCATTGATGAGGCTTTGAGCATTCAGGAACATGATCTTTTTTCTTTCGAAAACTAAGCCTTCGTCTAAGGCTTTGCATTATATTTCTGTACCTTCCAAATCTTTTACTCCTGTAAAAAAAAAATATGTAGATTTGGTTAACTTAAATGGTTAAGAAAAAAAAAACTTAGTTAAAGAGTTAATATTTTTTACATTAAATGTATTCATGATAAGCTTTTTGAAAATCTCTAATTTAGAAGGGATAAAAAGATGTATTTAATCAAAAGAAAAGGAATAAGCATACAATTATGGCTTTAGCTACTCGTAGCTGAGTATAGGTAAAGTGGACTTAAGTGGACCACTTGAGGGAATAGCCACAATATCGCTCAGCTCTTAAAAAACAAGAGACACTTCACCACTGTTGAAATGTGTGTTCATAAAGTGTGTCACTTTAAAACACTACAGACTATCAAGTAAATTATTTAGATCTATAATGAAAACAAAAATATCCGCCAGAAATTTAAAATCAATCTTACATTGTTAAATGAATAGAGTTTACCTCTAGTTACAAAAAAAAGCTATTCAGTTAATGAGTTGTTCTATTAATATATAAATAAAAAAAAAGAATGGAAGATCTGAGCTGTTGTTTTGTTTTTTAAATAAATTGAGTGACTTATTTAGACAACTGCAATTGTAGCTCTTGTACATATGGAAACTTTTTTAAATGTTTATACATTTAGCTCTCAAACTACATAACCTTTATACAAAGGCATAAGCCAAATAAACAGTCAGTAACAGTTTATACAGTCAATCAGCCTCAAAGTATTTCTACCCAAAAACACCAACTAATAGTTTGTTCAAAAAGTTGCTCTTTTTATTTGGTGTTTATTTCCACAGCACTTATGTATACCAGTGCAATATAAAGTCCATAGATGAATTCAATGTTTATCACAAGGTATGACAGCAATAAAATGTGTTAAAGAGACAAATACATTAGACTGTTTAGGACAAAGATATTTGTCTTGTTGTCGTTTTAGTTTGATTAAGAAAAAATAAAATAGGGCTATTCAGTACTAATAATGAATGAATACATTTATATGGATAAGAGACAAGGATTTTAGAAGAAATACTAGGAAATCATAATGAATTTCATTTAGAAAATTGAGAGAAAAAATTAGAAAATTTAACATATGGATCTGGTGAGAATAAACAAATAGTGACATGTATATACTCTTGTGGCTGAGAAAACTAACGCCTGGAGACATTATTTTTTTTCATTACAAAATGATTACATGACCACCATGGCCAAAGCCTGAGCAAGAAAATAATCCATTATGATTGTTTACCTGAAATGAGAGAATGAACCTTTTACCTGACCTTTCCAATACTGAGGTCATAAGTGGGGTTAATTGGGTATAAGTTAAAAATTCACCTTATAGAGGAGTAGAGAACATTTGTACATACCCAACATTTCAAGAAAATGGTTGGGGTGGGGTTTAAAAAGAGGAAGTGACTAAATCTGCATTTTGGTTCTATAATTGTATTGGGTAATGTCTGTTTTTTTTTTTTTTAACTATTTCATACATTTTACCCAAATCATAGGTAAATGCTATTAAGAAAAAAAATATAACAGTTAATAACTACAAATTATGAATGCATTAATCATATCAAGTAAAACATTCAAGTCGGCAACAAAAGTAACATAAATAATATTAATGGGCTGAATAACATAAAACTTGCGCTTTATTAAATCAACTTAAAAATACAAATCATTCTATTATTTTTCTAAAAACGATGCACTATGAAATGATATGCACATCTTAAATTGTTTAAAAAAAAAAAATATGTGTATCTGCATTAAACTGCACAGACACACACAAAAAAAAAAGAATGTTATTTGTTTAGAAATATCTAACTTAGCGGTGTAAAAATACAGTCCAAAACACAAAATATATCAACAGACAAAAAAAATAGTGCAAAAAGATAGTTTGTTTCTCTAAAAAAAATGTATTGCTTCTATTGAACTAACCAATTTAGGAAGATTTTTCCCCTCAAAAAATATGCTTACACACAATTTTATAAATGTTTTTTTTTTTTACTTTAAAGGTTGCATGCTTAAAGACCACATTAATGAAGAATTATTGATTGAAAAATTTCATTAAGTCACTTTTACTGAAAAACTTTAAGCATACAAAAACCCTCAAGAGGATTGATTATCAATAGCACATAACTTAATCTTTATAATCTATAGATTAGTAATCAGGACAAACTATTGCAAGGGAGAAAAACTGTTAGGTCAGAAAAATTAAAACTCAGCCAGAATAAATAAATTAATTAATTAATTAAAAAAAAAAAAGAAAGAAAATGTAGACTAAAGATTTTAAATGATGTAAAAAATGAAATATCAAAATAGTAATAATAAATAGGATGTCAAAATTTATTTATTATTATTTTTTTTTAAATTAAACAAGTTCATGATATTGCATTCACATTCATAAGTTACATGTTAAATGGTTCACCTCTTCACCTCGTCAATCAGTTTACTTCTTGATAATATTTCAACAAATCTTGGCAACCTTTACAATTTAAAGCTCTAAATAAACTCAAGTTGAAATATTTAATATTGTGCGCAAGACTAAAAAAAAAAAGACTTTAGAAATGTGCACCGCTAGGACATATTCAGTACTTGATACCATATATTCTCTATTCTGCAATTTCCCTCTAAACGCTACCAAAAAAGTAATTACATTCAGACTCCATAAGACTTTTTATTTATGGACTCAGTCATTTTAAAATAGTGCATTGTCACCCAGAATACACAAGTACTCAAAATTTCAAATCGATTTGTCATCAAGAAGTTAAGTGATAATTGACTTCAAACTTCTCAGAACATGGTATAGCTTGAAACAGCCAGACAGAGCAAGTTAAATAAAAGCCTAACAATAAAACTTGAACCGGGAGACATTATGAACTATCAAGTCATATATGAACCATCAAGTCATAGGACCAACGATAAAATTCTATCCTTTAGTTTAACTTTAAATATAGGCCTAAAGCAGTAGGACAACGATGGGTGACCTATATCTTCACAAGGCACACTGGTGACACATTTCATTAAAAACAACTCTCACAATATCAATAAAGAGGGATGCCATCATTTTTTTTTTGTGAGGGTATCCTTTACAAATTCAGTAATTTACTAAGCTCAGTGCAATCAAATCATACTTAAAGTAAATTAAACCTATTTTATAGATTTAACAAACTCTGTTTCTTCTATGTAAACTAAGGAATTAAAGCTGGCTATATGATAGTATATGATGATGGTACTCACCCTTGCCTCTCCATTCTTGAACTTTTTTTTTTCAATCAGTAAACTACTAATCCACTATTGTGAAATCTGGGGCATATTTAACACATCCTCCTGTGGCTAATATATCTCTATTCTAAGGGGGCAGCCCGTGTTTGTGCTGCTGTCTAATTCAAAACAAGTTTTAAAAATAAATGTCTACGCCAGTCTGCGGCTACACGCACACACACTTGTCTTTAAAAAAAACCTACAATGTACCACAAGTCCTGAGGTGTACCAAGGCGCTACATGAACAGGCCGTACATGTGTGTGTCTGGGTGAAGGATGACTGTCACAAAAAGAGAAGATTACAACAAACAGCAGAAAATATCACAAACCAAGCCGTGACAGTGGGGAAAATAGAAATAAATTTAAGACTTGAATTGTTTTGTAGGCCAGTCTCAGTTGACAGTTTCAGACAACATTTGTGTTTTTGTGTTATGTTCTAAAAAAAAAAAGGGTTTAGTCGTGGTGTGGTGGGAGGAGGTGGGGAGGCAAGGACGAAAACGACGACATGGGGATTTGGGCTTAACAACAGAAAGCAAGCGCGTTGGTAAATAAATAATAGCAAAACGAATACAGTCGCAGAAAGATTTATCTAACAGACGTGGAAAAATGTCTGCTTTTTTACAACATGACGGGGCTGCAATAGGGGGCAAGGCGCTTCACGTGATATGAAACAGCACGGCGTGTCACACACTGAGGAGTGAAGGGTTGGCACATAGAAATAGCCCCGTACACACACACACACACACATATATATATTGAATATACAAAAAAAACAAGGAAACACCTCGGGGGAGAGGGGGGGGGGAGACATTCCAACCAGGCCAGCTGGTAACACGAAAATATGGCAGTGTGTATAGACGACAACCTAGTCATGGGCTAAAGGTCAAGTCTTGAATTTCAACGTTACATATAATCAAGGTCGGTGAAACGTACCGACTTATCCGGAATGTAAAAATCGAGATCAACAACTTTGAACAAAAGAAACACACTGCGTGTAGGTGCATATGAAAGAATACAAATCAGCTCGAAAACTATTTTTAAAAAAATAATAAAACAACCCAGCGACCTGGCAGTACAACACACAGCTAAGATTACCATCAGTCTCTCCCCGGCAAGAAGGTCAGCGGTCAAGAAGTATATCCTTTGGCACTACCCTCCACCCAGTGTCTGAGACCCGCCAACCAAGAACACGTCGGGACTGGACGGGGATGAAAATGTCAATCTGGACTCATAATGATGACGCCGCCGTGGGTAATGAAGTCATTAGCCAATACCGGGGAGAGAAAACATTCACTGGTGTAACTATCAACCAGTAATCAATACACTGCGTTGACCCGGATCCTCATTCAAACATCTCGGCCACTTTCCAAGTTTATCAAAACACTTTTAACAGATAGGAGGGGGAGGAGGTTTATTAACTACCGAATCCGCAAAGTTGAAAACAAACACACACACACACACACAAAACAACAACGTAAAAACAAAGTAATTAAAAGCTTAACAAAAATAAATAAGAAAATCAATCGATCACATCCCACTTATCGACTATTTTGATTTCCATTCATTATCCGATCAAAGTAAACCAACTGAAAAAACAAAACAAATGTAAGTCAGTGTCATACGGCTCAATAAAAACACTGACTAGTGGATGATCCAAGCGAGAGTGAGTTTCTCTTGATCAACCACATGACTAAACTCACCACCACCACCCTCCTTCGGTTTACCCAACACAAACTAAATTTTGAATGAGCACATTTAGCCTATGGCTACTTTCACTGATGTGTCTAAGGGCAGTGTACACACCTGTACGTGCGTCTGTTTGAATGTGTGTGTGATGTCATGAGAATACTAACATATCACCCACAGCTCGTCACTGGTACTACACTTCGTCACACACGCGAAAAGAAAAAAAGCAACAACACAACAGCAACTGCGAAAGTAACAATCCTTTTTTTTAATCCACGTTCCCAGATGTGTTCCGCCTTATACAAGACTGGGGTGAAAAGAGAGAGAGAGAGAGAGAGAAAGAGAGAATGACGTCGCGAAAAAAAAAAAAATTCGTTGTTGGCCTCTCTCGTTTGAACCCTACCTACCAACACAATTACCAGGTGTCTCAAATTGTGGTGACCTGTTAGGGGCTCGTAGGACGTGTACGCATGTTTACTGGTTTTGTGCGAGGAGAGAGACTTGTTTTGCATATCAATGGCGAGGAGGAGGATTGGGTGGGGGTCATTCTAATTTTAAGTACGTACCCCGAAGTAACACAATGTTATGTCCCTTACGTCAAAAGCTACGAAAACGCCAACAGTTACACCTGCCTCACCCACCCACCCCCTTTTCGCAATAAATTCCACGTTTTGAGAACACCCGCAATGTTGGGGGCGATCCCTGTTCTCCCCTTACCAAAGTAACCTGAGAAGAGAGCCAGATATTCCTTTATCTTAGTGGTGGGCTCGCTCCAGTGACATGAGTAATAAACAGAAACTGATATGCAGGAATGTACACAGACATCCAACACACTGGTCCGTCCCACAACGTTTTAATTGAAGTCAGAGCTGTAGTGTAGGATGGGGACAAAAACAGATAAACAGGAATGTATTATTTATTTTTTACCTCTTCATCTCAATGTACCTGGTGATCAAGAGTGGGGGATTAATAAAAAAAAATATAAACAAACTGCTTGGATTAACATGTATCAGTGCTAGTGTTTCCGTTTGTGTAGCCTTCACTGTGATATGTTTAATAACTGGATGCTCATTAATTTATTAATTTTTATTTAGGTGAGCTGGGAATAAATCAAATTTTTAAGACTTAAACCTATCATTAGTATAAAAGCCATCTTAATGTTTATATTAAAAATATGCACTTAGCTTCAACAAAATGCATTTTGAGATAAATATTTATATTTGTTACTATCACGAGAAAGTTACTCATTTAATAAAACCATATTCCTCAATCTTTAAAAGTCTATGCCAATCTCACTGCCTTTCTAAAGGTTTCATGATCTTTAATGCTAATTGTGGTGTGTACAGGATGAAAGTGACTTAGACTTTGTCTTACTAGTCTTTTTATTTAAAAAAATAATTGAACAACTTCAGTGCTAACTTATTTTTTTTAAACAAGTATATAATAGCAATAACAAATGTTAGGACCTCTTGAGACTTTTTAAATGCATAGCAACATTTCATAATGCCATTTAGAATAGTGAAGATTAAGTCAAGTTCCCATAGGGCACATGAAGTGAAGACTTCAACTGATTACGAAATCATGATATATTAAGTGGTTGTGTGTTTAGCACAATGCCCAGCCGCTTTTACTTCCCCAACTTTGACAAGGACCTGGAAAAATTCCCATGGTTCTCAACAAGAATCAAACCTGGGACTCTCAGATCAACAGGTGCGCATTCTACACCAATCAACCCTCCCTCCCTACCTAAAAAAGATGTAAGTGAAAGTCAAAAGGGTAAAAAAAAAAAAAAAAAATAGTTTGTTAAAAACTCCCCCAGTAAAGAAAAAAAAAAAAACTTCATGATTCCCACAGAAATTCACAAGAATCATCTGGCTATATGAATCATGTCATGATCAAGTATATTTTTTTTATTAATCTCTTTAACATTTGATATTAATCAAAACAAGAGTAAATCAATATACACTTCATCTTAATTATAACATTTATATCATTAATAAACATCACATGCTTAACAAAAATAAACTAGTGTAAAAAAAAAATGCCTAGTGAGTCTAGTGATGAATATCTCCAAAGAACGTGAACATCCATAGAAATCAAGTTCATTACTAAAGACTGATTTAATTTAAAACAACAACAAAACTAAAAAAAACATTTTTTATGTCATTTGCTTTTACAAATGACAAAGTGAGCAACCAATAGCCATTAATTAGCTAAATAGAGATAATACTTTTTAAAGAAATGCAGTTAACTTTCATGAGTTTTTAGTGATCAGTAATTTATATCACACTGTTTCTGTTAATTATTAATAATTTTTATTAGTTTTATGTGAAAAAGTGAATGTCAATTGAATAATTTATTTCTTGGTAGTCAAATATTTCATTTACAATTATAAAGCCAATCCATAATTTGGTCCATTAAGTTTATACATTATTTGTAAATCATAATATTGCATACAAAAAAAAATTAATAATTATAAATTGATGATAAAGTTAAATGTTTGCTAACAGTAGATGAGCAGGAAGATTTTAATGTATGTCAATTATAAAGATACAAATAAAGTTAAATCTGAGACCAGTTTGTGTATCATTATATTTAGATAGTGGGTATAAAAGGAGATAAGATTTTCAGCTTATTTACATTTACAATTTTGTCACTATACTCAGCTGTCTATGAAAACAAGTCTGAAGTAGTTAAAGTCCAGCTTAACTAAGGCTTAATTTCTAGATCTTTTTAATTAAGAAGTTCTATGACCTAAGGCTAAATTTAATCAACATTTTATGCTACTTATACACAGTGGAGTAGGCCTAATAGTATAAAGTATTAATAGTGGTATTAGAATAGTCACTAGTATTACCCTATGCCTACTAATAGCCTAATTAACCTAATAGGAATTAGGCTGAGAGTAACTTAATCTCAGTATCGCTGAGTATTAATAATAGTATCATAAAATGCACTTTAAAAAAGATATATGAATTTAAACTGGCCCAAATTAATAAATAAGTGACTGATTACTCAAATCTGCAATGTAACTTGCCTGGGTCAGCACTAAATACAATAAGTTTTGAATAAGATAACATTTATCATGACCACAAAAGGTTCCATATTAAAATACAGCGGAGAGAGGGGGGTACAAATCAATATTAATACATATGTGTCTGATTTAGTTACAGCATAAGTGAAAGACAAATCAAAATTGTAATAAATATAAAGAGTATAAACATTTAAAATGGAATTATTCAATAATATTGGAGAAAATAGTCAGCCATTTTGTGTTAAGATTTGGATCATTTTCGTATTCATACGCACACCAAGTAACTTAGTCATTTATAATAGAATAGATAAACTACACCAAAGTTTAAGAAGAAAATGATAGCATTACCTTTAAAACCGGTTCCTTATCCTGTACGGAGGAATAATTTTGCTTTCCGAGTTCCTTAATCATGCATACAATTTTAACTTACATAATGTCTTGTCAAGCCAAAAAGAGATATAAGAATTAGAGTATTTCACAAGTTCACTTTCTAAAATGCACATTTGGTTTCAAGAGTTAATTAGTCACAAATCTCTGCACCGAACAGTAGCTATTGACCATCTTAACATTTCTTCCAAAACAATAAATCCTTTGGAAACGAAAGTCTAAAAACTTAGCAGAAAACTGTATGAATAAATAACATAATCCACTTGCAATTTGATGAATATAACCACGGTAAACAGAAGCGATCTTTTATTTCCTCAGGTGATTCCAACGTACCGTAAAAAATGTTACACACGGCAAACGGATGTTCAGATACGCATGCGCTCAGAGTTATCGATTGAATTCCTAACGTAAAATAATGGCTTTTTCAAATCCACGGCTGTCTGTTTGAAAAGCAACTAAGTAATTGTCATTAGTTTTTATCTGTATAAAGAAAGGGAATAAAAAATAGTCAGTTCTAATTCTATTCTATTACATATGTTATATATCTGAACTTTGGAAAATCCACCAGATGACTAATTCTTGAATAACCAGTAACGTCATCATCTCCAATTGATAAATCAATAGGAAAATGTTTCATTTACGAAATATGTAACTAATAACAATAGATTGCTGTTAATGGTATATGCCTCAATTTAACGTCATGTAAAAAACATGAGTTGATATAGCCATTTTGAAATTGAAAAAAATACATACTTTAATATGAAATTAATTATTTATTAATATTTTCTTATTTAGCTAAACTGTCTGCAAATTTACCCAAACAGCATTCCAATGACGTCATTCATTGATCGAATTGTGGTTTGAGCAGTCTCAAAACGCTATCACAGATGTTGCATTTTAAACTCCAGGTTTGAAGGTTATGACTTGGAAGTTGGATCTTAAAACTACAATGGAATCACAGATTAGTTAGGGAAGAGAGAAATGATTGCATCAAATAAGAGGATTTGAGTATTCGTCAGATCCCGACTAACATGGAGTGTAATTTAATGGTTAATTGAAAAAAAAGTGGACAGAAGACATTTTTTGCAATATGCTTATAATAAGACGAACTTTTCCGCCAACCTTTGATTTAAAAATAATAATGGCATAAGAGGTGATGGAAGAAGAATTTGGTCATCGAAGACTAAATAATAAGTTTTAGTTTTCTAATGGGCTATGCTTGTCTGCAATGGCTTAAAAAAACGCTTCATTTCATATGTTTATACAGCCTACATAAATATAAGAAGCATTTTTAATCCAAACTAATCTAACTCACAATGTGGGTTTGGCTAGTCTGGTTTGAAAAAGATTCAATCATAAAGCAAGAGTTGCCGAACGGACAATCTGACCCGTATAACTAAATTTGTAATTAAGAAATGACAAAACTATATCTTTGTCTGTCTTAAATCTGTGGTGACATTCAAGTCACGATTTCGTCGGGGAACAGCCGTCGATTTTTAGAGCATTTTCGAAAAAAAAAAATGCTCTATTGTCCCCGTTTTGTCTGTCTGTCTGTCTGTCCGTCATCACCCTAGATCTCAGCAACCATAAGTCCTAAACCCATGATGTATATATCATTTTGTAGGTCTTGGCCTGCCAAGAAAACACTTTGGTCCATTTCGCGATCTGACCTCTGAGGGCCGAAAAAGGGGGCATATAAAGTACCGTTTTTTACTATATAAGCTATATTAACAAAGGAGCGCCCTATATCTAAGCAACCATAAGTCCTAGACCCATGATGTATATATCATTTTGTAGGTCTTGGCCTGCCAAGTGTACATCAAAAGTTCATTTTGCGATAGGACCTCTGAGGGCCGGGCTTCAGGGCTCCTAAGGGGCTTATATATTATATATATATGGCCCCATTCTACAGCTTGTACGTTCAATAACACATTCATTTGGTGCGAAATACTGCAGCACGTAGTTTCACCAAGATTTATTAAGAAACTCACCAAATGAAACAGTAAGCTTGTGTTCTGAGTTTAATTGAAAGTATCAGAGCTATGCAACAAATGGCGGAGTTTTCGGACGATTAAATGACTACAATTTCGAATGTTTTCAAATATGAGTCCTATTTCAGTAACCACAAACCACTTGTAGTTAGATTTAAGAGAAAATAATTTCTTTTCAAATATGAAGAAACGTCTTTATAATATTTTTTTTACAGATATATGCATTACAAAATTGAATTTATAAACATTTCCAAAATTTACAAATATTTACTGAAAGCTAACAAACGTACTGATACATAACAAGAAAATGCGCTAACACGTCCTGTGTCCAGAATGGAACAGGCTTAATTGCTTGTTTTTTTCTACGGACCTACAAGTGCCGAAAGAATTATAATTAAATTACACAAGTAGTAAAGTGTATTTCTTTTGAGGTTTATTTTCTGATGAGCAGATGCATAACTTCAGGCTGTGGATAGGTAAATATTTACGGAGCCCCCTCAAGTTGGGGCCCGGGGGACTTTCAAATTGGATCCCCCGTCCTCCCCCACCCTAGTTACGCCTCTGGGAGCGTCATTTGTTGGATGGGGCGATTTCCCCTTACCCTAAAGATCCAGACCTCATTGGAGAATCTATATACGTATAGACAATAGACCCACCATTATAGATTAGCGTTCTGCCATCGCCTTATCGTGACCCCCCACCCCACCTTTTCCCCCCAAGCCTACCCGAAATGATAGCCTGATGTGAATGTAATTCTGCCGTTTTCCGATAAAAATATAACTTACTTTCGTTATTATCTGGAAGTTTAAAAATGCTACTCCAAAGGGTGTTAACTAGTTTTAAACTAGAGAAGACATGGGCGAGTTCTAGGTTCACATTTTGGCAGACCTACACTGCAAACAATGGGCTCACCCAGGCCCGTAGCCAGGTCAAAGTCAGCAGGGGGCACCAATACCCAGCAAGGGGGGCACCAATACTTTTTCTTTATTTTTTCCTCTTTTCTTCTTTTTTCAGCGGGGGGGGGGCACTCCACCCCTCGCGGGGGGGGGGCGCATGGCCCCCCAGTGCCCCCCCCCTTGGCTACGGGGCTGGACTCACCGCAAAGAAGGACAGTCTGAGCATTTGTCTGGAGATCCGAGGTAAAAATGATTCAACAGTTGTTGTTTATTTTTTTTTTTTTGCGTGTGGAGTCAGATGTGTACCAGTAGTCCTGTATACAAACAGGCATACATAGGTATGTTGTAGGTGGGAGCTGTCCTCCCCGTGCGGCAATTAATCTATCATCAAACATGGGCGGCATGTTTGATCTTTTATTTCTTTGGCACAATAATAGGGCGGTCTCAGAGGTAGATTTAACTGTGGGCACACCCGGCACACGCCCTGGGCCTCGAGTTCTAAAGGGCTTTTCATTATCCCAATTAAAAAAAAAACTTGTAATTTTTTTTTGTTGTTGTTATTTTTACTAAGTCAACATAGAGAGGCCCTATTATTCTCTTCTGCTCCCACACTCCCCACTGACCTTAATCCGCCACTGGGCGGCATTCGCAGAGTAGCCTACATCATTTACACGGGTTACGCCCCTTATTTAAAAAGATATACGGGGCGAACAAAGGGTGAGATGTGTCAAGACATACCCGAAAACTAAATCAGCAAAATACGGTTAATTAAAGGGGAGTAATATAATGTCAGCTTTGTGATGAGATGGGAGCTAACTCCATACAAATACCAGGAGCTGTTATCTTATTTGGTTCTGTACAGTGTATTCAGGCCAAAGGCCTTTTTACATCCCTAGCTATGATAACATTTTAAGGGCTAACAGAGTACCGGTACATACGCACACAATCACAGATTATTTATAATTATCCAGGTCAGAGTCCTTCTGATGTCATCGGGAAGGGGGGGCTAGGCAGAAACTTTGAGATATTTAGAAGCCTAAGGCAAAATCGCCCTTCGAGGCCCAGGTTGCATCAAATTTAATGGGGAATTAATAACGGTAGGAAGGGAGCAATCAGACGGTGCAGGCCATGGGTAGCCTAGCTTGACTATCTATAATGATAGCTCCTCTTATATGGGCAACTGAGCACAAGTAGGCAACGGCTGGTAGCTCACATTCTCTACGGCCGGTTAACCAACGTAATGAATAACTCGTCTAATTTTTTTTATATATAAGCTTTAGATAATGATAGGTTTTAACATGTATTTAATTATATATATATATATATATATATATATATATATATATATATATATATATATATGGGGGGGGGTATTTAACGGAAATTAATTAATCCAAATAACAATGGGTCCGACAGGCACACTGCTATTATCGGCTTGAATGCCCACACGATGACGCCCCGCCAAGTCGCAATCGGACCGTTTTTTGGGGCAACCGGTCTAGCCTCCGCATTCTTTTCTGGTCACTACTTTTATCATACTTTTGTGATGTATTTGAGTTAGAGACGTTTTCTACTGCTACAATGTTACACCGCCCCCCCCCCCCCCAAACAGAAAAACAATAACCGGCGCACGTTAATTACTTGAACGAACTAAAATTCATTACCAGTTGTTTAACCCCTCCCCTATCTGACCGTAAACTAGCCGCATGCATGCTTATTAAAACATGACACCTTCCACGGAACATCAATAATTTAAAAAAATATTAACACAATGATATCGACAATGGTGAATGGCTGCATTGAAGAAATAATATTTTCTAGTAGCCTAATATTTTTTTTTTTCTGATAGCTTTTAAGGCTTCAT
This sequence comes from Bulinus truncatus, assembly GCA_021962125.1. NCBI lineage: Eukaryota > Metazoa > Mollusca > Gastropoda > Planorbidae > Bulinus > Bulinus truncatus. The sequence continues at coordinate 4,737,281 of JAGDYQ010000039.1, forward strand.
ACTGTTTTTCTCTGTGCTGTAAAACCGGTTTTCCTCCTGTTTATAAACCGGTTACTTTCTTCCAACCTCTATGGGCCTGCCTATGCTGATAATGAGATTTGTTAATGATGGCATAAATTGTAAAGTGGATAGGTTTTTTTTTTGTATTGTTGTATGGCTATAGTGAATGGGTACAAACAAGGCTTCAGACGAACAAGGGATCGAAGTGTAAACCAGACGTCGTAAGACCGTGCCAAACAAATATAAGCACTGGCGGCGGAGCAGGAGGGGCAGGGGGGGCAGCGCCCCCCCTAAAACTTTTAAGGGGTGGCGGCGCCCCCCCCCCTTGAATTTCCAGTCTGCCCCCCCCCCTTAAATTTTAACTTTTTTAACTTTGTAATTCATTTTAGTTTATATGTATCATTTTCATTTTCATAATTCATTTGATTTATTTCTTAAATTTAATATTTGAAAGAAATTATAATTAATGGACATTTTACACATTATTGCCCCCTCCCTCTTTCCCTCCCTCCCCCCCCTCTCTCTCTCTTAGGCATGACTGTAGCAAAAGATGACAATTCCTATGGATGAAGGAATGGAATGTAATAATGTAGTAAGTAATGTGATATTTGGTTCCCCGTACCGATCATATTTATAGTAAGTTAGCTATGTGGGAGAGAAGCTCGTAAAACCTCAAATCGGAGTAAAAGTTTGCCAAAAAAAGTTTTAAAAAAGTCTTTTTTGTAACTTTATAACGTAAATTATGTATTGATGATTTGGCCTGGGGGGGGGAGGGGTCAAGCCCCCTCCCCCGGTTGCGCCACTGCGTGTACCAAATTTCACGTTATTTGGTTAACTGGATCTTGAGTTTTAAGGGAACAGACAGACATATATCAAATGCGTCTTATAAGTATAGAGAAGTATTGCCATCTACCGAATGACGGCAAATGTAATTTTTAAAGAAAATGCAATTATTTATTATCTTTTCATAAATTACTTTTTGTTTATTGAGTTTCCCGTTTCCGGTTTCATATTCATCATCATTCATGATAATTATCAGTAATTTTCTGATCTATTTTCACTATTAAATTTGTAAACAAACTGACATTACGAATCAGTTGACGACAGAAGTGCTCAATATTCATTTTTTTTTTTTAAGAATAAAAATATATTATTTTTTAATAATATCGATTAAATACTTGCTACAGAATTACTATATTCTATTATTAAATTAAGGGGGTAAAATTTGTCTTTCGGTCATATTTTGTCTTGCCCCTCCTTAAATTTTCAAGAGGGGGGGCGGCGCCCCCCACCCCACTTGAATTTTGGCTTGCCCCCACTTAAAATATTTCGTTCCGCCGCCGGTGAATATAAGCTGATAAATAAACTGTTGAAATTAAGCCAATCATGATGTGCACTTAAAGTTAAGAGATAACGTTTTATAATATGAACGCATGAAATTTTATTCGGGATTAATCCCAACTTTAAAAAAAATTATTCTAAAGCATGTGACCTATTTCTGTTGATGGAGAAAAAATGAATAAACATAAGAAAATATTTTAGAAAATAAAATCAATATGAATATCAGAGTCGAACCGAGGGATTTGGGGTCCCTGCATTTTGACATTCGACATCATGACATGAGATAATGTACTTAATATTTAATGTAGAAATTTTTTTTTTTGGGGGGGGGGCTCCAGCTGGGGCCAGGGGGACTTTTGAATTCGGACCTCCCTCTCCCCCCACCCTAGGTACGCCTCTGATGGATATCTTTGTTTACCGCTTTAGATTTCTGTGCCTGATCTTTATTTAAAATGTATTTCACTTTCAAATGAAATTGCATAATCCAGGCATGCGAATTCGCATGTATGCCTAAATGCGGTGATTTATTGATTTCACTGGTGTAAAATAAGTGGGCTTATCTTAATTTATAAGGCGAACATCTTTCCAAATCTTTTATGGATGCTTTAAACGGTATATATATATATATATATATATATATATATATATATATATATATATATACTGAAGTTGACATCACCCGGAGAGGTTTAGAGTCGATTGTCTGATCTTCAAACTATCGAATTTCAGCTACCATGGATTAATTTAACACTTCTTGGGACTTGGGACTCTAAGACTTAATTCAGTCGCTAGCACGTTATGTAAGCCTATAAGTTCCAACATATCTACGTGAATTTGTCTCTGGTTCAGAGGCGTAGCGAGGATTGGGCAAGGGTTGGTGGCATTATGCCCCGGTTCTACTCACAAAGGGGCGCCAAATGGTATATTTTACATATAATATTATATGGTTTTCGAATGGGGGGGGCGCTAAAAAGGTATTAAAAAGGTACTGTGCCCCGGGCGCGAGTTATATGGACAGTATATGTATTTTTTTTCTGAACATATAAAGTAGTTTTTAAAAAAAAAAAAGTAATAAGATATTAATACAAATTTTTTCGAATGATGTCTATTTAATTTTTAGGCCGCTTTTATAGGAATATCTTGTGGTGGGGAGGAATGGGTGAGACATGATCAATGACCTATGCAACCACAAAGTACAGTTTTAAAAAAAAAATGAAGTCGGGCCTATGCCTACCAAACGGTCGATTGTGTTTCAGGATCTATATATACTTTGTCAGCCCCGTAGCGTGAAAATCCTACAGCAGGGGGCCAGGCATTCTACAGCTGGGGGCCAGGCAATAGCATGGGGGGGGGGGGCAGGTAATACATTTTACTAAGTAGAACAAATAAGCGGGGGGGGGGCAGACAAAACGCAGGGGGGAGGGCCGCCCTCTGCCTCCCCCCCCCCGCACGCTACTTTGTCTGGATATTGGTGCTTGCTGAATCAAAGGGATATATCATATTGATATCGCTCCGCGCGTCAAAACCTTTTAAGCAATGACGTCTACATCCGTTCATATAAACCAGTGGTTCCCAAACTTTTTTGACTCATGGACCCCTTTTTATAGTCAAAACTTGCCCACGGACCCCCTAGTGAAAAAGCTGCATAAATGCATGGTATAAAAATTATAAATTAAAAAAAAAACATTTTGTTACAGAAGTAATTATAGAAATTATAATTTTTGTTTAAAATAAAAAAATAATGACTTGATGTGATGATATGAGTTTATTTATGTCCAGCTCAATATTTGTGAGTATATAGTGACCGCAAATCCCCACGAGCACTAATTTCAGGTCGGTTTCTGTTGTTGTGTATGTGTGTGATGAGGTTCATAACGGCACTGAATAAACGTTCTACCAAATAATAAGACGAAAAAGCTGTCAACAACTTCTGTACAATAACCCATAATGCAGGATATAAAATTGAGATCTGTTTGTATAATCAGAATTTGTGGTATCCTTGATTAAAAATTGGTTTAAGTTCCTCATTTGTGGACATTTCAATAAGCTGCTCCTGTATTAGTAAGGATTCATCTGTGTTTGGGAACTGAGTTTGTCCAAACGTGAAATGGCTTTACACTCAGTCGGGAATATCCAAGTGAAGAATGTCTTCAAATCTTTGGTTCAGGTCTGCATGAAGAACCGTAAATTGTTGACAATAAGCAAGCTGATCTTCAACTTTATTTTGCAATTTCGAAATATTTCGTAACTGAAAACATTATCATCTTTCCAAGTTTTGTTTGCACAGAAAAAGTTTTGCCACAAACGCCGACATTACGCTTTAAGATTTGATTAAATTTAATTTGTCACCTTGTAGGTTCAAATTAGTTTCGTTAAATTTGTCAAATAAATCAGTCATATGAGCTATGTCACTTTTTTTCTTAAATAAATTGTATCGCAAATCATTGTCTTTGCTTTCCAGGAATTCAACACTGAATAAAAGAGCGCATACAATCGACTTAACATGCATCTTTAGATTACCAACGTACTTCTATGTGAAGTAGTAAACAGTTTTAGACTTCGTCATTTTTCAAATAAAGTTGAGAAAATAACATCTTATTTAAGGCATTACATTTGATTTTACTAACTTCTTTAATGAAATAATCTAGTGATATATGCAAACGTTCACTAAGTTTTTTTGCGACAAAAATGATGTCCATGAATGACACAAAGTACTGAAAATACATTCGGTACAGCTTGTTTTAAGTATGCCAGACAGCCTTGGTATCTTCCTACCATTGCCGGAGCACCATCAGTAGCAACAGAAATTATATTAGTCAAGGGTAAAGCTTTTACATCGAACAATATTTTTAATTCAGTAAATAACATTTCACATTTTGTCTCCAAACATTTAGCCAATAACAATTCTTGACCAAATTTTTCTTCTTTTATAAAGTTTCAATTCCTCGTCAAGCTGTATAGAAAATTTAGATGTTTTATTATATAAAGGATTTTCTACGGACTGAGCCAATTCGGCAATACTTCTTTGTACTCTATATATTATCGAAAGCTGGTTTGTGCAAATCTGTGCATATTACGTCATTTACAGCTGGTAAAATAAGTTCTTCATCAATAGTATGCAGCTTTCCTGACTTTGCAATCACTAAAGAAAAGTTCTAAGAAGCAGCAATCAGTCCAACATCATCTCACTTAGATGTTGTCTCAATGAGTTGTTGCAGTGACAGTATTTTTCCAAACTTTTTATTTCATTGTTTGAAAAAACGTTAAATCCTTATTTTTTTTGTCTAAGACTGGGAAAATGTGTTTATACACTTTGTATCAGAATAACATAGAACTTAATTCGATGTACGATGTAAACTATTTTATAGTTTTTGTTTATGTTGTAGACAAATTAGTGCATTCAGCGGCGTTATTTCATTCCTGTATAAATGTGTAATCGGCCATCTGTCTCTCACGTGCCATGCTTTTTATTAATTTAATTAGCGTGCGCTACTAGTTTATTTACTGTTTCTTTCAATCTAATTTCCATAATAGTAAAAATGGATCTTAATGTTACTATTTTACATTAAACCTTTCGCGGACCCCCTGAAATTGTTCAGGGACCCCCAAATCAATTTAAACTCTTCACGGACCCCCTGAATGATACCAGGGACCCCCGGGAGTCCGTACGGACCACTTCGGGAACCACTGATATAAACAGTACACATGCGTCGGCCATTTTGTGTCAAAGTTAAGAACCGTTTGTGACCAGCAATTTAAAAAAAAAGTTTGCCCACTTCTGCTGACATAGAACGAAATAGATTGAAGACCAAAGCTTTGTGTGTGTGTGTGCAGGCCCAGCGACAGAAATTTCGGGCCCCCCGTGCTGATAATAATATTTTCAAAAGTTGATTGGCCAGTTCAGTCCGGGCCCCTAAAACTCGCCGGGCCCCATGACTTTTGCCACCCCGCTCCCTCTCGGCGGCACTGTGGGTGTGTGTGTGTGTGTACGGATGGGAGGGGGAGGAGACAAAAGTTGACTTTGATGATAAAGTGTATCGAACGACCTGGACACTGTAACCGTTTTTTATGAACAGACGAACTAACCTTTACCCTCTGGTAAAGAGAGGGTGTTGGGGGCTGGGGGGGGGGTCGGGGCATACCACTACAGTTTTTACATAATCGCTCGTGATTTTAGATCAAAATATACTTCATATCACCAAAATGACGCAAAACGTTATTTCATGTTAGAGACAGTGGCGTAGGGAAGGGGGGGGTGCGGGTTATGCTGTGCCAAAGGGCGCCGAACTAGCGCTCGTTAATGTTTTTTTTTTGCTCTTTTCAGAATTGAGGAGGGCACCAAAAAAATGTAACTTGCACAGGGCGCCACAAGTGCTAGCTATGGCTCTGCGTGGAAATATTAGGGTACCATCAAATCAGCAAGGATAGCGTCCCCTCCCCTCCCCCCCCCCCTTCTAAAAAAAAAGTCCTAAAACTTAAGAAGCAACCTGTAGGACATAACTACTGTGCAAATCAAGAATGCGTAAAGAAAATGCAGATGAGAGAGAGGGTTGGAGGGGGGGGGAGGATTGTCCAGTAACACGGTTTCAGATCCCAGTAACGCGGTTTCTGATCCCAGTAACACGGTTTCAGATCCCAGTAACGCGGTTTCTGATCCCAGTAACACAGTTTTAGATCCCAGTAAAACGGTTTCAGATCCCAGTAACACGGTTTCAGATCCCAGTAACGCGGTTTCTGATCCCAGTAACACGGTTTCAGATCCCAGTAACACGGTTTCAGATCCCAGTAACGCGGTTTCTGATCCCAACGACCCCAGTAACATTTATCAATTTGTCATACCTGTTCTAGGCCCGAATGTGACCCACGGGTCTGACACCCACTGATTCTAATTTAATTCAATGATCTTTGAACGCCCGGTATAGATTTAAAATGTTTAGCCCCACCCACCCCCCTCCCTTTTCCCCCTCCATGGTGAACCCGGCGACCTGCCTGGCATGTGAACCACGCGATATGAACAAAGTACATAAAGACCATATTGGCATTAATTAAACTACTTTTTGTTGTTTTGTTTTGTTTTTACTTTTGGTGTGAAACTGGACCAGTGGTTCTAAGTTGGTGAAGTAACACAGCAAAAGTAAAACAAACAAAAAAAAGTTTATGACATAAGATGGCGTAGCCCTTCAAACAGAGTGGAGGCCCTTCATTAAAATAGATGAAAGGGGAGCCCTCATAGAGCTGTAATTTACTCTAGTCTGAGCCTTTAAGATTCGCCCCCCCCCCACTCTACTAATAAACTGGACCAGTGGTTCTAAGTTGGTGAAGAAACACAGCAAAAGTAAAACAAACAAAAAAAAGTTTATGACATAAGATGGCGTAGCCCTTCAAACTCTTGTCTGAGCCTTTAAGATTCGCCCCCCCCCCTCTACTAATAACGACGCCATCGATAAATGATCAGTTAGATTACGGTAAGATTGATTGTTTTTTTATCCACTGTACTGTAGAATACCTCTGTAATTGATGGTGCAGGCCTAATTAGAAAAAAAAAAGTTATTATCAAATGCCTTATTGGCTACTAGATCAGAAGTGAGAAAACTACGGCTAGCGGGCTAAATAGCATACGGCGGAACTACGGCCAGCGGGCTAAATAGCATACGGCGGAAATACGGCTTGCGGGCTAAATAGCATAGGGCGCAACTACGGCTTGCGGGCTAAATAGCATAGGGCGCAACTACGACTTGCCGGCTAAATAGCATACGGCGGAACTACGGCTTGCGAGCTAAATAGCATAGGGCGCAACTACGGCTTGCGGGCTAAATAGCATACGGCGGAACTACGGCTAGCGGGCTAAACAGCATACGCCCTTGTGTGGCTGTTTGATCCTGTCCGAGCCCCGACCGATCACAGTAATGACGCGAACACTCGGACAAGACCATATGCGGGTTCGGATTTTAAAAAGAGAGCTGCATTTTTTCATTGTCCGCCCTCGGCATCGCAAACGATATTTACACCAGTGATTATAGACCAGAGCTTTAGAACCGCTGCACGACACGTTAATGTATTCAGGCTGGTACCGCAAGTCAGTCGCGTGCTTCAATATCTGAGATGTCACGTAAATTCCCGACTTTAAGTCGGTGTGTATGTATGTCACAATTAATGTCTCTCTCAAAAAGGGCTTACAGTTTGCGTTGTATCGTCAACGCCACGCCCACACTATAATCATCTCACATTAACATATTGCTATTTACATTTAAATTCGTATTCGCGCTAGCTAAAAAAAATCAACTCAATCAGTTAACAGTCATTCACTACCCAATAACATGACCAAAAAAAAAATGTGTAAACTACTTCGATTAAATGTATTTGATTATAGAAATTGTTTTCAAACTTGATTGCGTGATTCGAGGACTCGGAAGATGGAACGGAGATTTCCGATTTAAATTTGGTGTGTCGCGTGACGCATAGATTCGTGGATGCATTTGATCCCGATCCGGTATATTAGCAGATATCGCACTGGCTCTGTTTATTACAGTTATGAAAAATTAAACTTTTAAATTAAAAAATAATTTTGAAACTAAAGGGGCGAATCATTTTCGGTTTAATAATATAATGATTCAGTGGCGGACGCCTGACCGTTCTCCTGAGAGTCCTGGGTTCGATCCTCGGCAAGGAATTTTTACAAGTGAAATTCGGTGAAGATTCTCCCAAGGTCAAGTCCACCCAGCTATAAATGGGTACCTGACATTAGTTAGGGGAAGTAAAAGCGGCTGGGCGTTGTGTAGTGCCGAACCTAGGAATTTGGGGGCCTGGAGGGGGGCTTGGCCTCTTTGAAGGCCCCTGCATTTTGACATTCGACGCCATGACATAATGTACTTATATTTTTAAATATTTAATGTAAACAAATATTTTGGGGGACCCCCTCAAGCTGGGGCCCGGGGGGTCTTTCGAATTTGGACCCCACTCTCCCCCCCACCCCAGGTACGCCTCTGGTGTTGTGTTAACAACGCAATCCTTTCATATGTCGTGGTTACAGAAACGGATAAAATTTTACAATGTATTCGCTCCGTTGGCTTTTTAGGCTAAAGGGGAGGGGGCTAATATATGCAGGCACAAACACCCAAAGTGCGATCACAAGTACTACAAAGAGGTAAGCCAGCAAGTTTGGTAAAACAAGTACAAAGAACCCCATTTCAATTTTAAAAGGAGACAATAACTTTTCTAGGACAAGATGTCAAAGTTTAACCTACTTACTACTAGTGTGATTAACCTTCCAGGTAATGTTTATTACTAAAGTAAAGGGAGCTAAATACAACATATTTATATGGTTTAGTTCAAGTTCACCGTTACGTTGTCTGCTCACAATTCTCCATTAGCTCACGATAAACAGTTATTGAACCAGGCCCGTAGCGTGCGGGGGGGGGGGGGCGGCCCCCTCCCGCGTTTTGTCTGACCCCCCTCTGCTTATTTGCTCTACTTAATAAAATGTATTACCTGCCCCCCCCCCCCCATTGCCTGGCCCCTGCTGTAGAATTTTCACGCTACGGGGCTGTGTTGAACAACAATAAACATTATTAGTTTGTAAAAAAAAAATAAAATCCCTCACCAATGGATCACATTTTATTTTCTTAACACAATTTCTCAATATCTTCGTATCTTTCGGAATGTAAACTGCATAGATATCTATGGTTAACTGTATACATCATTACATGTCAGGGACGAGGCGTGAGTGTTGCCGGTCATAGTCATATTTATAGAAAATGTTGTATAATGGTACTGTGTTGATTGAATATAGTTAGCATAATCATTCATAATAAAATGACTACAAGTTTAAATATTTATAAGTTTCATTTATATATATATATACACCGTAAATGTTGTTAGTGTAATAATGTATACAAATCTATATTCATTTGTGATTTGTATATAGCATAAAAACGTCAATAAATATTTCTCTAAGAGTTATGATCATCAACACTCACGCCTCGTCCCTGATATATGTTGATATATTTACACCTATACAACCCTCTGAACTAATTACCCTTTTTAGAAAAAAAAATACAAATAATAACATTAAAAAACAAGCATTAAGAATATAAAGGGAAAAAAAAAACAGAACAGATATAAAATTCATTACACATCTTTTATTATCTTTTTTTTTTTTCAGAATAAAGACTTGTAGAAAAAAATAGTTCAGTTGCTGCTATAAAAATTCCACTATAAGAGTTACAATAAGAATGATACTTTCCAAACAATATTTCTGTTTGGTAATATATCAAGATTATCTAGTTATGTAGATATATCATTATGTGTTTATTTATAATCAACATGTCTATAAAATCTTTTGCTGGTCTTCTATTTGTTGATCAAAATTTTGAAAGCGTAATTTTAACACATGAATAAAATCAATTCCCCGGTGAATTAAAAAAAAAATTAATAATTAGAAAAAAGGATCAAAAATTTTTTTTTATTGACACAACTTTGAATGGAGTTGTAGGAAGCTTTTAAAAATGGATAAAATATATCATCAGATTAAAATTTTTAAAATGTTTTAAAATTCCAAACAAACAAGGAAACATTTTTTTTTTAAATTTTATATAATTTAGAAATCATAAATATAAATAGTTTTACATCAACTATACTAGACACAAGTATTAAAAAAAAAAAAAATTAAGTTGAATACTCAATAGCGACTGAAAAAATATTTTTTTTTTCCTTCAAAAAAATATTTACTTTCCATGTAGAAAATTGTAATATCTTGTGTGAAACAGAACCTAGATCATTAAAAGATGGGGAAGTAAAGATCATCTACATACAGCTAGAGTGGGATGAGATACTAGCACCGCTCTCTGCAAATGTTCCAATAGAAAAAGAAATTGCACAAGTGTTTAAATATTCTCCCCCTTGTATTGAGCGCTTCCGATACAACATGTCAGCAGTTAACGGGTCATCAACAATCTGGGGAATAAACAGCTGACCATTCAAAGCTGAAGTTATTATGCTAACTTAATGTCAAAATTAACTTTATGTTATGATTTAAAAAAAATTACAAACAATAACTGAAGAAAAAAAAAAGGGAATGCATAGTTGATCTAACTAACAATATATTTAGTGTTACAGCTGATGCCAGGGTATTAAATGTCTCGTATATATGTATATGTATAAAGAACGCACAACATTATTTCATTCTTTTTTAATTTGTGTTTGTAATTCTGATCAGTTTCTAACAAGAAATGTCTACATGGTCTTCACTCCATTCACGCAAAGAGGCTTTGGTCAAATGAAATATCTTTTAATCATGACACCAGATGCATGTACGGTAATTGAAAGAATTCCTACTAGACATTTATATTTTTTAAGGTGTCAACATGAATGTACATATATTGTATACAAGTCATAAAAAAAAAGAATGAAAAAAAAATCACACACACACACACACAACTGTTTCACTAATTCAAACAAAGTGTTTTAAAAGGTGTAAAAAAATATGCAACTAGTATAGGAAGTAGATGCAGAACACAGACAAGTCTACAATAGATTTGAACTCTTGCAGAATGCCACTTGGACATCACACAACTTGTTTCCACCAACCACAGCACAACCATTGGCATCTTTGATATATACAAACAAAAACATAAAAAAAACCTAAACAGAACAGCTCAATCATATCATCACTCAGTATTTTAAGCTCTATACAGAAACCAAGCCATAGTCTAGATGTTAACTCAAAGTAATAGCAATAATTCAATTCTGAATTAACTCTTTAATAATTCATACACTGATGGTTCTTTTTTTTTCTCTTACAAATGTTGCACGAAAAGTATAAGAGCGGATAAGGACAATAAGATGCCAACAATCAGTTTAAGGAGAACAAAAGTCCAAATGTGACGATTTAATGAGTTTTATTGTTTTTGTTTTACTCTGAATGATATTGCTGCAGTATGAAACCCCAAGTATACCTAAGATACACTGATTCTAAACACTGCCGCTTTAAAAAAATAAATACAATAATAACTGCAACATTTCACAAATTTTGTTGTCCTGCCAACTAAATTAAAAACGTACAACAAACAATCCCAGTTACTCATAAATAAAGAACATTATTAAAAGCATCTTAAGTTACATTATTCAAACCTAACACTCTTAAAGATGCTTGACAACAATGTTGGTTTTTTTTTTTAAATCGGTTGCAATTGTATTATTATGATAGTTTCAAAACGAACATATTAAAAAAAAAAATGCGATGATCAACATTAAAATATTACCAGCCCACCTCTATATTTCACTGTAGATCAACTCAAGAGTCAATAAATGCCAGCTGCTATACACTCATACTGCTTTGTTCTAGTGTATGTATTATGTACAATATACAAAAAATAAAGATTACTTAAAGTAATACATTGGATATTTTCCTTGGCAAATATTTTTCCCTGCCAAATAAAATCTTAATAATACATTGATCTCTTGGGTTACAAGCACAGTAGGCTGTATGCTGTCCAATTAAAAATGGTTATTAGCTTTTAATTCACAAAAAAATAACTTTTTTAAAATGTAGGATATATTGCAATAATTATTGATAATAAATATGGAGAAGAGGAAAAAAAAAGATATCTAACAGAATGCACGTCAGTTAATATTGATGAGAAATGGTCATTATATGTGTCCCATACGTAACATAAAATGTACAAAAACATCAAGCCTCATGTAACATGTGTACATATATACACACTAAATGAATTCATGGTGGCTATACCATATCAACAGAACAGTAATGCTTCATGAAAAAAAAAAAATGATTACGTGTAAGACAAATATATGTGTTAAACTAATTTTTTAATAAATAATGGCAAAGAGTTACACTCAAGAAATTACAAATACATCTTGTCTGTTGAAAGAGATTATTTTCCCCTAAAGTATTTAACAGCATTCAATCAATATAGCAAAAATAACAGTTTAAAAAAAAATAAAAGTATCCTTTCTTTTCAAACTATCTAGACTCGACCCATTTCACTAAATATAACAAGACTTTGCAGCATTTAAAAACTATATTTCCATTTCTTTTTATGCATTTAAAAAATTCACAAAGGGAAAAAAAATAATTTCAAAATGTATTGATTTTTAAAACAATGAATGATCCCATAATCATGGAAATAAAAAGAATTACAATGAAAAACAATGAGGCAAATATGACTTGCACATGAAACGTAAAATATTTGTATTATTATATCACTATTAAGCTAGGGTTCAGCAATCTACAAAGAATGAAATACTTCCATTACAGTTACTTTCTTAATCAAGCTCGATCAAGGAAAAAAAAACAACAACTGACATACCAAGATATGTTAAGATGAGTTCATGGTAGACTATCAATACAGAGAATTAAAGTTTACTACCAACATATCTACCAAACAAAAAAAAAATCACCTGTCTATAAATGTTCAATATCTTTAAAAGTACCAACAGTAATGAAAAGATTATTTAATTTTGCGAGTGTAAAATTTCTACAATAAGAGATCATTTAACGTTGGTTTGTTTTAATTAATTTAAATAAAAAGATGCAGCATAATTATTAAAAAACAAGACAAAAAAAAAATTCTGAAATGAGTACTACTTTTTTTTTTAAAAGATGTTATATCATAGATGAAATTTAACAATCAACTCTTGCTGAAATGAAACCAGAAAGCAAGGTTTTTATGCAGCAGAAAAAAAAAAAATCTATTTCCACATGATCAATCATTTACATGTTTAAAATTGTATTTAACTGACAGGGACAAATAACTCTGCAAAAAATAGTGACAGATTGTTATTTAAAATTGTACATATCTATTTGCTGAACCCTGGTATCATTTCAAGAGCAGGCCTCGGAAATAAAAATAACTTAAAAAAAAAAAATAGTACAAAGGATGTCAACTTAAAACAATTCACCTGAACTACTCAATGCCTCAGTACATAAAAGCACAAGCAATAAGAGAAATTTTTGTTTGAGGACACCTCCCATTATTATTATTTTTTTTTATAATTATATTTTTTAATTAAAGACTAGATAAATCCTAGGACACATCATACAAACACTTTAGCCAGAGCATCGGCGCCAGCACTAGCTATATATGGTTTTTGTGGGTGGAAGGCAACATCGTGAATAGATTCCTCAAACTTTTTGCGATGGGAGGTTATTTCTTGAACACAAGTTTTACTGTCTAAATTCCATAGTCTAATTGAACAATCGTGACCTGCAAAGACAATCATATAGATATTAGAAACTAAACAGGTTTATACAACTGAATTAAATTTCAAAATATAATTTGACATTTTTGAATAAAACTAAATTGAAGAGTAACTTACTCCCTGATAAAAGATACAAGCCATTGGGATCGATGGCCAAACTTGTAACTGAATCTAAATGTGCTACCATAGAATGAATTAATTTTCCTGAAACAAAATTTTTAAAAAGTTAAAAATCCATACATATAAAACAGAAAAGTGACCTAAAATTTTTTAAAGTATTTAACTTGGAAGAGCTGTGATAAAAAGTCATTAAAATAAAAAGAAATTGAAAATTTTTTTTTTTAATTTAACCACTATTGAAATTGTCATCATCTTAGAGAAAGGAGTCACTTCATCATTGTTACAATTAATACAAATAACATTTTCATTTGTGAAAGTTTAGTAAATGCTGAAATTAGTAAAATTTTTTATTTAATGTACTATTACACTGTGCCATTTAAATTTTATGCAGCCTTACATTTTTCTTTATAATCTTGGTAATGAACTTTTGGTAATTAGTCCAGAAATATCAATATGACTATGACTAGCGTTACCTGTGTTATTATCAAAGAACCTTATGTGCCTGTCTTCATGGGCTGTTATAGAAATTGGGAGTGTAGGATGGTTAATAACTCTGTTGATTTGATTACTGCCACTGGTATCTGAAAATATAAAGAGTTCAACAAACTCAATGTGAGGACCTTTTTTTTCTTTTTAGGAAAAAAAAAATTAAAAAAAAAAAAATTAATAATGATGATTAATATTACAAATGAAATGTAACTTTTTTTATGTGAATTACCAGAGTTAATTTTTGTTTCTAACATAAGAACTTGTTTTCCAGTTTCAATATCAAATATGTAAGTATTTGAGGATGTATAACTAGCAACCATTTGAGTTGGATCACAACGTACAAAATCCACAGATGTAGGAACTCCTTCTTCTAAGTGAAAAAAAAATAATTTAGAAAATAACCGATCACAATTTTAACACTTAGTTTATCAATTGCACAGGGTAAATCTTAAACCTATTTCTTAATTACATGCAAAGATTTATTTAAAACAAATGACTCCATGGTACCTGATTCTATAGTAAAAGTATTCAGTAAAGGTGATTTGATTCCAGGACTCCACAGCCTGACAGTGCCATCAGCGGAGCAGGAGAGCAATTGATTCTTGGAGCTGTGTATTGATAATCCCCATACAGCGTCTGTGTGAGCCTCTAGAGTGTCCGATAAAACGTTGGGATCTGACCCAAAGATAAAAACAAAAACATTAAAACAATTCAGTTAGAAATCTTAAAATTTGCCAGCCACCTAGATCAAAGTATTAATTTTTTCCTCTTTCACTCAGTACTGATATGAAAAGCAATTAATATGCTCTATTCACTACTCCTCAGTGCATATATTTTAAAACTTAACTTGTTGTATGTAACTAAGTAAACAAGCGAAATGTTTAGGACAATTCTATTTACCAAATGAATCATATGGGTCAATATCAGACTTGGGTATATTCCAGCATCTAATTGTTGTGTCCATACCACCACTGTAACATTGCTCCCCGGAAGGACTCACAGCTAGACTCAACACAGGGCCAACATGGGCACGAAAAGTATACACAGGCTCAACATCTAAAGATGCAGCCCTAGAAATCATGAACATGAATCTATGCTTAAAAACAGGCTTAGATCAGAGAAGCAAAGTTAATATTAAAAACCTAACAGAAATAAGTTCCAAAATCACCACCAAACAACATCCAAAAACTTCAACAATAAGAAAAAAAGAAAGCAAAAAAAAAGTTCGTAATCACTTTTTAGCAGGAACTGTTTTCTGCAGATTCCATAATTTTAAAGTGTGGTCTTCAGAAGCTGTTAACAACACAGGTTCCACAGGATGAAAAGCCAGTGCTCGAACTCCATCAAAATGGCTGAAATAAAATATTTACTTTTAGAATTGAGATAAAGTAAAATAACAGCCACATAACAGATAAAAATCACAATACCTTCTTAATGTGTATTTAGCATTCCAAGTTTTTCTATATACTTCTTTTGGTGCGGAAATCTAAAAAAATAAAAGTAAAGATCAGTAAATTACTGACACTTCATTTTTAAAAAAAATAGCTAACAAAAGCTTTAAAAATAAGTTCTTACATCATAATTCATAGGGTCAGCTTCATTATTGACAGTTAGTCCTGCTAACTCCCCTAGACCAAGCCCACCATCCATACTTTCCTCATCATCTTGCATTCCCATCATAGGTTTTCTTGCGTAACTAATTTGACCACTAGAAGGGACATCTAAAAATAAAGAGCAAACTCAGTACCTCAACAAACACTTCAGCATTAATTAGATTAAAAAAAAAAAACATTTTTAATTACTCAGTAGATTAAATTTATAAGTATTAAAAACAAAAAAATAATTCTTATATTAAGATTTAAAAAAAAAATTGTGTACAGAGTTAAAAACTAACAAGTTAATAAAAAAAACAATAAATATTTTAATATATTTGCAAACCAAATAAATATATAAAATTATATTTTGAAATAATATATAAGCAGTAAATATAAGAGATGCTGTAGTAATATCAAAGTGAACTGGATTCATTGATAAAAAAAAATAAGAAGCATTCCTCTCACATTAAATTAAATAAAAAAAAATTATAGGAAAGTGTTTTGGTTAGCAAAGGAAGATTTTAGCAAAGGCTTCTAATCACCCAATCTAGATTCTTTAAAAAAAAAACAACAATTTTACAAGCACTTTTTTTTTTCAGAAATAAAAATGGCAAGATTAATAAAAATAGGTACGGAAGCAAAGGTTTTTTCTTTGTTTGAAACTTTACATGAAATTTGATTAAAAGTTATCAAATGGAGAAGACATGATAAAGCAGGGAGAAAACCAAAAAAAAAACAAAAAAAAAACAAGCAAGGCTAGTAGCATTAATAACATAGAAGCATGGCAACAAATATGTAAGCTTGCTAGGGTATTATCAATATATTTACAATATCATCAGGGTATAAAGCAAATGCTTTGGATACCAACCACACTCATTTTAATGCTTAAGGTGTTACGCAAAGCAAAAATTAATTCTATGCTCTTTTTTTTTTTTTTTTTGGATACATGGTTTAAGTAATAATATGAATAACTTGAGGAGTCAGTCCTACCGTCATCCCTTTCCACACCAGCTGGCAGATGGGAGCTGTCACCTGACATGTCTTCTTCACTGCCCAAACTGGCTAGCATAGCCTGTAAGGCATGCCGAGTTGGCCCTGTAAGGCACAGTGGCCACACAACAAAGAGCAATCAGACTACAACATATACAAGGATAAGCCTGACATGCAACACCAAGCAGTTAACATTTTTTTTTTGGTTTCACTCAACTTTAGTTCAGCCTCACACAATCTTAAAATTGTACTAAATTTAATTAAACAAATACCTCTAAACAGTATTATTATGAAAAAGAAATGATTAAATGTTTTCTTTAAAAAAAAAAACATGCATTTATAAAAAAAAAAAAACTCAAAAAAAAAAAAAAAAAAAAAAAAAAAAATTTTAAAGATAATTCCAAAATGCACATTAAATAATACTATGAAATCAAGAAGAATATTTTCTACTTTATTCTATTGCAAAATTAATTCCAAAAGTCGGTAAAAATTATTTGTGCACTTCCCTAGAATATAATTTTTTTTTTTACATTTTAACAATGAAATGAAAATTTGTGTTATTTAAATGTGTTGCTTTTTATATCTGTAATCAACCACAAGTCAGAATTTAAAAGAATAATTTTCCAAAAACTTTCCAAATTCGTTAAGTAAAAATTGCTAAGTTAATCTATGATATTCCATCAAGATCATTTTATTTCCTCTACTGCAAGACATTCCTTCTTAATAGTTATGCATTTTTAAAAATTAAATTGAGAAGAAAAAGAGTGAATAATCTTATATACACCAAAATAAATCAAACAAAATGTACTTTTTTAAAGAACACAAGTCCTCTACACTGGCATATAGCCAAATCTGAAATCTGACCAGCTTGCAAAACCAAAATGGGTAAGAAAGACAAAAGCACTGAAGGCATACACAGTTACAACACTTACTATTTTTCTTTCCCTTTCTTTCTTTCTTATACTGTTCTTTCAGTTCCGATATATGTCGCTGATCTACCACCCACTCCTCATCCTCAGTTGAGGAAGTGTTGTGCTTCTCTGTTTTGTGACACCATTACAATAATAAGAACACACTGAGGTAATGTAACAGATTGGTGGTGCACATTGGATTATATATTAGATAATGTATTTATTTTAATCAACTATTTGAGGAATGGTAAATGAAATTATTTAAAGTTCCAGAAATAAAAAATAACAATGAGCCAAAACAGAGGTTGATGAAATTTTTTTTCTCGGATATTGCTTCTAAAAATACTCTGATGACTTTTATTCTTTAACAAAACCTAAAACTTATTTTAAAATCATAAAAAAAAAATGGAATGAATTAAACAAGTCTGAATTACGTGAACTGAATCACTTTATAAAGAAGACAAATGCTTGAGAAACAAACAAATTACAGGAAAAACTAAAAAAAAAACATTAAATGTTCAAAGATTTCTGTGCAGTGATTAACTTCTAATTATTTGAACCACGATTCAAAATAGAGACCAATATATGTGCATTACACAGGATTTGCAGTGATGTTAAAAAAGGCAATTAAAATTGTACATAAGTATATTATATTTTTCTATTCTATGATGGCATTTAATTTTTTATTTTTCAACATCACTGTAAAGCCAGAAACCACTGACTACAGACAAACAAGTGAATATGAGCTTGTATGATGTTTTATGCATATTCAAAGTACAACAAATGTCACACAGGTTGCGTACAAGACAAGGATATGCAAGAAAATGTCTTTAAGAAGGGTGTTTGGGGTCCCACCATTATCATATGATGAGCAATTAAACCAGAGGTTAAAAAAGCTTAAGAAAATTTGATTCTAGATAAAGCATTAAACCAGGTCTTTTGATAAAAATCTACATAGCTACTAAATGTTCTTGCAAATCATTGATGATGACCTACTTAAAAAAAAAGGCAAACAATAAAAGGCTAGTTTCATTTAAGGTAAAAAGGCAATGTTACTAATGATAATAGTACCAAATGTGATGGCAAGATAAGCTGAAAAAAAAAAAATGATGAAGCTGATCAACCTATCCTACCTGGACTTCCCCCTATTTCTGTTTCTAAAAAGTGAAATTCTGCTAGTGCCTCCACTGTATCAGGATCTGTATCATCTAAACCTTCATTAGACTCAGTCTTCAGGTGGAAAGAAACAATTTTTTGGATTATAAAAAAATTGCCTTTTTTTTACTAATGTAGATTTTAACCCATAGGGGAAAAACTAGAGATACCCTGCAATTACTGAGGGTTTTTGGGCTTGAGCAAAAAGTTTTGGGAAAAAATGGGTGGGTGCACAAAAACGCATGTAACTTTTAAAGTAATAGAGATAGTTCTTTAAAATTATACATTTTATTACAAAGAAATGAATTATCTTTCATTCTGTGAAAGAATTAAAGTTATATAATTGATATTTAAAAAGTTATAATTCAGAAAAGTATGATAGCATTAACAACAGTGTAAGAATTACTAAAATTGATCAAGATTTGATAAAGTTGTTTTGAATTGAAAATAATCACTATTTTTAATTGAGGACCTGAGTGTGGGCTGTTTATATAGACTTTATTTATTGTGCAACTATTTATCAACTACAATCTTAAATAGTATGATCTATATATCAACATGTCGGAAATTAAACAATCTTTCTTATGATATATATTTTATGTATGTTGACTTTATAGTAAAGATGATAAAAGTATATAAATTCGATATAATTTATTCCTTCCAATTGGTTATGCAACTTTCAAACCTTACACATTACAAACGAAAAAACAACAAACTAATTATAACTAATGTTTCCGAATTTAAGCTTTATAATAATAAATATTCATTTTTCTTCCTATCGGCTATACTTTCTTCATTTTTTTTCCAAAATTAATATAATAACGAACTTTTGAAATCGGTCACCATATTGGACCTTAAAACGGTCCGGACACAAATTATAAATCTCAATAAAATAATAGTGATTTAGAAAAAAATAAGTGATTTAAGTTAAAGTCATAAAAGTAAACATAATAGGGACACAAACAATGTTTTAAAATGGTAAATGTAGCTACTCACATGTTCTTACAACGTCATCATAATTAATGTAATCCATATTGAAACACTAAGTCTCACAAAAACACGCATCCATTAATAACAGAAATATAGCACATTCACAAAACAAAAACAAACGAACTGCAATTGGAAGTGATAATTTTAGATTTCATATATTCTCTTTAATGTATTTTAAGTCTATAGCAAGTTAATATAAAGAAATTGTAATAGTAATTTTAAGACGTTAAATATGCCTATGGCCTCACCTCGGAGGTGGGGGGGGGGGGGATTTTAGTGATGTCATAAATCTGCCGATGTTTATCGAAAATAACTACATCGCCGTAAATCTACTAGAAATAATTCATTATAATCAGTTTTTATATTGTTTATTGTAAAAAAAAATCATTTTTAAACATAAATGTTAAATAATTTGTAAAATGTGTTTGATTTTGAAGCAACATGCTGTGTTCTGTGTCTAAGGCTAACAATAGTACTGCGCATGCGCGGTGAACCTGTTATGCAATTTTTACCACCAGCGAGCTCGGGACAAAGAAATTCCTCACACAGGGGGTCTGGTTTCTGCCTCCCTGTTATTACATAATGGAAAAGTTACGCAAATGACCTAGATATTCAAATAGAGGGAAGGCTGACCTTTACATTGATACCACACGTGTGTAATCTTACGCTAGAATGCCGGCTTAAACCGGACATCAAAAGCGGCCATTTCGGCCGACTTTTCGATTGGAGAAAGCGTTTATTTTTACCCCCTTCCCACTAAAAACGTAATAAAAAAAGAACTGTCTAGAAAATGATGAAAAACCATTAATGAATTTGTGTAGAAATGATTTCTCTACAAGAAAATATATATGTTACAACGCGATACATTAAACATAAGGTATAGAAATCTATCGCTGAAGTGAAATGTTGTCAAAAATCTGCATCCGTAGTTCGGGCCTTATCGCGATTGTTGTCAAAAATCCGCATCCGGAATGAAAAGGTTAATGTGATATTATTGTAACAAAATATTTTATGGTTAAAAAAATTCTATGATGCGTATGAATTAAAAACTAGAAAATTACAAATATAAACTAAAAAATTTTAAAGCAAAAAAAAAAAAAACCTTTAGTTTTATTCCTTTTCGTTCTAATCTCTCTTCAGCTTCATCATCAGCGGCCATTCCATCTTCATTTTCATCACTAGTTGGAAAAAAATTTATAAAATCATTAAACAACATTTTTATACTTGATTTTTTTTTAAATATAAAACTAAATTGTTTAATGCAGATTTTTCCTAAGGCTTAACAAATTCTCTCTAGTGGCCTCTTTATTAACTGCAGGACATTTTTTTAATCTAACCATTAGAAATCTCACCTAAGATCATCTTCATCCTCAACAACATTGCCAGAATTTAAAAAGTCAAAAGTTGTCATAACTGCATTCTCTGCATCAATTAATGCACTGTCTGTTGCTATATTACCTAATTTCTTTAAACCTGCCCTGTAATTGAGAATAATTTTATGGAAAAACTTTACCTTAAATTTTTTTTTAATGAGACACCCTGTAATTTAAAAGTGAAGTTATATAAAAAAATAGGAAACCTTTTCCCCTGATTATCTCGTTTATTTGCTTGATGTTCACCATTAACTAGAACTGACTGTGAGATGTCTGCATCACTGTCACCTGTCTGTGTCTGTAGACCAAGCAAAGAACGAACACGAGCAGAACGCACATCTATTATTGTGTCTGTGTAGCCTATCTCTTGCAAGTACCTAGCAAATAAGAAATGAAAAAATAAATCCAATGAAAAAAATCAGGCAAAAAAAAAAAAAAAAACAACATTGTTATTCAGCAATATGTTATTATACAAAATAAATGCCAGTATTTTTTAAAATTACAACTTACATTAAAAACCAAGATAACATTCAGGAAGAATCTGGTGTCACATGGCTAATAGCCAGTAAACAACTTAAATGACAAATAAATAATTGCTACATCAACGTGTATTATAGCCAATACTTTTCACCCTTTCCTACAGACATTACTATAACATGAATTTACTAATAGCATTAACAACAGCTGCTAAGTGGGTAGATTTAACTTCTTAACAGATACAGCAAAGCACACTAATTACCCTCTATGTGACAGCACATTCAATATATCATTTAGCCTTCAATATATCATTTTACCCTAAATTAAAAGAAATGCATTTTTCATGTAAGTAGAGATTTCAGTTTCTAAATAATTCACTGTATGCATTAAGTGCCTAATAATGAAAGAAATTCTCAAGTAGTGGACAAATTAATAAAGGGAATATGGTTAAGCAATTAATTTATGACAAATACAAAATTCTACTAAAATCCTAAACATCAATGTTTAATTATGTCAAAGGAAAAAAAAAGTACATGTTGTTGGTGCAAAGAAAGATAAATATAGTTGATAATTAAATTATATTATTTTCATTATCAAATCTTAAAATTTTTTGGTCAGACTGGTATGTCTAATCCTCAATATTTAAAACTTGTACAATATTTAATTTGGCATCCTAAATACAACATTTTCAATAATTTTTAACTCACTGTCGTAAAAGCTGTCTTCCCTGTCGCCAAGTTGCATTACTGGTTCCAGAAGAGGTCGATAAAGAAATTTCCCCATCTACCTGGTCATCTGAAAGTTAAAATAGTTTTTAAAATGAATATTAAGTAGTTTTAACTCTTTCAATATGACAAAAATCACTTTCAAATTTAATATGATTTTAATTGATGATTATACATTTTTATTAAAAAGATCAATCAGAATACAGTAATGCTAAAGTACCTTTGTTGTCTTTTTCAAAAGATGGTGGTTTGAGATCTTCTGGGTTTAGATCAGTGCCATACTTTAACTTATGATATTTTGCTCTAGTAAATTTTGAAGCATAAATTTTAAATTGTTAGCAAAATTTTTTTTTATGAATAAAATATTCAACTTTATTATAAAAGAGAAACAAAATAAAATTCATACATTTAATGTTGAATGATTCAATATTTTTAAGTTATTCCAATATCAATACATACAAAAAAAATCAATGAAAATATTTCTTTTAAAAAGAATATTAAATTTTTCACCTTTCTTGCTTGAGAGCATATTCCAACATTTTTATTCGTCTCACTAAATCTTGTTTCAAATTTTCTTGCCCCTTCCTCTCTCCCTGCAAAAATGCTATTCTAGCCTGAGGATTCGGAAGAATACATCCATGAGTCTTGAAAAAATAAGTTATTTGTATGAAAGTTATGTGTTGTGACTTTTTTTTTAAAAAAAAGCTAAAATCAACTTTAGCAAATGGCACTCCATACAGTACAAAGTGTTACCCTTAAGATTTGTTAAACATAAAATTCTAATTCATGGAAACAATTCTTTATAAATGGCAACTTAAACACTACTTATAAATGAACAGATTAATTTTATTTGTTTATATTTGTATCTATGCAAATAAATAAACATAACAGTTCAAGATAATAATAATACATCATTGCAATAAATTATGACAATTGCATATTAAAATATGTTAATGAAAGAATAAATATGTAATTATATTTAAAATGACAAAATTAATATCAGTTAATTCTATTACTTTCACATGACTTGGA
The DNA here is from genome assembly GCA_021962125.1 of Bulinus truncatus. Lineage (NCBI taxonomy): Eukaryota > Metazoa > Mollusca > Gastropoda > Planorbidae > Bulinus > Bulinus truncatus. Next base: position 4,760,698 of record JAGDYQ010000039.1, read on the forward strand.
ATGTACCAGAACAACTTAAATAAAAATATATATTACTACAAGTGAAAGTGTGTACATATTAATCACAAAGAATTAATTTTTACTCTTGAATAAACCATGCATCGTTTTTCTTTTACTTTCTAGGCCATTTATGTTTTTTTTTTCCATAATGCCATGGTGCAAGGGCATAAATAAATATACACTCAACCAATGTTCCCTCTAAGCTCACTCCGACGGACGACATTGCTTAAATCGCTCACAAATTTTGGCCTAAAACAAAATATCGCTCAGAGACAAAATTTTTTGCTCACTTTATACCACACCTTAGAAGGAACATTGCACTCAACTATTATTAGTATTCTCAAGTAAGTATTTGGTCTTGATTTTTAGAATACCCATCTCATTTTTTTTCCTCATAGCAAAGAAATTAAAAATAAATATAAATATATATTATAAAAGGACAAAGTAATATCAGGGTTGCAGTAGGAGTTTAGGGCTGATGACAACTAGAGCCCAGTTTGATTGATTTTTCTCCCCTTTTTTTTTTTAGCATAAATAAATCTGTTATCAACAGTGCTGCTGACAAGTAAATTGTTTTCCTTAGCCTTGTTTTGACCCTGCTAGTGACAATTTAAAATTTACTAGCATGACCCACATTCCTCTGAATTGATTACAATGTTTGAATAACATTAGCATAATAAATTAAATGAATGAATTAAAGGCAGCCTCGCAGGATATAGGAAACAAAAGATAAATGTCTGTTGAGGTGTACATGCATTCCCCCAAGACCACATTGGTTAGGGGCATGGTGATGATGAATGAATTAAATGATAATGCAATGTACCATGACTTTATATATATACATTAATCACTATTCAGATAATGCACATTATATTATAGTAGTTAGTACCACATTATGTATAAAGTATATTATAGTATGCTGCTTTTATTATCGCAGTTATTAATATTAGTAGTCTAGTGTAGATAAGTAGTGTCCCTGGACTCAGCATGAACTCAGTAATATTAATTGCATTATTTAGTAAACTATATTTAGTATAGGGGGCTTTTATATTTTATGCATTACTATTTAACAGACTATTATTAGTATTACTATAAACCGAGTCAGAGACTGAAAATTAAGTGATATTTCTAGGTTAACATCATTAGTTTAACCAATATGAAACATCAAATAATGTACCATTCAAAAAACCCTCTTTTCTAAATTTTAAAAAATTTGTCAAATTGTTTTAAAATCAAAATCACCAACAGTCCCCTCATAAGAACCCAGTCATAAACATTTTTTTTTTATATTGGTACACTCACTGACACTGTCTCTTTGTTTTTACTCATACTAAGCAACATGTGCATTCATGCGTTTTGATGAAGCGCTGATAGTTAATTCATCATATTTATGATCGCTATAACAAATACTCCATACTGATTATTATTTTAATCATATAGCAAGAATGAAATGAATTATGTTTATCTTCATTACGCACTTGTAACTCAGCTCTTTCCACTTCCCACTGTGATCTCTCCATTTCGAATCTGGCCCATTCTGTTTGAAGAAAGTGTAGAATGCCGGGCATTGAATACTGAGGACGTTGTTTGATTCCATCATCTTGTTGTGATTTTGTAACCATGCCTAATGCACCTGAACCGGGCCCGAGTTGGCCACTATGTTGTGATCCTAGGCTGTCTTCTATCATATTTGCATGGTCGCCATTACAATTTTCATGTTAGTCGAGGGGGCGCTAGCCATCAGAATGACGTCACAACTGCCAAGAGTTGATAATCGATAGATTACGAAAAGTAAGACCAGCCATCAATTGATTATTTAATAAAAATAAATGTTGCAAAAAACCAGAATTAAATGTGAATTATCAGAAGAGCCAATATCAGCATCATTAAAAAACAATGAAGCAATGAGTTTTGGGCGACTTAAGTTAAAACGATTTGACTTCACCAAACAAAAAAAAAGGGGGGGGGGGGACATAAGCAGTGTTACCATTTACTACAACTATTGCCTCCCCTTTAACTAACTTTGAAGTAAAAGAACATACGCTTGACCTCGTATTTTAAACAAATAATTTTACATACAATACATTAGCTCATAACAATATTATATCACAGAGGCAAAAAAAAAGCCCTACTAACGTTTTATATACTCAGGATTCTTACACATCTACGGCAACAGAGAAATAAAAAAAATGTCCTGAGCAAATTAAGGCACTTTGATCACAAAACTCACACCAGTTGCTAAGTCAATTATATAACTATACCTGGGAGGGGTGGGGGAGGGGCAAAAAGGCAAGGCTCGCATTGACATAACACATATTTTGAGTCGGCAATTTTACGAAAAGATACGTTAAAGAGGGGTGTGGGGGGGGGGGAGAATGATTCAGATATAGCGTAAGGATCCCTTTGAAAAGTTTGTTTAGGAGCCCTTATGAAAAAATTTAAATCAAAAAGTCCCAATAAGGAGCCATCAAAGGCTGACTCTTAGTTTGCCTATTTATAAAAAAAAACCGTCTATGCCAGTACGTTGACATTTCAAGAAATAACATCTTATATCTACAGGAACAGATATTGGTTAACCACGGCCCTGGCCGGTCAGGCTGTTTGATCCGGCCTTCAATCTGCTCATTTCAAAGTGTATTTATGGCCATCACAGCCTGGCCTACCATAAGTGTAATTTGGTGTCCCTAGGCAAAGGACATTTGATTGGCCACCTACAAAGTTACGTTTGGGGGCCCATTGGGTACCCCATTCAAAAACGGTTCTAAGGTTAATGCTTGCAAAATTGGGGCCCCTTTATAATCTTCAAAAACTGGGGGCTCCACCTGACAACCCCCACCCCAACTGTTGCATGTATTTATTAAAGGTCCCTGACAAGTGTTCGAACTGTCATTCCATTGGACTGGCAAAATAAAATTTCCAACATGGGGCTCATTTGAGTTGTCATATAGGATCACGGTATAACATGTCAAACTCACAAGCATGTAATATGATGTTCACCTAATCTACTTATATTTTTTAAAGAGGCATTTCATTCCCACTCATGCTATAAATTCATAATATTGCCCACTGGGATGTCCTTGCCCTGCTGTCACAAACAGGCCATCTTAACTCTCAATGGCTTGTCACTACACAAGTTGCCAGTGTCGTAGCGAGCTTAACTCGCGCCAGGGGTACAATACCTTTTTAAAAATTTTTTAGCGCCCCCCTTCAATTAAAATATACCATTTGGCGCCCCTTTGTGGGTAGCACCCGGAGCATGATGCCCCCCAGCCCACCCCTCGCTACGCCTCTGCAAGCTGGCAGGGTGTTGTAAGAGAAAATGGAGAGTACTATTTGATCACTAAGTAACTATATTTTATTCTTCTGTCTTCTCCGTGATTATCGTCGATGACCCCCAAAATGCAATTTGCCCGGGGGCTCAAATAGCCCATCAGACGGCCATGTTCTTAACTCAAGTTTGTTCTTTTAAGGATCCGCTGATCAGTTAAGACATAGTACACATATATCTAATATACTTTTGTTTGATATAAACTGAATTCTGGCATTGAGCTTCACTTCTAAGGGCAGGGCCTAGCGGCTCCGCGAGATAAAGGGCCCCAAAATGTTCACTAGTGTAAAAAAAATTAGCAATATTTTTATTTTTCAAAATGGGGCCTCAAATTTTTGTTGGCCTAGAGCCCCTAAATTATAAATCCAGTTCTGTCTAAGGGCCTTGCATTTGATATTGTGCTGCTGAAGATGGTGACATTTGCGAGTTTTTATACCGTCAATGGTGATGCTTGGTTGTAAATGTTGCTCTCTCCGGTGCAGGCTAGTAGATTACTTCTGTCTTGCTGAGACTGATATTCAGTTTAAATAGTTCTGTCACTATAGACTATAGAGAAGCTAGCAGTATCAGTAATTGTCTGTATATGGCTTTTTTGATGTGCCGTCAGCACCAGGGCTCGATTTACCGCCGGGGATATCCCCGGCACTGAGAACTGTCATCCCCGGCTCTGCTTTAGCTAACTACATCCCTGCCGGGGATGAAACCATAGACATTTATCCCCGGCTCTGCAGACATTTTTTTTTCATCCACGGCACTGGTTTTTTCTTAAATCGAGCACTGGTCAGCACACAGTTATCAACAAAGAGGGCCTCAGTAGTTAGCTTATGTTTTGTTTTAAAGCATGAAACAACACCGGTATTGTGTACATATTTATAACAAATTAGTTTGATAATTGTTTTGTTAGAATACAATTTCAGTATTTCACAAATGTACTTTTTAAATTTACTGTTTGTGGATAGGAATTATCTCCCTTGTCAGCTTAGATGTTTTGATGCTTTTATTAACTATTATTGTCAACTGGAGTTACATATACTATGACATACCTTTAGAAAAAAATGTTCCAAATAACGATAATTAGCCTTCAAAATGAGTAATTGCTAATTATGGTAATTGTTAAAGACTGTCCGTCAACGAGATAAATGGTTAATTCATATAATATAATATATTAGTGTTAGGAATATGGCCGTAATCCGTATTATTTTTCGCAGTGGCTACGGCACCAGCAAGTTAGCGTATGAAAGTCACTGACCTATAATCATAAAAAGTTGCAATTTTAAAAAATTATTTTTTAAAATATTTAAATATAGGGATAGGGTTAGGGTGTGGAGCAATATCTATGGCTGGTACTTGGACAAAAATAATAAGAGTTCTGACTTGCTGGTGCCGTAGCAAGTGTGTTTTTTTTCCAGGTAACAGCCAGTATATTAGAGTTAGGGTTAGGGTGTGGAGCAGCCCATAGCCAATGGGGGGCTGTGCCCCCGCTAGGTGTAGAGTGCTCCCTTCCCCCGATGAAAAAAGAAGAAAAGAGGAAAAAAGAAAGAAAAAGTAAAGATACCCCTCTTGCTGGTTATTGGTGCCCTCCTGCTGACTTTGACCTGGCTACAAGCCTGGTGTGGAGCAATATCTATGGTGTTACCCGGAAAAAAAATACGGATTACGATATCACAATGTTGAATTTACCGATCAAAACTATTTTGATACATATTATTGATACTTAATCTCTATAAACATTCCCGAATCATAGTATTAATGATTTCACTCGACTCTACTGCTAGAGTCTTAGACCCGATTCAAAGGTCTTAATCTTGCCTTAACAAGTTTGCAGTGTATCAAATGAAATGAACCGAAATATTACTCGCTAATAATTGTATGAAAGAACCATTAATACTGGCTGGACTGTGGTTCATTTTTTTTTATTACAATTAGAGAAATATAATTTATTTTTATCAATATCACTAATATCATAATTATTACATTTACTATATTAATTAATTAATAACTTATTAATTAATAAGTGAATACTATATAATAATATAGTATATTAGGAAATTACTATTTCTAGTTTAGAGCAGACTGCAGGTGTGGGCAACCTTTTGGCAGCTTTGGCTTTAGCCTTAAGGCATAACTTAAGCCAAGGCCAGTTACAATAAATCAGCAGCAACACATGCCACATATTAAGACTTAAGTTTCATCTGTTTTTCCTATAATGGCTATAAACAGGGCTCATCCTATGAGTAAAGACATGATTGACATAATCATAGCATACTTCTTAGAATGGTAGTCAAAACCATGTTAAAGCGAAAAATGGTTGGTGAGCAGTTTTTTTTAAACTTTGATGATTGAGATGCCTGGCACCACCACATCTTCTCTATATATGTGTGTGTGTGTGCAAAGAGTGGGATGTTTGAAAGCAATAAGTTGCAGCTGTGTTTGATAATTGATGTAATTACAAATATGTTTTGTTGAATAGTTTACAAGGTCTTTTAAAGGCCTTTAAGGCCATGGTTGCTCACACCTGGTTTATAGTGAGTATGCTCTAAGTATAAATCTATAGGCCTAGTAAAAATAATTTCACATGACTTATGATGACTTATATCAGTTATTACAGAATTTTTTTTGTATACTATTTAGCATTCATCCTTTTTATCACCCAATTACATTTATGTAAAAAAAAATTGGTTAAAAAAATAAATTCATAATTTTTTTCTGTAATTCTTTTCAGTTTAACTTAACTAACACCAAAACATTGTTGAGTGCTGGGCTGAAACAGACTCATTTCCTTCCATGATCCACTTCTTCCTCATTGCTAATAAACAGGGCCGAATTCGACTTCGCAGGTTGGTTAAAAATTTAATTATCCATAATGTTACATTAATAGTTTTTCTGTTTTGTTCTGTTTAATAAATCTAATACTGTTGTAACTGTTTTTAGAAACTATCAGAATGTGCAAGAAAATGAAAGAGAAATCAGAGATGCATCTGTGATAAACAAGTGCTTAGTGCGATCTAAAACACAGGTTAAGTATAACTGACATCTGAGTACTTTCATACAAAATTTACATTAGAAAAAAATGTAAATTCTGTCATTAACTAATTTTGAGCTTTGGGTTCAAGGGGTGAAAAAGAAAAAGTTTTGGAGCCTTTCTAATAAGTTTGTCACAGGGTCTGCGACAGGGATGTGCTGATATCAAAAAGCCCAAAATGTGCAGTAGTAAACAGGGCCCACCACACAATCTATTAATCATGATTAAGTGATTTTATTTGTGCAATCTAAATTAACTCTTCACATATAAAGTTAACCTAGATAATTTTCAACTACCAACGTAAATTCAATCTTTTTATTGGTTCCACATTTCTGCTTTGATGATACAATTTTTTATGAGCAGTAAAAGTTTTTAGTCTTCTAAATTTTTAATACCTTTTTTAAGTTTTCAGATTACGGCTGAAGAAATCCATTAAGTATCATCTAAATCTGGCTAAATTACTTGTAAGGTTGGGATTAACTTTAATCCTTTAATTTAAAATTGGAGATCTCAAATAATTTTTTAAGTTGTGGAAAACTAAACTTTGACTTTTTCCACTGAACACTTTACAGTATTTCAGCTGAGAACCATCGCTTTAAAAGATGATGCTTCCACAAAAACTATTTACTTAACACAGATATGGCATGTTTAGTGTGTTGCGTAGATTCATCTCAGCGATTCAAGGAGCTACGATTTTTTTATCTTATTTAAACAAGAAAAACTAGATAAAGCCTGACATCATTATGTATGTCAACTTTTTATTCTCCGACTACAATATTTGGCGAAAGTTAACAAGAGTATAAAAAGCGAGAGAAGCTAATACTTTGCAAAGTGAAAACTTTAAAAGAATTAAATTTGAAATTGCATTGCATTTTGTTACCTCTTTTATAAAATATATTAATTAACATAGTTAAATTTTTTCCAACTCTAAGGCCCACACATTGAATGATTGTTCCTTCGTCCTAGGTCAGCACATCCCTGTCTGCAAAATCTAAGGTTGGCTCTATCCAGGAGACATAAAAAAAAAATGAACTGATGTTCATCGTAAAATCGTGTTACTTTTGTAAATAAGTCGTAATACTATTGTATCATAAATTTAAGAACATTTCTTTATTAATCATCTCATCCAGAGTATTTTGTTAAAAAAATGCAATTTTTCTCTCATTGTCTACAGTGCAATTTTTTTAGCCATGACAACATGACGATAGTGTACCGGAAATTTACAAATCTTACTTTGATTTGTGGTACAACTAAAGATGAAGTAATCTAATCTTTTTTTCTTAAAATCATGCTCTCTTTTTTCTTTTAGAATTTAGATACACATTGTAGATTTCATTCTTTATTTATAATAAAAAATAAATACATTTTATGCTGTTTATGATGTATTAAACCTGTTACTGTTCTTATTTATTTTATATTTATTAGAATGAACTGGCTATTCAAGAGCTGCTGAATGTTTTTATGGATTGCATTGGGGCTTATTTTCAACATGTGGTTTGTATATATATATATATATATATATATATATATATATATATATATATATATATATATTTATTCAATAAATTATACATAATACATGTAAATACTGCTTTAGTGTCCCGCTGTAGTAATTTGTTTTATCCATACTTAGGAGAAAGATTATTTAAAATTAATTAGGGAAAATAAAAAAAAGGGTTTTTGTTGCAAAATTATAGTATTTAAAAGACTGTATAACAAATATATTTTAATAATATAGTTATACCTTTTTCACATTCTTTTTTTGTTATTTTATAATCTGGTGCTTGTTTTTTTCAGACTGAGATGGATGTATCCTTTATGGTGCTAAATGTAGCTGGTTTTTTTGTTTTTAATTATAACAACTAGTTAAAAAGGACACTTAATGTGTACTTAACTGTAGTATTTACTTTGCATATAACTAAATTTTAATGTCATTTGCAAACTTGAACAAAATATTTTTATCTGTAAATTCACAGAGAAAAATCGCTTATACATAGGATGGGCAGCAGGATGATTAGAAAAGGGACCTGTTTATCAGCTTAACTTTTTTTAATACCTTGATGCTAAACATCTATCCATATTTCCATACTCAAAAAGTAAGCTTAAGGTCAGGAATGATTGGCATTCTATCAAAGTGCTAGAAGATAAAGTCAATTGAAATTTTTTCAAGTGCCAAAAATAAAAACAAATTACGATGAAATTCTTATATTGTATTTTAATAATAATATTGTAATTATTTTTGTAGATTTTTCAAAAAATTGTTTGCTGTGCCAGGAAAATTTTCTGCTATGCAAAGTTTGGTCATGTACATGTATTTACTTTAGGCAATGAAAATATTTATTTGAATTTGACCTTGTTTATGAAAAGAATATTCCCCTTAAAATAGTTTCTAAATCATCAGCCTACTCCTTTAATTTTATTGAAACTTGTGTTTAAGGAAAAAAAAAACATTCACACTCATACAGTCATACCTGAGTATCTGAATGCCCCAAGCACTATTTGTAATCTGATCTTTGCTTTGGAATTACAATTCATGGATGAAGTAAAATAAAAGATGTGGACAATTTTATAGAAAAGTTGTCTGAATTTCTTTCTCAAAGTACATGTAAGTCTAATTATTTAAAAAAAAAACAATTTATTTGTTTAATTACTGCTATGTTCCTTAATATCTGATAGATTGTTTACAATATAGAAAGAGTGTACATTATCCTAGATGAGCTGATTGCGAATGGTTGTGTGACATATACATCAAAAGACAGAGCACTCATTCCTTTGCAGCTAATTGATGCAGGCTCTTGAAGACTTTTATTCTATTGCCCCACTGGCTGAATCCTGCTCTTAGAGCAGCATGTGGTTCTTAAATAGGTTTATTGCGGCTCCCAATAAGCCTTTTTTTTAAGTATTTTATAATTATCTTTGTTACTAAATTTTTTCACTATAGAAGAAACATGAATGCGGCTGTCACAGACCACATTCCTGGCCATCTTGGACTTGTTGATTTAAAAACATTTAATATATTGTAACCAGTAGTGCACCAGATATAACATTTTTAATGAAAAACCTTTAACTAATTCCATTGCCATGTTTCTTAAAAATTGTTTAACTATGAAAAATTAGTCATTTTGGCTGCACAAATATTGTTTTCATTTTTTTTTTTGTAAAAGTGCTGTCTTGAAGTTATTAAATCTCCTATTGTATTTATATAATAGATGTTTATAAATATGTATTAAAGTCATAATAAATACGATTACTAATAAATCTTTCTTTCTTTCTTTATTTTTTTTTTTACAAGTTTTAAAGCCATAGTTTGTACTTCAAAATTAATTTGTAATAGCCAAGTTTTTCTGCTAAATTTTGTATCTCATGTAGAACTTGTAAAACAAGGCTGTTATTTAGTATTAAATTTGGTAATTTAGATATGAAATGGTGGGACGGATGGCAGAGTGGTGTAGATAAATTCCTTCTGTAAAAGCTTTGACCTTGTCAGTCTTATATCAGAGAGAAATTTTAAAAGCAGCCAGCAAATAATTTTCTGTGGCCAGAGAAAATATTTGACAAAGTAGAGAACAGTTGACAAATCCCCCCACCCAAATAAACTGGTGTTTTTTGAGTGCTTTAATCACAAAATACTTTTGAACATGAACATGTATACCAGACTAAATTTAAAGCTAACAACCTTTCTCCTGTCAACTCACTAAAACTAGTTTTAGATTTGAAGATCCTAAAATGGGGTAAAGGAAGTGTGCACAAAATTCTACTTGATAGTTTACACAATATGACAAGGTTTCAGTTGCACCATAGTTGAATTTCACAGCTAAACAGTTTAATTTGATGTTAAAGCTGTTACATGTATAACCCACAGCAGAGTAAAATGCATAAAAAGCAAACAAATAATTCTAGTGCATCTGGAAAAGGAAGGTAGCAGAAAAAAAGTCAACATAAAAATATTACAAGATTGTTTTTTGGTTTATTAAAATTTTAATAAATAAAAATGCCCAATGAAATATAGTCATTGTAAACAGAATTTTTAATAAATATAAACAGTACAAAATAAAATCAAAAGTGCAATGAATATACAATGTATACTTTTTTCTTTTAATTAAAAAAATATTTGGTATGATGATAGACGCCAGAATCTCTTGCATATATGAAGAAAAAAATTTCTGTACAAATAGTTTGTCAATTTATCAAGGATTAAGATGAACATCACAATATTGGCTGTTACAATTATTAATTATGTCTCAGATCAGGAATTGTTGAAACTTGAGCAGCAAAGAATTCAACCAAAAAATATGATCTTATTTTTTTGCTTCAGAAATGGCTTTGGAATTTAAACAAGAGGTGCATAATTTCTATGTTTTTTGAGTTCTTCATGCCATCTATAAGATTTGCAGAGAAATAATCTTGTGTGATTTTTGCAACATCTTGCTGCTAATTTTAAGTTTTTTCTTGTATTTAAAAAAAATATATACATGTAACAGCTTATGAGCATTCAACATTGAAATATTAAAATTTTTCCCTTGACAAATTGAACCTTACCAGATTCCAAAGTCATAGTTTAAATAAGATTTTATCTATAACATATTTTTTATAGAATAAATTATAAAATGGGCAACATTTACTTTTGTCGGAACATATGATCAACAAAGTTGTAAATAATTGCACTGTACAAAGCTATGAAAAAACTAAATCATTTTCTACAATCATTGATGGCAGTCAGCATTTATAATTATAAATCATTAAATTTAAAATTAAACAATGATAAAACACTATCCATTGCTTGTGTGAAGCCTTGTTATGGTGTTGTCCGTTGTTATAATTGAAAGCTCCCACCTGAAAATAAATTACATTTGCACATAGATGACTTTCTTTTTAGAAATAAAATACTTTTTAACCCTAAAAAAATCTGGGAGTAAAGTACCATTATACACAAAAAACATCTAAAAACCACAAGTATTTACTAAAAAATTACTTTTTAAAATAGTAAAAAAAATACATACTGAGTGATCCCAAAAATCATATACATGTATACAATATTCAGATTTATTATAAAAATGGTTAATTCCCATGCAAAATACAATACACATTATGTATCATTCTTTCAATGCCAGTTTTTTTCTATGGGAATACGTAATGTAAAAAAATAAAAGTACTAGCAATTAATATCTAATTACTATAAAAAACAAATATAATAACCTTAAATCATGAGGTAAGAAACTGCAATCCAATTTGTGCTCTAAAATTACTAGAGAGGCCAAAGTCTTTAATGATGGTTCTGAAAAGATGATAAGGTTATGAATAGGCAGAAATTCGTGACAAATTTTGTAATGATTATTAAACCTTTAAAAATAGATGATAATAAAATATAATAGTAAAATATAGCGTAATGGGTAAATTAGTTCCATGTAAGTTGTTTTTTTTCTCTAAAAAAACAAATTGAAATTACAGTACAATGATATTTACAACAAAATTTCTGAGTGAAAACTTAAGAGCGAATGCAGTGCTCAAATGAGCTTTTGAATGCATAAATTCTGCATAAAATAACAACAGTAATGGGATATGCCATTGGTGGCCCAACATAAAATAACATAACAGTAATGGCATATGCCACTGGTGGCCAAATTCAGCTCTCCAATGAGTTTTGTGCAACTGCAAATGTGTCATTTTTTCCCCTCTATTATTTAATGGTGTTTGTTTACTAAATTAATTGAGCTTGGTGCAGTTTTTAAATGTATTTTAACAATAAAAAAAAAAAAACAGAACAAATATCAACTCCAAGCAAGACCACCCCTTTATTTGAATAACTTACCAAAATCAAGAACGTACAAATCAGACCGATCTATCAAATCTGAGTCAGCAGAGCTGACTGAAGGTAGCCTATCAGAAAGTGAATTAGGACTAGTTCCACCAAAGAAGTAAACTTTATTTCCAACAACACAAGCACATTGTCTCCGACGAGGAGTGGGGCAAACTCCTGGGACTTTGAGCATGGTCCACTGGTTTGAGTCTGTGAGTATAATTGATTAGTCAAAGTGAATTCTCATTATGTAATAAGAATATGTGAGACATAGAACTATCACAATTTTTCCTTTTTTTTTTTTATTAATTATAATTTACCTTTAATTTTCTAGAATGCTAGATCCACCTGATTGTGTGTTCTACCAGGCCATCTGCTACCTGCTTTTTTTTTTACTTGTTATGCAGGTAATTATAATTTAGATTGGGACCGTAATACATTGGTATGCACGTTTAACTAAATTTCATTTAAAAAATTCAACTTCCTTAAATTCCCGTTCCATTTAATAAAAAAATCTTTTTCCTTGAAGATGTCAATGTTTTTTTTAATTTTTAAATCTTGGAAAGTTAATATTTGACCAGTATAAATCAATCCAGTATTTATGGCTTAAGTTCACAGAAATTTTGCAAAAGCCAATGATATGATAAACTGAGAAGTACTTTTAAAACAAAGAAACTAAAACCTGTGTATCTCTAAGGTAAAAAAAATGTAAAACAAAGATGCAAATTGGGGCAGGCGTTATATTCTACTTACCAAAATTATATTGATGTAACTTACCAAAATTATATTGATGTAAGTCATTGAAATGGCGCCCAAGTTTACTGTTGTAGCCTCCAAAGACGTAAAGAGATCTTTGATACTCAACTAAAGACAAGAATAATACAAAACTCGACAACATGTTAGCAAAAGAAATCAATCACTTGGTAAAATATTTATATATTTGCAACATAAAAAATGTAATACATTCAATGCCTGGCATAAGGATGGATGGTTAAGTGGTGTGGAATAGTTGACGTGAGGGTGTCTGATTCATTTCTCAGTGAGAACCAAGAGAGTTTTTCCAGGACCTGGTGAAAGTTGATTGAACGTTACCCAAGACAACTCAGCTTTTAATGGCTACCTGAGGAAAGTTAAGACTGCTGGACATTTTGCTATCCGCACAATCCCTGAACATGCCGGTCTACTTGAAACTGATGAATTCTACAAATCATCTGCACCAATGACCTGTAAGGGCTAACAGAACTTTACTTACTTATTCAAAGCCTGATAGAAAATAAGACAAGCTTTCTATTAGTAAATTGACTTTAGCTACTGTTAAGACCGCTGTCCCCTACATGTTCCCCTCATCCCCACCCCCCTAAAGGGTCAACAAGAGCTATGGTCAGCAGAGAGCAGATCAAAGCAACCATGTGCCTGGGAGCTGGACAAAGGTGAGACTTCTCACCTTTAGTTACTGACCAACAGCTAAGTGCTACCGAGCTCAGGGAAAATCTCTGAGTCAAGCTTTGATGTTCAAACGCCCCCTTCTACTCCCCACCTACCTCATTTATGCGGGCGCAGCAATACAACCTAGCAGATGATTTAAGAGCTAGCTGTATATTAAAGTTTGAAAGAGAGTTAAAGAGGGTGGATGAGTTGGAAAATTTTAGATAGAGAGGAGAGCGGTCACGAGTAGTTTAAGTAAAGTTGTTAAGTTATATTTCATCTTGCGAGACTTTATTGCTTAATAAACATCGCCAACATCACAGCAACCATAGAACTTTTGTTTAAATATGTATCTGTTCTATGCATGTATTTAAATATACCACGATAGAACGGAAGGAGTCTACAGCACTTATAAAAGATCAGAGGCAAACATAAACACCAAACAAACCCATAACATTTATGGAGTAAAATGAACGAGCCCGTAACACATGCACCACATAAAACATCAGATGTTGCCATATACAGATAAAAAAAACAAAAAACAAACTTACAAGCAGAGTGACTTCGTCGCCCAGGTGGGGCTTCAACTGGCACAGGTGTAGGTCTTGACCAAGTATTGGTAGTAGTGTCAAATGCTGTGATTCGATTGCAATAATATTCATTGTTAGTAAATTGGTCCCCTCCCACATCGCAACGACCGCCGAAGATATACATTATTTTCCCCACAGCTGTAGCTGTGTGAAAATCTCTCCATCTGGCAGGTTTACCCTGAGATGAAAAAAATTTAAGTACAATCCACGTGTGAATGGTAAATGGTGGTGAATAAAAGAAGTAAAATGTTATAAAAGTGAATAATACTTACATTGACCTTGACTGGAACCCATTCAAATGTTCTCAAATTTAAATAATTCATATCATTAGAAAAACGATCAGTCTGGGGAAAAAAAATCAATAGGTGAGAAATATTGTTTTGAAATGTACATAAACATTGACATGCCAAGGTTTTACTTTAACATAAAGCACAGATTTTAGCTTATCAACTGCTTCTTATGACATGCATACTCACAAACTCTTCATATCCAGCAAATATATACATTTTGTCATGAATGATGCAGGCAGAATGTCCATCTCTGGCTTCAGGTACTGGTCCAGTTACTTTTGGCTTATCCCACTTCCGTGTTGCTAATGGAATATAAGATAACAACTTAAACTCAAACAGATCAAAGCTCTTAAGTACAAGTTATTCCAGAGAATTTGTGAAGAAAAGATAAGAACTAAATAATAACCTCATAATAAAGACAACAAATATTCCATTTATGGCATAATGATTAAAAAATAAAATAAAAACATCACTGTCAATATCTACCTGCATGGAATCTGTACAAAATTTTGCATGCTCCTATGCTATCATTTCTTCCTCCCCATATATAAGCACATTCCTCAAACTCAACTGCTGTGTGCCCATAGCGCTGGTAAGGTGCATTATCTAAATCACTTCTATTAGAGGGCAAAGGTAACAAAGACCATTGAAGGCTCACTAGAAAGAAAAACACAAACAATATTATAATATTTACAAACACTTTTTTTTAAATATATAAGAATAATGAATTTCATTGTAATGACTCTAAAAAAGGTAAAATTTCACATTAAAATAAAAAATTATTTACCTATAAAAACTTAAATCACTAAAAACAAAGAATGAAAACATTTATTTTCTTACATTCATCTAAACTTTGAGCATGTCAAGATAAAAAAAAAAAATTAAATAAAAAATTGTAATCTAACTTTAATATTATCCCATGAGGTTCCTTCAACATATATTGAGTCTCAAATGAAAGTGGAGTAGTTTTGTAACGCCATTTCTACATCTTCACCATAGCCAAGGCTGCAATGGCCATGAATGCACAATGTTTGGGGGGGATTGGTAACTTGCATCTGTAATGTGGGAGGGCCCCTAACCTGCACAACCTTATCATCACAGAGTAACCCTTTATTATTGTCTGATATCCTATGAGTACAAAAGAAATATTTTTTGATTTAGAACTGGATTTTAAAAAAAATTGCCTATCTACTAACCTGTGTTTAAAATATGAACATCGATCGGTCGAGTAGTCTCATAGTCTTCACCTGTGCAATAGCCCCCAAAAGAGTAAATTCTGAGACCAATAGCGACAGCTGCATGGTTAACACGCTTTGGTCCTCCTTCTAAATGAACGGTCCACATCAACATTTTGAGAACACTTGATCACAGTTCTTTAGTTGAATGTAAAGGAGTTAAATTATAATTACATTATATAAATATCTTGTAGATTAATGAATTAAAATTTGTAACATACATTTGCTTTACTTTACTTTATTTAATTTTATAAGTTAGTGATAGGCTTTTTTTTAAGAATGTGGTTTTAAAAAATGTACAACACCACTAGTCTTGGTGACTAGTTTATTTATTTTAATAACAGGTCACAATTATGAATAGGGTATTATTAATTATTTTTATTTATGTTGGTAATTTGGCCTTTATTTTTTCTTAATTTAACATTAGCATTCTCAGAGTAGACAGAAGCTAGGTTTATAAAAAAGCTAGACCAGACTGACCAAATTCTGTGGCTAACAATGTGTTGATTAATATTAATAGATTAATAGACCATACACCATATAATAGTCTGGCATAGTTTAAAAAGTAACAGCTAAACTAAGTCGCCCAAGACCTAACCTGAGTCAGGCTGAGTCCCTCTCTCTAAGAAGAATCCAAATGTTAGTGAATTATGAATATACTGAATAGTTTTAGTGAATAAAATAATCTGTTTGCCTATGGCTTACCCTTATTTTATGACCGATTTAGCATTTGTGTCACGATGACATCATAAGAATGTAGGACAAAATTTCACAACTCTGTAATATATCGTAATCATTATTGTTAAGTTTTCAACAGTTAACGAGTTCTATTCTAGAAGAAATTATATTCAGTTAGCATATATTCACATACTTATCGTATTATCATGAAATACTTTCCCATTTCTCCTTTAATCCAATACACTACAAAAGAAATACTGTAGGTTTAATTAATAACTTGACACAGTTTTTTTTTCATTATCCCAGTGCCCCAATAACCGACATCATGACCGATATACTATCATTCAGTCACCCGCAGTACACTTCCAGTCTCCGACCGAAGGGGCAGGCACTCTAACATTTTTCGACCTTGTTAAAATTTCGGTCTGTGGCAACTACCAAGGAACAACGTCAACACGCTCTTACTTCAAAATTTAACTTGCTATTCAGCTGAATGCTGATACATTTTTATCCGTCTGTAAAATCAACACACTCATAATTTATAATGTCCAGTCGTCGAAATATTTTGATAATCCAGACTGGAGGTTGATTTTTTTTATGGCCTCTCTTTACTCTACTAATTCTAGACAAGAGTCACTAGGAACTCTTAGGGTCTATTCTTTTAAGTTAACACTAAACTGTCTAAACTAAAGGCAGACATTTAATTAATTTATTATGCTTTATAAAGTTTACTAGTTATTTAGAGCAATATTAACTGCATAGATTGATTGATCATTTGATGGCGAAAACTTAAGAAGATTATAAGTTAAAGTTATGATAACTTGTCCAAGGACCGAGCAGATCAGTTATTGACTTGAGCCACTCATTTAGTCATAAGATATCAATGTTAAATCATGGTTGTTGTCATCGATCAGTAAAAATCACTAATTAGTCTAATTTATCACTGGACACAAATTAAACATAAGACTTTGTAAGCTAATTCTTATGCCATACTTATGACTTATCCTCTACTTTGCTGCAGTCTTATTCAAGAAACAATAAAAAATGTTGCTTTTTTGTCATGTTATTAAATTGTTCACAATGATAGAGCTATATTACTTTTCTTTCCTATCTTGACTTACTCAATAGTTTTTTTTTCCCTTTGAAAATTAAAAGAAATTAATCTCTTCCAGGGCTCTCCAAAACCATAAGTTGATTTTTCAAAATTGTAAGCTCCATTGATGAAAGAATAACAGAGCTATTAACATTTATATTCAAAGTAAACATAAAAAAAAATGAAACCTGTATCAAGTTTTACAAGAAATGAATTAAGACAAATCTGGAAGCTGGAAGAGAAAAAAAGAGTAGTAGCTGAGCCTCAATGTCTTAACAAATTTTTTTAAATGATTAGTTTTGATAGCTTATTTATTTTTCAATGTTGAAAACAGTTGACTCATGGATCTGAATGTGGTAGCAAATTCAGCCAAAATGAATGTGGTAGCTAATTCAGCCAAACACATAGGACAACCACTTTCATGCTTAATGGAAAGTAATTTTTAAACTTCAATTGTAGGTTTATGAGAACTTCTACTTCCATTTTCTTCACAAAACCAACCATCCTTCAGTATGTGAAGTCCCTGTAATAAAAAGATGAAATCTTTTAAATCCTATAAACCACTAATGGGACAGTTTTTATGGTGCCCTTCTTGTATCCCCAACATAGTTGATAGTGCAATGGGCATTGAGGCACCACTGGACTTTCACCATGACCTGAAATATTCATTGGTTCTCACTGAGGATTGAATCAGGGGTTCCTCAGGTAGAGCACTTTATCACATGACCACTCATCCCCACTCCATCCTTCAGTAGAGTGGACAGTTCTCATTTTAAGCTCTATCCTCCTGGAAGAGTGTCCTACTTTTACTCCTCCTTTTCATTGTTTGAAGACTAACCTGTAATTGCATGTGATGTGACATATTTGTATATTGAAAGTTGTGTTGTGTCTGAGAATTTAAGAAATGTCAGACGTGAAAATAGAAGATAGTTTTCTCTTTGAAGAAATTAGAAGACATGAGTATTTTAAGATTGAGAAAAAATGTGTTGAAATGGATAAAAGATAAGTGGAAATGCTCTATGTGAAAATTTATTTATAACTTTTGAATTTACTTTGTACTGCCCTGGAATTTATGAGCAGCTAAATTTTTTTGTTCCAATTGCTAATGATTTTTTTAAATGAGATTGATTGCTGATACTCTATCTGCAGTACTTGCCACATAATTCATTGGATATTTCTTATTCATATGTTGCCAATGCATTGTTAGAAAATATACATTCCACAGATAAAAACTAATTTAAATAGTATAATTACAATGTTATACATATTTATATTATTCATTATGTTCTTTATTATTTTTTAAATGTTTATTTTATTTACTATATTTATATGTTCAATTTAAATACGTCCATTTTTTCTTATTGTGTTTAAAAAAAATCTGTGAATTTATGTGCAGCCCCCTTTTCATTGCTAATTACTTGATCACATTATTAATTAGATATTCTATTAACTTGTCTGTATTTAAAAAAAATTATATTTACAGGTACCATTGATAAAATATATCCACAACATCCGGGGGCCTATGGTTTTGAAATCAGCCAGCCTGCTGTAATTAATATTCTGGCAAGAGCAGCACCTTACCTCCCTTGTAGAATAGAAACAATATGTACAAAAGATAGCCAGGAAATGTCTGATGCTGACAGGTTTGTTTACATCTCTTAATTCATTGATCATATAAAAAAGAGTTATAGGTAGAGAATGTAACACTCAACTGAACCATTATTTTTAGAGCATTTTCGAAAAAAAATGCTCTATTGTCCCCGTTTTGTCTGTCTGTCTGTCTGTCCGTCATCACCCTAGATCTCAACAACCATAAGTCCTAGACCCATGATGTATATATCATTTTGTAGGTCTTGGCCTGCCATGTGTACATCAAAAGTTCATTTCGCGATAGGACCTCTCAGGGCCGGGCTTCTAAGGGGCTTATATATTATATATAGATTATAAGCTAAACAAAGGGGCGAAATCATTATTTATTTTTAACAGTTATTCAACATGACTTACTTTCCTTACTTTTTATAAAACCCATAATCAATGACAACTTTGCAGCACAGCTCAATCAACCAAAAGCCATCATTTGTTGGGACTTCAATCAAGATTTCAAAGAGCCCGGGGCAGAAATTGAAAATTTCTTTGAAACAAACTTCAACATTCAACTACTTTCACCAAGATTGGCAACAACAATTTATCAAACAACAATTGACGGAGTTTTCGGACGATTAAATAACTACAATTTAGAATGTTTCAATTATGAGTCCTATTTCAGTGACCACAAACCACTTGTAGTTGGATTTAAGAGAAAATATTTTTGTTTTCAAATATAAAGAAACGTCTTTTTAATATCTTTTTTCAGATATATGCATTACACAATTGAATTTATAAACATTTCCAAAATTGACAAATATTTACTGAAATATAGCATACGTACTGATACATACACGAAAATGCGCTAACACGTCCTGTGTCCAGTATGGAACAGGCTTAAATTGCTTGTTTTTTTAAGTATCCATGTAGAATTCTGTCTTAAAAGGGAAGTATTCATTCTTGATTTTGGTTTGTACCTTAATTTTTACTTCCTGCACATTGTTTACAATTTAATTATTAATAAAATCCGTTGGTTGTACTGCTGTATGTTGAATACTATTCTGCTAATCATTGTTAATTATTGAACTGAGTTTTCTATAACATTATACATGTAGTTATTTTCTTTATGATAATAATTTAAAAGAGAGGACATTCTGCGATGTGTTGTTGATGCTGATCAAGAGCTGGTGTTGATTACTCATGGCACAGACACAATCTGTGAAACTGCTCGGTACTTAGTTAAAGCTGGAGTTGGCCAGGGAAGTGACTATGGACCAGGAGTGGGAGAAAAGGTAAAAAAACAACTAAAAATTTAAATATAAATATAGTAACAGTAAAGATTTCATTATTTTACAGCCTCTGAAGGCTATTAGGGTAATATTAAGCGTAGAATTAATCTCTATCAAAGTTACTGCATATTACGGTTTGTGCGGCTTGCACAATGCCCAGCTATCTTTATTTACTCCCCAATAAATGTCATGTACTTAAGCTGTGTAGATTTGGTAATATCACCAAGATCTGATTAAAAATCCAAAACAATTGCCAGGCCCGAGCCACAGTCAAGTGCTTGCACATTTAATAAAATAAAAATGTTCAAATTTTCATGGAGAATTATTATATTTAGTACATGTAATTATTAAATACTTTTATCCATTTATTTCTGGCTGTGGTTCTTAATAGGTGGTACGGTACACCAAGGGGTACGGAAAAGTTATGAAGGAGGTATGTAGTAACATAAGATTTTAGTTTAAAAAAAAACCAAGAGTTTAAAGAAGATCGCCAATTTGCCATGTGACTCATCACCAAACCATGTACCCAAGCTTATTCCATTATGAAAGTAAGTACATTTATTCACAAACTTATGTGTGAGGGGTACCCAAGGATATACCTTCGCAGCCCTTTGGGGTGCAGTCACAAAAAAGGTAGAGAACCACTGATTTATGTAGAAGTAACTAATAGATGCAAGGTACTGTGCAAAATTCTATTGTTTGATAAATTTGAAATATTTTTCTCTATATTTTGTCAATATATTTTTTACGACAGGTTGTTGTTCTGACTGGCGCCATAAAACCAGAATGTATGAAAGATACTGATGCAGATTTCAACGTAGGGTTTGCCATGGGACTATTGCAAGGCTCTTCTTCTCCAGGAGTATATGTCGCAATGGAAGGATGCATCATTTCTGGATTACATGTTATGAGAAATAAAAGTGGGAAATTTATTGATGAAAGGGATTTATGATGACGTAATGAACTTTATGAGTAAAAATTGTGTAATTCTCTGATTTTTACAACTATTTTGCTGCAGTTTTTGTTTATCCATCATTGATAATACATGTGTACTGATATTTTCCTGTCACTAAATTTGACTGGCTTGTAAGTATTTATTGCTGCTGTAGTAGCTGTTTGAACATTTCTGTTTCTTATAATGGCATTATTCATTATTGTTAGCTCATTTTTATTTGAGAAGAAATATTTCATCATTACCTTAAAACAAAATTTTAGAATCATCACCTGCCTTGAATAATACTTGTGTGATTTTTGGCACTTGATTCCTTTTCAAAATGATACGACACCTGGCTTTCAGTTTACGACAGTTAGAAAACAAACGTAACTCTAAACCTTGCATTTGATCATTTGTGTTCCTACAACAGATATGCTCTTTATATATGTCCATGACAATACTGTTATTACTGAAAATTGAAAAAGCTGTTGTTGATAATCATTTTTATTTTAATAGAAAAAGAATTATGAGTTTCTATGTTTGTTTTTTTTTAAGTCTATTTTCTTTGTTGAATCTGATGTTTCCCCTAATGTAGTTTTCCTAGTGCAGCTTTCAATTTTTTAATTTATAAAATGGCAGCAATTTAACGACATTTGAAAAATTGTAAATAGATGTTTACATTTCTTTTACCGGTACATGTTGGAAGAAATCTGACATTTATAACTCACTTGGCAGATTCTTTTGCTGTGAAGTTTTGTCAATATCAATGTGTATATATATAAATACTAAGTGGGGGGAGCGAGGTTGTGAGATCAGTAAGGTGAAGGTTACAGATTCTAGTTTTGGTGACCCCCGCTACTAATCCCCTGTTTGGTGCTTTCTCAGCTTTTGATGGAGTATTAGAAAGGTCTCTGACAATAACTTAGATAAGCCCCACATTTTGATATGGACACCACACAGGATCTATAATCGTCATTCATTGATAGTAAAAATAGTTTCCTATGTAAAACTGATGCACTGATCAGTCATTGGTTGATGCATGTGTACTCAGTTACTTTTCATGTTTAAAATACGTTTTTGTGACTGAAATGTTCTTTATGCTGTTTCATAAAATTGTTCATTTGTTTTTTTTAATGTAATTAATTCCTGTGTTTTAATTTTTTTCAATACAGTTACCTGACTTAACTTGGTTTTAGTTTTCTTCTGTGTTTATTAGCTTTTTATTAATTACTTACTGCTAATTATGACGTTATTTTGTAATTATTAATCACTTTTGATTATTGTAGTTTCTATTTACATTAAGTCTATCAACAGTCAGTCTGCATTAATTTTTATTCATTTAAACAATTTCAGCAAATGAGATACAATCTTTGTATAAACAATTAAAGCTCGCTTTAAATAGTATTACATCGGCGCTTTCTGTAAAATATCTCATTTCATAATGAATGAGAGAACATAAAACTATTAATGTAACTGATAGTTTCCATCTAAACATTAAAAGCCAGAGGGAAATAGTTTCTTAACCCATTATAAAAATATATTAGGCAGACGTTATCTTCGTGAACTCACGGGCACCTGGACTTTACAGTCCTCTTTTGACAAAGTCCGTTTCGTTGGACTAAGATTTACTTTTCTGTTTGAAAAAATGAGTGGGAAAAAAAAGATATGATAAAGTACATTACATATAGATCTGTACAGTACATTTTTGTACATAACATTTATACAGTGGTCATTGAAAAAATTGTCATTATGGGTATAAAAGTTCATTAAAAAATATAATTTATTTGAAGCTCAACAAAAAAACCAAAGTCAGCTGTAGCACACAGACGACATTACGGTGTCCCAAGTTTCTTTAGGAGATAACTCTTTCGCCTTGATTATGAAAAAAAATTTCCTAGTATCCAGAACAGTTATATCCCCTTATCTCCAACACACGTCATTGACTTATAGTGCACGCCGCTAATCCCAGGAGACTGATGACCATAATTTGTTTTTCTGACTATTTAACCAAACACTCAGACATCCTTATTTTATGAACTCGCTGCAGAACGTCCACTTTTAGTAGATCCAAAGAAATTTATTCCTGGATAAGTTATGACTTATTCCTGTACTGAACATAGCCATACTAGTAGGCTACTACTGGGACCTTTTTTGTTGTGCCCCAGTCCCCCGACCTTTAAAAAAAAAATCCTCATCATAGTGTTCAATGGCCATGGAAGAAGACATGGGCAATTGACCTCCTTGTGACTGGTCACAGGGGCATCACTATGGTTGCTGTCACCCGGTGCGGAAGACTTCCATCATGATCAGTGGTACATATTTCGAAATTTCTTACACTAGACCTTAGAGAATTTACTCTAAAATACTTAAGCGAAAAAATCGATAGTATAACTGACTTTGCTACTGCTCTGCATGGTGATACCCTGTTCTACTGCTCCGCATAGAGGCACCCTGTTATACTGCTCCGCATGATGGCACCCTGTGCTACTGCTCTGTATGGTGACACCCTGTGCTACTGCTCTATATAGTGACACCCTGTGCTACTGCTCCGCATAGTGGCACCCTGTGCTACTGCTCTATATGGCGACACCCTGTGCTACTGCTCCGCATAGTGGCACCCTGTGCTACTGCCCTATATGCCGACACCCTGTGTTACTGCTCTATATGGTGACACCCTGTGCTACTGCTCTGCATGGTGGCACACTGTGTTACTGCTCTGTATGATGGCACCCTGTACTACTGGTCATGTTTTAAACTATGATCCGTTATAAAACCAACTATACCGTTTTTTTTCTGCTATGAAATTTCATAAATTTAGAACTGTTCATTTTGGTGTCACCCCTAGAATGGTGTCACCCGGTGCAGCCCGCACACCCCTCCACCCAGAGACGCAAATGGGTAGGCTCCGCCCACCACAGCTTCTATGACGTCATTCCTCCATTGTGCGTTTATTTTAATCTGCGTTCTACGTGTATACGTCATTTCTAAATTTCTAACAAAATGACGTATACCTCAACGTGTAGCAGTGTTTTATTTTGGCAGTGGTGAAATACAGTATAGCTTAGGGCATCGTAGACAATAGTTACCATACTCCTGAGTCATGGAAATCTAGATATAGCATCAGGAAGGACAACCAATATTTTAAAAAATACTTTTTAGGCTGACACACAATCAACTGTTTAGCGTTAGTCTTCATGTTTAATAGCAGTTTTGTATATTTGGTACTTATGTTTTTATGAAATAAACACAAACGCAATTAAAGTTTGAAAACTTTTAATAACAAATTTTTTAATTTAAAATCTTTATTTTGTCAATTTAATTATTTTTCGTTTTTTCATTGGTTTTTCATGAACGGTCTCATTCAATTGCCTAACATAATTTTTAGACGAACAATTAAAAAATTTAACATAAATAAGTTCTTTTAAATTATGATTGAAATAAAAAAATAATTTCTTCAATCAGCAATGACTCCTCAATTGTTACTCTATCAACAATTTAAACAATGTTTTTTTATTTGTTTGTCCTAGAAATAGTTTCAGACTACTTGCTGATCTTTTCAATGAATTGAATACTTTCCAATTTAGTAGGCAAGTAGAGAAGGTGTACTCAGATGGCTTCAATAGCCGTCCTCTGTTGACATTGTTAAAAAAAACATCCAGCTTTTTCTATCTTAATTCGTCAATGTCTTTAAAAATTTTATCGACTAATATTTCTCTAAAGCTTTTATTTTAAAAAATTATGTTATTATAGTATATATATGAAAATGTAGTAAATTGAAAGGGCTTTTTAACAATATATGTTTCAAAGTGATATTATTATGCAAGTATTTTATTATTTTTAAAAAGTTTAGATGAAAAAATAAACAAAAATAAATAAATTAAACAATACACAAACACAAAGAAGAAAAAAAAATTCATTATGATTCATTTCAATAAAAGTTACTTTTTATTAAACTACAATCAATTCTCTGTGTGTAGGATATTTTTTGAAGACATTATATTAAAAAAAAAAATTAATTAATTAAACAATCTACAAACACAAAGAAGAAAAAAATCCTTGCGTCAGCCTAAACCGTACACAGCTAGAATGAACTTTTGTTTGGTTGTCTATACTGGTATCTAGATATCCATGTCCTGAGTTCACCATTATATATCCGTTCATATTCATGCATTAAATAATTAAATGTTAGTAGTGTTATTTTCAACCGGAGCAGGGCTCGATTTACCGCCGGGGATGCCGGGGATATCCCCGGCACTGAGAACTGTCATCCCCGGCTCTGTTTTAGCTAATATATCCCTGCCGGGGGATGAAACCATAGGCATTTATCCCCGGCTCTACAGAAATTTTATTTTCCCTCCCCGGCACTGGTTTTTTCTTAAATCGAGCACTGAACTGGTGTTGACTTCGTATATTAATGTTGTTCACTGTTGTGAGTGAAGTCCCTGTAAGGATGAGAATATATATCTTAGATCCTTTTAAACCACTAATGGGACGGTTTTTGCAGTACCCTTCTTTTCAATTTTCATCCCCACCATAGTCAGTAGTGCGATGACCATATACAGCGGAGACTTCAAGCATGACCTGAGATATCCATTGGTCCTCACCGGAGATTGAACCAGGGACCCTCAGGTGGGGGCGATTTACCGCACGACCGGAACATCTACTACAAGTAAATAAGAGAACCTCGCAACATCGCGTGATCCCCTTTCTGTTTCCGCTTCGCAGATCTCTTGGACCACTTGATTAGCTTGAAAGCCAGTTTTATTATAGCCGTACAGGCATACAATAGAGTTTATATTTAGATTATTGTTTGTGATTACTAGATAGTAATGACATCATATGGCCCAGTGGTATGGTACAGGTTTAAATAATCAGTGCCGTCTCATCGCATGGGCACGTCTTGTCCTGAAACCCCTCGATTACTGCTGCCCCTTAAAATTTACCATTTACATCGATATAAGCAGTGCTTTTTTCTCTGGCGGAATGCCCTGAAACGGTGGAACGCACCGGAACGGCGTTCCGGCACTTTTTTTTCCCCCGTAGACTTTTGTTTACTGCACTATTTTCAGTGTTATTTCTTTATTGCGCGACAGCGTTCCGGCGCCTTTAGAAAAATAGCACAGTATCTAAGTGGTTTGAAAATGACTTGGGTATCCCCCACCCCCCCGTACATTTGTGAAAGAAAGGCAACTCTCAAACGAAGGTGTTCAATGCACTCATTTCACACGGAGACATCATTGTTATTCTAATCGTCCGTTTTTAATTCGTATAGGCCTAATTACATTTTTATTTTCAATTCTTCTTTATTATTACGTTATTTTCTTTTGTTAAAATATGTTTTAATTTAATTTGGAAGTTGTATTGCTTCACTTACCGGGGGTTGTGGGTCTTAGCAATGAAGCATATCATACAGTTTCTCATACAGTTTTACCGTTGGCACATCTAGGCAGCATGTAAAGCTTTGAAAGAATATCACATGTGTGTGTGTGGGGTGGGGGTGGGGGTGGGGGGTGTTAGTGTGCTGTGGCAGGAAGCACCGAGTAAGTACAGCTATGGTGTTCATGGGGGTAGGGGAGAGACATATGAAAAGAGGGGGGGGGCAGGGATCATAACCAGATTCTTAATGAGCTTACCTGTAGGGAACAGTGGTGGATTGATCATGACCTCCACGAAACCCCCGGGAGAGTCCTTGTCGTGAGCAAACTGATTTGTGTCGTCTGCTCTCTTGCACGAGATCGAGGAGAGCAGTCTTTCCTTTCTGTGCGCCTTGTCAAACAGCGGTCATAAGCTCATTAGATCATGATTATAAGCAAATGATATCAGGGAGGGATTAGTGGTGGACCACGTGACTCACCCTCGTTGTGGAAGAGATGGTCAAGTTGAAATAAATTTCCAAACACAAACACGGACGTACCTATAAAAAAACTAAAATTTCCGTGTCTGGTGTGCAACATGTTCTGGTTGGAATAATACGTTGGTCAATAGAATATATATATATATATATATATATATATATATATATATATATATATATATATATATATATATATATATATATATATATATATATATAGACTATGCAGTAGTTTGGAAAGTGGGTCAGTATTTAAACAAAAAATTATTAAGCAGTCCATTGATAAGGGCTTTAATGGTAACAATTATTGATTTCATTAAAAACAAAAATGTTGTATTTGTAGAGTATAACATATTTTTCTTTTACATTGCAGAGAAAAAAATTTTCTCACTATCAGCACATATAAACTTCATTAGTGAGATTTAACAAAATATATCATTTGGCCGATTTATAAGTTTTGTGATTATAGTCTGTCTGGTTAAATTCTAGGCCCCTTTTGGCATTATTTGTGACATTCAAGTCAAGATAACTGATCGTATCTGCAGGCAGGTAAGTCAAAATATATTAAGCATTACATTTTTTTATCGGGAATAAATCATTATAATTGCATCAAATATTAATTCGTATCAGTGGCGCAACCAGCGAAAGATGCTGGGGGCGGGCTCACATTATGAAAAAAGACAATTTGACAGTTTTTTTTTGTAACTTAATAACATTAATTATGTATTGATGATTTGGCCTGGGGGGGGGCGGCTGAATCACTGTTTTTTTTTGTAGGTAAAGTTTATATTGTAAAAAAAAAACGCACTGGACTAAAAAACAACATCAGTAATGTGCACGGTCTAATGTTGTACCGGGCACCATACTCTCTCTCTCTCTCTCCGCATTTCTACCCTTCTATAGATATTACTAGGGCTGTACCGGAATCCGATTCCGGTTCCTGTTAAGCCGGATTCCGGCAGGTTTAACAAATCCGGTTCCGATTCCGGTTCCGGTTAAAATGTGCAGGAGTTAAGCCGGATTTCTTTGTTGTTTGAAATTTGTAAGAAATGTGTTTAGCGCAACATAATTTTGAAATATTTAGCGCTATAAGATTAAATTAAAACACTAACTTCCTTTGCTTTTAATTTAACTACAATAACGTCGATCGCTTTTAGTTCTATAAGTAAGTACAAATATATTAAAACGGAAGATTTGAATCGTATTTAGTCTAGTAGTATTACGACACCTTACCTTCCACTAATTTTGATTCCGTGTTTTTCTATAAACTATATTTAGCTATAAAAGGATAACTTCTTTAAAGAGCAGACAACAGTAACTATCTATTTTTGGGTGTTTACAGTTTAAAAATAGTTCAATAATTTATTTTTCTGCAAATTTTGTAATTTAGTGGATTTTGTCACGATTTGGATAGAATTCCTCGCATATTTCGATAAATAACTAGAAGATATATTTTTAATTGAACATTAAAGTGATATTGATTTAGATTTGAAATGCATTTTAATTTGCGTTTTTATGACAAATAGTCAGATAATGGTTTAAAGGAAAGTATGAATGAAATAACACGGTTCGGTGACGTCACTATGGTAACTAAAGAAAAATAAGCTATCGGGTGGTGCCACAGTATATATATATATATATATATATATATATATATATATATATATAGATTGGAATTCATTTATTAATAAACATGTTTAATATACTTTCTAAGATATGTTACCCATTTCATTGTTTGATTGTAATAGAAATCAAATTAAATTAGGTACAGCTTTATTAAAATTAATTTTTTTAAACGAAGAACCTGTTATTTTGACAGTTATCTTTCTTAACTCAAGATTGGGGAAGGGGTTTTAGTCACAGTCTTCAAGATCTAAATGGATAATACTGTTTTTTTGCTATCTAGAACTTAAAAAGTAAATTTTTATTCTATTTTTCATTCTTATATCTTTTTTATGTTAGGCGAGAAATTATTACTTCGTTCGGAAAAAATTACTATTTAATTCGGTTAAATCCGGTTCTTGTTCCGATTCCGGCAGGATTCAAATATTAAATCCGATTCCGATTCCGAACAACACCACAAAGTTAGTCTTTGTGAATTTTTTTTTCAATAGACACTAGAGAACTACTTAAGGTATTTCTGGTTACAAGGCCATGAAGTATTTTTTTCATCAAGTAAAGTTTTTTTGTTACTAATTCATCAGTTCGTGAACACTGATGATTTGTAACATAAATGTTACGATTAACGTCGTTTATATGTAGGCCGACTCTGTAACTTTGTTTCCGTGTTAAAAAAAAAGTAATCTAGATATACGGTATATTAAAACTAGTTAAAAATACCTTCATAATATTTTTAAGTCTGCATTAAAATATTGGGAAATAGTGCTTTCATATGAAGTAAAGGGCCCACATACTGCAGAGGACTTCATTTAAAATATCGACTGTATGATATATTCTGTGGTACATACTGGGTACAAACAACAGATGTATACACCTATTAACATTTCTGTCAGTCATATATATATATATCCACTGTTTTATATATATATATATATATATATATATATATATATATATATATATATATATATTGTCTATATCATAGCATGCAACCAAGAGCTCAGCGATAGTTTCCATACCAAGAGCTCAGCAAATGTTTCCTCACGTGCTTAACAAAAATGACAGACGTAAGCGGTTTAGCTTTTACAAGACTTGGGGTATAAGACATCAGTTGTTGTTTTAATGCACGGTTTCTAGGAACATTAGTTTGAATTTTTTTTTTCAATGATTTGAGGACAATGGCTTCGTGAACAACTTTATGGATATCCAACAAAATATTTTGAGCAGTTGGGAGCCCATCTTTAAACAGCAACAATGAGCTACACGAGGTATTCCATTGTCATTCCAGCTCCCCACCATCACCCCACTTTCATAGCGGACCATGGTGACGCCACTGCTTTAATTTGGGCTAGATGTATGGAGAATCTAGGGGGGTCCTATGACTTGATGTATACGTCAGCTTATTCAATTTAGTCGATTTAGTACATTTATACAATGACTTTAGTAGTTTTGTTTTATGTTTAAGCTTCCGTGAAGCCCGTACACCAATCAAAATGGATGTCTTGAAATGTAATGTTCGGATATACTCGTAAAAGTGACACACAATGTAGCTATCTATTGGAGTTTTTGTCTTTATTATTATTATTATTATGTGTGAATGCAAATATGTTTTCTATTGGTAAGCACCAGCACAGGGTCCTTAAACATGGACAGTTGTATTCCCCCCCCCCCCATTGTATCTATCGGTTAAGCACAAGTATAGTCGGTTTTATAACCGATCATTGTTAAAAAACATGAGCAGTAGCCTAGGGTGCCACCACGCAGAGCAGTAGCACAGGAGAGTGTGGGGCGAATATTAAATGCCAGGCATAGAGACGTAGTATTTGCGCTATATATCGCATAAAAAACGCTTCTTTCGCGGGGCCCCTGTGGGGCGCGGGGCCTGGGGCGATCTGATGGCCGCTATGCTGCTCCTGATGCCATGGATCACCAAGCATGTTTTCGTATATAGACTGGTCGTGTGTGTGTGTGGGGGGGGGTGCTGATAGAAATGCCGTGTAGAAAAAATGGCGTTTTAAATTATTGGGATTCCCATGTGAGCGAAAAAAACAAAACAAAACAACAACAAAAAAGTATGGAAAGGAGGGGGGTAGTGGTGGTGGCGGTGGTTCGTGATTCTAATATCACGCTACATGAAAAAAAAATAACCTCCTGCAGTAATATAGAACTAAGAAGATTATTTTGAAAGAACTGGGTCACTTGGGCGTGTCACCACTGGTGGACTGGAACAAACAGGAAATGACAACGAGCACAGAAAGATGGCTGATTCAGCCCTTAGGAGGTGACGTTTGAAATAGATGAAACCCCCTTAGCAGACGTCAGGTTTCTGGACAAAATCAATGTTTGAACGGTTAGAAGGAAACGACACTACACGTGCTGTACCAATACTCATGTCTGGCATACAGAGCACAGCCGATAATAATTTAGGTGCGAGTAGAAGCGATGGGGAAAAGATGCATTCATTGTGATGATCAATTAACCAACTAATCCAACGGTGGTCGAATGAGATTCTTCTTTGAGTTGAGTGCGGCTCTCTTGAAATTGTCATTTAGGACCCGGTGGGGGGGGGGGGTTAGAGTGGCGGACGTTTTGAAGGTCAGACGCGGACGTTTTGAAGGTCAGCCGAGGATTCTTTGAAGGTCAGCCGAGGACGAGTCTTATATGGGTCATGGAAATTTTCTTTTCTGGTGGTTATCATTAATTGATTGAGAATCCACCTATGCCCAATTGTAACTCATTTCTCGACATGTTCAAAATCTATTAATCTATCTGTTGATCTGCGAAGTTGAAGTGGAAAAATCTAAATTTAAAATACATTTATTATCTTCTTTTTTCCCCCCTCTTTCAGCTGCCACTCTATTACTCTTTAAAGGAGTGGTCGCTGAAGCAAAACATTTCTTTTCATTGTTGGTCGCAAAGCTTTAACCTTTGAGAGCTGGTTAATATCCACTTTGAGGCTATTTGTAATTCTTTATGCCATATTAAAATACCGGAGTGCAGATCTCATTGAACTCCTTACCCACGATACTGTCAATCAACCAATCAGTCTGTCTGTCTATTATCAGTCTGTCTGTCTATCTATTATCAGTATATCTGTCTATCTATTATCATTCTGTATGTCTATCTTTTATCATTCTATCTATCTACCTACAGATGTGATTGTCTCTATGTACCGGATTGTCTATCTATTTATCTCCTATAATTCTTTACTAACTGGACTTGGTCTTTCGTTATTAATTATTAAAATGTTTTTACTTTAAAATATGTGGTTAATATTTAAAACTGAATTATTGGTTTTATTTTAATAATATAAAAACATGACAGAATTTCCCCTTGGTATATATATATATATATATATATATATATATATATATATATATATATATATATTTAGGCCTATATTATACCGTATATTTTTTTTAATGTTAACAATAAGAGTATTACATTATTAATTTTGGACTGGACTTTGTTGAGCACTGTGGTCTGGACATTGCACGCGCAATGCATCAGGCGTTTCTTGTGATATCTGACTTTAAAAAAAAAATTACAGCAGCTTTGTTTCTGTATCACGCACAACTTTTTTTTTTGTTATTTGTATAAAGTTGTCAAACAGAAAACCAAAAACAAAAATATAGGTCGTAATCGTCTGACTGACATGCGTATTGATATAAATTTAGGCAAACAACTATGTCACATGACAAAAAATTGAAATGATATTGTTTTAGAATAATATAATGTTAATTAAACACTGGGAAAAATGTTTGTACTAAAAATATAACGTTTATAATTGATAGTCGAGTATAATATTGGGGATACATTGGTAATTAGAAGAGATGAGAAATTTAATAATTTCATTTTTTTTTCTAAAACTTATTATGTGTTTACTTTTTTTTTCTGTTCTGAACAGATAGGCATACTAAATTAGCAATACACACTTTTCAACAATAGGGGCTGTCCATTATTTATGTCAACAAATTTTTGGCGATTTTTACCTCCCCCCTCCCCCCTTGTCAACAACTTGTCAAACTTCCAGAGACAGACCCCCCCCCCCTATAAAATTACGTCAACATTTGATTTACACAAAGTAACATTGTTGACGTCAACTTTTCTTGACCTCCCCCCCTCCCCTTTGTCAACAATTATCAAAAATTTTCTGACCCCCCCCCACCCCCATATTTTGTTGACGTAATTAACGGACAGCCCCATAGACCAATCACGCATACAACAACAATACCAACAACACAGTTTGGCATTTTTTTGGTTTACAAAATACAGGAACATCACACTGCTGCAATCAATAAATAGCACAATCCAGCCAAATACTCACAACCGTTCGAATTGTTTTGAGCAGTGCTATTTTTTTTCTAAAGGTACCGGAACGCCGTCGTGTCATAAAGAAATAACACTGAAAATAGTGCAGCAAATAA
Organism: Bulinus truncatus; assembly: GCA_021962125.1. Classification (NCBI taxonomy): domain Eukaryota; kingdom Metazoa; phylum Mollusca; class Gastropoda; family Planorbidae; genus Bulinus; species Bulinus truncatus. The sequence goes on from JAGDYQ010000039.1 coordinate 4,793,864, forward strand.
AAGTCTATAGAAAAAAGGTGCCGGAACGCCGTTAGAAAGAAAGCCCCGGTTTTGAGTGCCTGAGGCAGACATTGTCAGGTTTTCGTGTGACATGGGCGCAGTGCAGGATTTACGTTTAATCTACACAAGCTATAGCTTGGGGCCCTCGCTTTATTTGGGAGCCACCAAAATATTGCCCTAGTGAGCAGGTCATATAAACCTAAATATTTGGCACTGACATATATAATATCTGGACTTTTTTTTATAAAGGGCCCCATATCTCGAAAAGCTTAGGGCCTTATCAAGTCTTGATCCGGCCCTGCATAGACTAAAATCACCTGTCGATGTCGCCTTATAATCTATGCGATGGACAATGATAATATAGGCCGAGATGGACAATGCCAATGTAGGCTGCAATGGACAATGATAATATAAGCCGCGAATAAAGCCCCCCCCCCCATATCTCAAATAGTTTAGGGCATTATCAAGTCTAAATCCGGCCTTGCATATGCTAAAATCACCTTTCGATACCGCCTTATAATATCTGCGATGGACAATCTTCGTATCTGTAAAATTGTTTTTAAAGTCTGTTCATGCCTTGGCAGTGGCGTAGCGAGCTTAACTCGCGCCCGGGGCACAATACCTTTTTAGCGCCCCGCCCCCCCCACCATTCGAAAACCATATTATATTAAATGTAAAATGTACCATTAAGCGCCCCTTTGTGAGTAGCCCCCCCCCCCGCGTTTTGTCTGGCCCCCTCTGCTTATTTGTTCTACTTAGTAAAATGTATGACCTGCCCCCCCCTGCTATTGCCTGGCCCCTGCTGTAGAGTTTTCACGCTACGGGGCTGCCCCTTGCCCACCCCTCGCTACGCCATTGTGCGTAGGCATTCATCTGTCTAAGCAGATTTGACACCATTATTTTTAGCATTAGGCGCGCCAGGCTATTGTTCAGCTCGCTTTATGGTTAACAAAAGGCTATTCGTACGCTGACATCTTCATAAACATTAATAACAGAATAATAATAGAGCTTCAACATACAGCAACAGATCGTCATCGCTCGACAGCCATACAGTAAATAATAACATATAACAAACACATCACAGACATAAAAAAAAAACATACACTGTAATCATAACACAGATACATTTCCAGTACAATAAATTCAAAACAATATTTTAGAACTTTTGACAATGAAATACACAAAGGAAAAAAGAATCATTGAATCCTCTAAAATGTGGGACATCAACTTATCATTCAGGGATGCACAGCTTAGTATCCACGGCGGCCACTTGGGGGGGGGGGGAGGGGAGGGAGGGGAAGGGAGGGGGGTTAGACAGAGATTGGGGGGGGGGGGAGGGGCGCCGCTTAGCATTTTTTTTTGTGGGTTACTTAACTGCAATAAAACTATACGCTCGTTCAATGTCCCTGCATATGTCACTCGCCATAAGCCCCTCAAATGACACTTTCCCTCAAATGACATTCTCCCTCAATTGACACTTTCCCTCAAATGACACTCTCTCTCTAGATCCCGTGACACCTGCATTAAGCTCCTTATATGACACTCGCCATATACCATCCGTCAAGGCCGTAGCCAAAATTTTGTTTTGGGCCGGGGGGGGGGGGGCTGTGCGGAGTGTTTTTTATAAGAAAAAATTGGAACGCAATGATAAAGAATGTTTTTAAAATATTTATTTATTATGTGAACAAGTATTTAGTTATACACTATGTGATTATTATACATAATTAATTAGTATTATATTTTTACATAATTTTTGCATTATGCATATTGATAGAAGTATATTTTATAACAGAATCTTATTTTTGGAATTAATTTGGGGGGGGGGCAGCTTCCCCCTAGCTCTCCCTCCCCCCCCCCGGCTACGGCCCAGCCACCCGTACTGCTATGTCGTCTCTGTTATCACATGGTGCTTGTTATGTAACATTTGCTTTCATGGCAATAATTATACTGACTATAACTAAATTTGCATGTGTTTTTTATTTTTTTTTATTAAAAAGACATTGACAGAGTGCCCTTTGAGAATATAGGCCAAGATGGACGATGATAATATAGGCCAAGATGGACGATGATAATATAGGCCAATATGGACGATGATAATATAGGCCAAGATAGACAATGATAATATAGGCCAAGATGGACGATGATAATATAGGCCAAGATGGACGATGATAATATAGGCCAAGATGGACAATGATAATACAGGCCAAGATGGACGATGATAATACAGGCCAAGATAGACAATGATAATATAGGCCAAGATGGACGATGATAATATAGGCCAAGATGGACGATGATAATATAGGCCAAGATGGACAATGATAATACAGGCCAAGATGGACGATGATAATACAGGCCAAGATGGACGATGATAATACAGGCCAAGATGGACGATGATAATATAGGCCAAGATGGACGATGATAATATAGGCCAAGATGGACAATGATAATATAGGCACTACACAATCTACCAAATTGTACATTTTAGTTGGGCGATTCTTTTTTTGTTTTGTTAAGTGGACGGATGTTCGTATGATAAAGCAGTCGACTGTCGACCTGTGGAGTCCCTGGTTCGATCTTCGGTAGGGAAACTGGATATTTTAGGTCATGGTTAAAGTCCCCGCTATATCTCCATGGCCATTGCACTATCGACTATGGTGGGGGATGAAAAAAGGGCATTATAAAAAACCGTACCATTAGTAGTTTACAGGATTTAAGGGAACTCACACGCGCACAATGATACTATAGGCCGCGATGCACAATGATGCTATAGGCCGCGATGCACAATGATACTATAGGCCGCGATGCACAATGATACTATAGGCCGCGATGCACAATGATACTAAAGGCCGCGATGCACATACTCCAGCAACCACCAAAAAATTGAAGCAAGTAAGCTTCAATGTTAGAAGCAACAGGAACTCGAAATTCATCAGATATATAGAATATAGAACTAGTACTCCTTAACCCACGGAACCCATCTGCGTTCCTTCCCTATCCGACTATAGGGGCGAAATACTGATTGACGTTATTCCTTTTGAATGGCTTTCATGTGTACAAATCATGTGCAGTGCTGTAAACAGCTTACGCTGAAACGAAATTGTCTTCATTTTTCTTGTTATAATACGATTTAAATGACTCTTTTGTTCTAAGGACCCCCCCCCCCCCATCTTTTAATCGTGTTCTTTTACAGTAGGCCTATGTGTTATAGGCTCATTTCAAAAAGTTGCCCATGTACTTTTAGCTAAATCAATTTCGCTAGATACATTTATATTCCATCTTTCTTAAATCTTAACTTTTAACCTCATATGTATTATGACATCCCCCCCCCCTCAATTTTTTAGACCTATTGTTTGCGCTCTTAAAATCTGACTATGAGTAAGCTCAATGAGTATGTAGTTTGGACAGGTAGTGGGTACAATGCTGTTAAGACCTTGGCGAATATGACACAACAGATAAACAACATATACTATCATTGATATACTTTTAAATACATTTTTTTTTACAACTGAGATGGATCAAAGTTCTTTTCATTTATCAGATATTTATATACAAATGATTTCTATGTTTTATAACGAATTTTAGATATTACATGAAAATTCCTTTGCAACAATTAAAAAAATATATAAACTGCTACATGCATATTCAATTTAGTATTTTCACTGCAAAGTGAATAACTGCCTAACCCCCCCCCCCCCAATTAGGGCTTTTTCTTCTTTTGATGAATAAACCAAGTTATGTATGGGCAGCTCGCTCCTATTTTTTTTATTGCCACATGTTCCAGACACAATAATAAAATGTTAAGTCCTGCATTACTATTGATTTATTATACATGTGTTTGTCTCCCTCAAATCCTAAATATGGCTCTTACTACTCTTAGGCACTTTTTAAAGTGCCATTTTTATGGAAAAAGCATTTTTTTGGTTTATATCCACTGTAATTCTAAGAATGTCCAATGCTAAAGATGTTCTTTTTGTGTAAAAAGATCACATCAATTTGATTAATAAAACAAACTTTACTACAGGTAATTATTTTTCATTTATTCATGGGTGTGGTGGTGGTGGGTGCAATGTGATGGGAGCTACAACAAGTGAGGTGGGAGATATGAAACTGTAGAATAAATTAACTAATCGTATTGGCATTTAGTTGTCGAAATCAACAGGGAAAAAAAACAAACAAATCAAAATCATAAACAAAAAAAAAATAAACACAAGGCCAAAAACTAGGATGTCATTTAATCATATATTTAATTTCAGCTATTCATTTCAACACAAAATCAATTTCATTTTCACCATACTATCTCTTACAGACATACAAAAAACAACAAATTAAAATATTACACACCATAAAAAGGTGTTTACAGTATTGTGCCATCTTTTTTTTTAAATATTCTTTTTCTTTTCAGTTCAAACACTAAATTTATTGTTGTCTTTAATTCCTACATAAGATACCAATGAAGGATTAGTTTAAAAAAAAAAAAATGTTATTTCCTTTAAGAGAACTAATATAATCAATGTCACAGTACGACTGCAGAGTACTGCATTATTGTATATGTAGGGGAGAAAGGACACAGGCATTTCATTCTGTGTGTTTATCACAAACCATTTCCTAAACAAATGATCAAGTACTAGGCTTGACAATTGTATTTCTGAAAAACAAAATAAATAAATGTACTATTAAATCTGAGTATCATAAAATATGATAAAAAGGCAGCATGAAATTTAGTGCATTGATTTTACTACATGTATATGCTATTAAACAGTACAATCATCTTTAGCTTTCACTAATTAGTCAGGTGTTGCTGAGATAGGGATACAGTACTATTAGATTCTTCTAATGTGGTATTACTAAGCAATTTAACAAAGGGGAAAGAATGTTTCAGATGAGGAATAGATAACATTATAAAAAGATGTGACGGCTACAATAGATCAACACATTTTGTTTTTCTAAGCAGAAATACCTTTGATTCTGTTTTAAAATTTATTTCTTGATAAAAATTATCAAACATGTATGTTTTTTTAGGTCGAGAAAAAAATTCTTTGGGCAAAATATTTGAACTTACGATGTGAATCCTTTGCTGCCACTGAGTACAATGTATGGAGACTTTTCAGTTTTTTGTTTATCTTTCAGTAAGCTCAGTGTGTTGAGGGGTGTGTCAGTGGAACTCATTCGTTTCATTAACTGAAAATAAAAAGTCGGACATGCAACAGAAATATGTTTATAGAAATAAAGCCAGCTCTTCTCATATTGGGAACTGGTCAGTAATCTTCATATGGAAACCAGTCAAAATAATACTTGTCGAAAACTACAAAATGAAAATTGTCTGAACAAGAATGCAAATAATTTTTAAAAGCATGCAAAATGAGTATATGTAATATATTTTTGTTTTTGTGATTCTAAATATTATTTAGCAGTAAGTTAAGCCAAAGGAGGGTTAAAAAAAAATAATACACTGTTGCCAAGTAGATTTTTTTCCCTATGTCTAAAATATAACACACTAGTCTAAAATCAGAGACTGGTTTTTCCCCATTATTACGGTGACTAAAAGACAGGAGCGTACAATAAAAAAACAGCTACATGTATTATATTTTCATTATAGGAGTCATATCCACAATACTTTGCAAAAGAAACAATACATCATTTAGTTGCAAAAGGATTCAAAGTTTCACTTATGCTGTGAAAAGCCAATAACAACAAACAGTTCTAAATACGACATAAGAATTTTTACCAATTCCTCTTCAACTTTCTTGCCTCTCTTTTCTGTCTTCTTCTTGCCTGATCCTTTACCGTGGAACCTGTGACTGAGCTGGCGGAAGGCTTCTTTGGCACACATATTTCTGCCGCTGTCATCAACATAGTCCAACTTGACATCAGGTTTGTAACTGTCCTTTTCTTTGAACTCTGTGATCATCCCACCTTGGTACCTGTCACGCTTACGGTTCTTTTCGTCCAAGTCTCTGCGAAGAGTGCAAATAAATCAACAAGGGAAATCAAAATGATATGAAGAATAAAGACAACATAATAAATAAGTAATGAGATTCCTTACTCATATCTCTTGTCCTGAATGGTGTAGTTCTGTGCCTGAAGCTCCAAATATTTTGTAGACAGTGTGGGCAATTTTTTAGGCGCCTCATTCTCCAAATACCCTATTGAGAGAATATTTTTAAATAACTTGGAAGTAAACTTTTATGAGTATTTAAATTACATTACAATTATAACAGCATTGTCTGCAATACCTTTCTTCATTGCCAGTTTTAGAGCTGAACCAACACCAACATTTGCAATCGGCTCTTCTTCCAAAACAGAAGCTTCCTCTGCCTAATGATAATAAAAAATAAAATAAAACATGATGACTAACATTTTGTTCGTTACATAAAGAGGAAATAAATGCCACACTAAAATGTCAAGAATTTTACCCGGATGTCAACTGGGTTTTCATCAATGTCCACCTCATTCCAACCTCCAGTGGTTTCATCTTGCTCTTCCTTTTTCTTTCTTTGTTCCAACAACTCCAATTCCATGTCCTTGTGAAGAAATATGAGAGTTTGAAATCATTCAGTTTGTTTAGAGATGATGAGATTAAAACTACAGAGCACAAAAAAAGGAAAGTTATATACACAATTTAACATCTTCTAGTGCGTGACTCACCATGATTTCATCTCTGTCTTCCTCCCTGTTGCCAGCGAGGCCATAAGTTGGAATCTCTCCCAGATTCCTACAAAACTCAGATGTAGAGTTCAATATAATGTTACTCCCTGTATCCTTGAGGTGCTTTTCTTCATTTTCTTGCTCTAAGAGATCCACGGGCTGCAGTGAATAAATAAAATTTTATTTTTATCCAGTTATAAAAAATGAGCCTGAGTATCACAGCTAACGACACACAAAAATAAAATATATATATACATATCTTTCTCATTAAATTCATTTTGTTCTTTTTAAATGTATCATCATATCATGTCTTATTAAAACTGGAGCTAATTTTTTTTTTACTGTACAGAGTCCTTTAATACGATTTTATCTAGTGAATAATTAATATTTAGAGTAATTAAGCATAGTGACATTTTTTTTTTTAAATAGGCAAAATCAAAAGACAACTGGTGTAATAAAAAAAAAAAAAGCACACATTTTAGAATATTGGTGGATTCATGAATTATATTAAAAATGTATGTGCTGGTGTGCAGCATGCAATTTCTCAGGCTGCCACAACAAATAGTACATATGGTCACATTATTTTAATGCATGGTTCACAGCACTTTGGATCAGTGGCTCTCAAAGTATGGGTCACAACCCACTGGTGGGTCGGTCAAAATCATGATTATAACACTATTCCACTGTAGGTCACAAAACTATAATTATAACACCATTCCACTGTAGGTCACAAAACTACATGTTTTTAAATATCCTAATTAAATGGGTTATCTACAATGTGGGTTTACAAATAATGACATTTGTATTCTCTTACTTTTTTTTCATAGTTTTTCTGTGCAGGTGGATCACCAAACAAAAATGTTAAAAGTTTGAGACACAGTGCTTTAGAAGAATATTTATTATTTGATAACGAACAGTGATACACTCAATTTAATATTGAACAGAATTTTTATTTCAATATCAGAATTAAAAAATAAACGGATTTTTTTTTCAAATTCCTATATACGTGTTATATTCTTACTTTAGCTATGCCACACAATTTTGAAAAATTCTGTATGTTTTACAAGTAATATTGGACAGGTCTAAATCAAGAAAATACAAATTGCTTCAATGAAAAAAAAAAGTATTGAATTAGAGGAGCCAATAAAAAATGAAAGAAAGTGCCCTATGTGTTAAAGTGTAAGAACAAGTAAACAACTCAGTGATTTTGACAAAGAAATCAATGAACTATACATCACATTACCAAAGGTGCGGCCTGTCTTTCTTTCTTAAGCTTCAGCTTGCGTGCTCTGGCCAGCATTCCATGCAGCTCGTTTAGTACATCCTCTTCCTCTATTGCCACTCCAGTCAGATCTTCATCTGGTCCAATCACCTCACCTAAATTCAATAGTCCGACATATGAAATTATAGAATGTTAATAAAAACAGAAAATCCTTACCTGGGATAAGTACTTAGTAATGAAGCAGGTAGAAGTTGATTTAAAAAAAAAAAGAAGAAAAAACTCAACAAATTAATACAGAATCAGATTATTCTGATATCTGACATAAGAATAACAAACTTACTGTCATCGAGTTCTGTTTTTATTGGTGATGAGCCAGACTCAATTTTGATAAGAGACTCTGTGCCTGTATGACTATTTGTTTCCATTTTCACTTCTGCTCCATCATTTGAAACCTCTGGATCAGCAACTTCAATACGTCCACGGCCTCGTATTCTTAATAAAATAAAAATAAAATTGAAACTATTTGGAAGACTTTTTTTTTAGAAATGCAAAGTTTGTTGCACAAAAACCTGGCAAAGATTTAATAAACATTTTTGCATCATTGTAACTAATTAGCAAATTTAGGTGAACTTTTATATGAACTATTGCATTCAATAGTTCTTTTAAAAGTTCACCTAAATTTATTTCAATGATGCGAAGAAATCAATGTGTATTGGCTATGAATATTGTTTCTTTACCTGGAACCATAGTCTTGATCAGACGTTGATGTTGTGTCATTTAATGGAAGTAGGTCATCTGCTTTCAAAATGTCTTTTTTCCTAATTTTGCGGACTTTCTTCTTAATCTTCTTAAATTTGGCAGCTTCCTGGAAAAAAATTTTTTTAATTGGACATTGTTCTTCATCGATGACACATTAAGAAAAACTGTTTAAAAAAAAAAAAAAACTCATACTGTTAGCTTATGCAGAGTCTATCTATAACAAAACTGATTTCAGATAAATTTTAAGTCTTTAGAAATGTAATTAACTCTTACTATTTCTTCTGGAGTAAGATATTCTGTTGCCAAGGTTGGTGGCGCCACCAGTAGACTTTGCTAATCAACAGGAAAGAACAAAAAAACAACAGAATGAATTTAGAAACTGATAGATGCAATCCAAACATTTGCAAAAGATACTTAATCATTACTGATTATTACAATTACAATATTATTTTACTATGTAAAATGTGTAAAGAAAATCAAGAGCTATTACCCCTTGGGCTCTCAGCTCCTGTCTGATCTCCGCCATCCTCTTCTCATGCGTGGCATCATACATACCACCAGAACCTGCAGAAAGGAAATGACGAGAGCTTTAGGCTGTGACACTGTTGAAGAGAGCTGCTATGACACAGGAAAAAATCCCTTGTTTAGCAACCCCTTTCAGCTCTATCAGGCCTTTATACGTAAACAACAATACATTCCTGTCTAAACAAATCCTACTTTGGATTAGAACGTCCAGTTTGATATTTTAATTTTTCTAAAACAGTGAATTCAACCTGCTCCTCAACTTTTTGAGATGTCAGAGCAAATGTTTTGCTTTGGCCAGCCATAATGCCCAAGAAGCCAAGTTGAAGGTGGTTGCTAATTTGTGTTTCTGTTAAATTAGCAACCAACTTCAATTGTGTCTTTTGTGCTGTTTCTTATGAGATATGTTGCATTAAACCAAAAACAGATGAAGGTTAAAAAAAATGTAAGTAAATCAAGAATTATTTCTTCCAGTAGATAATGAACAAATTTTAATTCATAATTTTACAGCTGATGTTATTTATATGTACAATATTTTCAGTGAAGCTAACTAGGTGTCATTGTAGTATCTGTCAAACCATTGTAGTTAATAGAATATATTCTGTATAACCAATATAAAACTTTTGTAAAACATTTTAACCCATTCATCGCTGAATATCTAATCATGGTATTTAATCAAATATATTCTATATAACATAAAGCAAAACATTTTTTAACTAATTTATTTGAGCACTGAACTTAATGAAATATCATGACTTTTTTTTCTTCTAGAATTTATTCAATAGAAGAGAGTGCTATGACACAGGAAAACCAATAGTTATAAAGATGGTTAAATGCATGCATTAACCAAAGACCTTAGAATGATAACTCTGCCAGTACAAATTAGCTCAGTGGCTACAATATTTAATTGCTTGAATACCTGCAGCCTCTGTTCAGGTGAGGATACAGTTATAATATATGGGTCAGTCTTGTTGGTGTGATCTCAAAATATTGATACATGAGAGCGAGACTGGCGTTCAGCAGTTGTTCATGAATTTACATGGCAAGAATTTTAAGTAAATGTGTATCTTGCAAACAAGATCAGATAATGAGTTGTTCTTCTTATTGTCAAATAAAGACATTAATAGAAGTAGAAAAGGAAATACAGTATTTTCCCGCATTAATTGTGGCCTTGGGTTTGAGTCCAGAGATTCTCACCTCACACTTTAAGGGCATAAGTTATTGCAAAAAAAAAAAAAACATTTATATTATCCAACGATGCTACAGGATAAAGCACATTTTTTATAGATCAGTGTGAGTGTTACTGAAATATTAAGATCTACTTACCTAGCATAAATGATTCTTTTTTGACACCGTCTATTTCTTCATCATATTTGGACAATAGATTACTGGGTCTTAACTGTTGAAGAAAACAGAGTCGTCAACAAGAAAGGACATTAAGTTGCGGAAGTAAAAGTATTGTGCTAGCCACACAAATCTCTTTATGTGCTATGACTGTAGAATCAGGTAAATTCTACACTTCATCAGGTAAATTCTACACTTCATCAGGTAAATTCTACACTTCATCTGCCCCGATCAGCATAGAACTTAAACAATAAGCTGACAATTAATTTTAATATTTTCTTGTGTATAAAAATAAAGAAATAAATAACAATACTAAATTTTTTAAAACAGACTATTATATATCACTGTGGGACGGGTGGCCGAGTGGTGTGTCAACCTGAGAGTCCTGGGTTCGATCCTCGGTGAGAACCATGGGAATTTTTCCAGGTGAAATGTGTTTCAAAGTCATCCCACAAGTCCACCCAGCTTTAAATGGGTACCTGACTTTAAGTTGGGGGAGTAAAGGCGGCTGGGCGTTGTGCTAACCACACAACCCCTTCATATGCCGAGGTTATAGAAACAGATGAATTCTACACTACATCTGCCCCGATGGCCCGTTAGGGTTAAGGGAACTTTACTTTTTATTATATATCATAAGCTTTATAAATATAGTTATGTTTTATAAATTTTCAGCCATCATTCTATTTAAATTAGTTTTACTGTGAACTGAAAAATAACATACCATGCCATATTCATCGTACTCTGGTTCATCGTAAGGTTTGTACTCTGGCTTTTTCTTTTTATTTTCTACATTCTTTTCAGCCTTTTCATTATCCTGAATGTTGACGTTAACTAACACATCATCTTCTTCTTCATCCAGCACACCTTGACAAGAATCAATAGAGAATATTAAATGGAACATCAGGCATTCCATATATAGGAATATAGATTGAGAAAGGACTTTTACATAGAACTATCTTGCTGCTCCATACCTTTGTCTTTCAAGGTAAGCACTATGTTTCTCCCTTCTTCAAATTTATCCAGGGAATGTTCCACTTTTAAACCTCTTAAGTTTTGCGAAGTGTATTGCTATAAAAAAAGAAAAAACTAATTAGAAAAGATTTCACATTATAGAGTTATTTAGTTGAATATCTGGAAAATGAAATGATTAATAATAAATCTTTCTGCCTCATTTGAAATCATATTTATTAGTGTCAAACCATTACCTTTCCTTTTTTGAATTCTTGTTCAACAAGACTGCCTATTCCAAAATCTTCGTCCATTTCTTCTAACATTTTCGCCTTTAAAAAAAAAGGAAATAAACATTTAAGAGAGCAGCATCAATTAGTACCAGTAATTTTTGGTCATTAATCAATTAATAGTTTAAATAAGATTATACAGTATTATAGTAATATATTAACTCCCAACAAACGGCATACAATAAAATGTGACTCTGGTGATCCATAAAGTCAAACCATGAAAAATAATATTTTTTTAAATATTTTTTTATTACAAATGTAATATTTTTATTAAAAAAATGCATTCTAAATACTTTCTAATAAAAAATATTTATTTATTTTTTATTTAACTACAATTTCTCGCAAATAAAATAACACTATCAGTTGACAGGCACCGAACGCCATTTTGATTTGTTTACGTTTTGTCAGTCACTTTGACTACATTAAAATGGACTCAGATTCTCATTATTTAGTGGAAAAAGAACTTAAATCTAGTGACAAAGATGAAACTAACACTCGCTAAATCAAAAAAAAAAAAAAATAAAAACATTCAAAACTGACCAAAAAACATTTTTTTTCAACTTTTTCAAGAAAAAACACAAGGTAGCCTCACGACACAGACGCGCATAAGGCCATACCCCTCACTTTTTTGACACTTTGACAAAAAAGTGAGGGGCAGTGCTAAAAACACACTGTGCATTATGTCTTTTTTAATAAAAAAAATACTTTTTTTTCTACATTTTTTGCGTTTTTCTTAATATTAAATTTTTTTATGTGAATAATTAAAGGAAAATATGCATATTTGAAAAAAAGTCACCAAACATTTATTTTTTGAAGAAATTGATTGATAACTGAATATTTCATTTCAGAAATATATGTAGATTAATAAAATGTCTGAAAAAATGTTTTTGTTTTTAATACTTGTTTTTTGTCTTATTGCTGTTTGTACACTTTAAAAAAAAAAAATTTTGTTTTGTTAAATTCTTTTTTTTTTTTTAAATATTATCAAGTTTCATTTTCACAAAATTAAGCTGCACAGTTTTAAAGCCTATTCAGAGTAGAAAAAAAATGATATATCACACATATATGGGCTATAAAGGAAACAAACAATATAGTCCAAAATGTAAGGACACCTGTTTGGTAATAAAAAATGGCCAAAAAGCTGCCGTCGATTAAGAGTTAACATAGAATAAGTTTTGACCAAACAATTAATCTTTACAATATTAAAAAAACTAAAAAAAAAATTAATAATACTCGTTTATCAGCAAGTTCCCGCTCCTGCTGTAGCTTTCTGCTCTTCACCACCCAGGCTGCTGCACCATCGTCATCACTATCACTTTCACCCAGTCCTTTCACATTTCTGAAACAATTCATTTTATAAAGCACTGAAATACACAATACATGTGTATATGTACGAAGAACATGCTAACATTCACATATTTTATAAGTAATTCTACTAATATGTCCAGAATTTGAATAAGCTGTTGTATGTGACATACTTCAATTTTTTTTCCAGCGCACGCTGTGATTTTTTGGTGACCATCTTCTCTCTTAAAGTCGCTGTCTTTTTCACCTGAGCCAAATTAACTGCAGGAACATGAACAGCATCTGACTTTTTGGATTTATCGTCACCTGTAGATTGAAATTTAGACATCAGACAAGGCGAGGGCAGAATGAATCATTGAATATATATTTCAAATATAGTAAATAAGAGACTATTGGAAATGAAAAAAAAAATCTATTAAATAATATCACTCTAGCACAAATTTGAAGTTACTAGAATGCAGTGTATACCTTTTGAATCTGAAACATCTAACGGCTTTAAGCCCAGCTTTGCTCTGAGGCGACTGTTCAAATGAAAAGCAAAATTAAAATCAGTTTAAATGGTTTACAGGCATTAAAATTATGATTTGTTTATATACCTGCTCATTTATGTAAATAAAATGAAAAGTAACTCTTTAAGACTTCTATTGTTCATTTTTTTTAATTCAAAGAGAACTTAGAATGATGAGAAAAAAGATAAAATATTTATTATTTGTAATTACTAAAAGAAAAATGTCTACCAGCACTTAAACTGTCACTCCATTATGCATGTAATAAAGAATACAAAAGTAACTCCATGAAAACAAGTTCATAATGAGTAGAAACTACTCAAATCACTGATGCACCAAGTTGAGTAATAGCCACATAATAGAGATTAATCCAATCAATGGAGAAGGTGGAAATTTATTACAGCTAGCGAAGTTTGAAACAAAAAGCAAATAAGTGTATAGGAGTACTCAGGTTGACTTGGTTATTAGAGATTAAAATGCAAGCAGGAATTTTCTGATCACAAATAAGAAAGTACTTCTTAGAATAACGATTTGTCAATTGAATTAGAATAAATATGTTGTAAGATGTATTATCCCACTGAATTAGGATGGGCACTTTATTAAAAACAAACGCTGAGAAAAAAAATATTAAAGAAACCAATAAAGAGAGTTAAAAAAATTACCCTAATGGCAGGACACAAGAGCCTAATATTATATGAGGTGTTTTTTAAGTAGTAGAAAAAGATTTACATTAAAAAATCCCATTAACGTAATTAAAATAAAGTGTGATCACGCTTAATACTCAAGACACAATCCAAGAAAAAACAGTAATTAAAGTATTCTAACAAGAAAATTGAAATAAAACAGACAACTTTAAGAAAAAAAATATTTTAGCATAGAAGTTAGCAATTAATAACAGTAATAAACATTTAAAATTAGAAGTCAAATAGGAACAAATAATTGAATTTTTACTATATCTAGCACATGTAGATATCAAACATACTTTGTCTCAGCAATACTTAAGCTAGATCCGTCTCCACTGGCCTGGTTATGTTCATTATCTTCATTAGACTCCACAACTGCAAAAATACATAACATGAAGCAATAAGAAGAAGGGTTTCTCATTTTACGTTTGGTTTATCCTGGGATACCATGATAAAAATGGAAGGTGAAAAAATATTCTTTTTAAGAGGCAATAAAAATTAGTCTAAATAACGACAGAAAATAATATTTGCTTATTTTACAGTATTTTATGAAATTATACACAATACATATGATTGGCAAAAAAATGAATTATATTATTGTGTACATTTTCTACCTACAAAAATGCCATGTTTCATTGAAGACTGGAAAACAAATATATTAGAAAAGAAGGGTGGTGTGATTAATTAGCTTCATATAAATTTGATAAAATCAAAATTACTGACTAGTTATAGAATGATAGATTTATCAATTTATCTCTTTTCACAATGTGAAAGCATCTTTCTGATTCTAATAAATAATAATATATGTGATTAACAAACCACTTATGTTTTAACATGTCTAAATGTGTGTGAGTGTTTTGATTTTACTGGAGTACCCAATACTGCGACCTAGAATGGCTGCAAAGCAAAGGACGCATAACAGCTGCCAATAGAAAGGAAAAGGGGTGTGAACAAAGCAATCTGCCTAATTCAATATTCCACAAAAAAGAAATGTGCCATGCCAATAAAATATTCTGTATGGGAGACGGATGGTCACATGGTGTAGAATGTACAACTGTTGACCTGAAGGTCTTGGGTTCATTCCCTGCTAAGAGAACCTGCATTTCCTAGGTACTGGTGAAAGTGTGTCGTTGCAGCTTAAAATGGGAACCTGACATTAGGTGAGAAAATAAAGATGGCATAACATTATGCAAGTCGAATACATGTGTCTTTTTTGACACTTCCATAGCCATTGGTGAGGATTAAAGATGGGGCACAACAAAAACTGTTCCATTAGAGGATTATAGAAACTAAGCATTAACATTTCAGCCTTTTTATCTTGTCTGACCAATCTTTAAAAACCCAGAGAAGTCTAGCAACATAACATGGAAAAATAAAAAATCAAACATTAACCATGTATTATGAGATTATTATAATGATTTTAGTATAACTCATATTTAAAAGCTGTATTTAGCACTGTTGTGAACTAGACCGGTTCAGGTAACAGAGCATTGCAGCCTATCAAAGGGAAAAGTACAAATATGTTCAACTACAGGTTAAGGATAAACTACAGGATGGATAAATAATCTCATACTAATGAGGAGCTCCCCAGTATGGTAAAAATCAAGAATAGGAAAAACACATTTTTTTTTAATCTATAATACACATTTGGATTTTAAGTAAAAAAGTTCTTAACGGATGACACAAAGAGATCAATATCAGATCATATATGAAACTAAAGGAAAAAATGCAAACAAAATTCAGAAAGAGCTTTTGAAAGCAGACTTAAGGAGCAATGCATACTAATTGAATAAACCCTTAAACTTAACAACAAAATAAAATATTCTACTAGAAATATGAAGACAAAAAAAAAAACTATTTTAATTTGGTCGTGAGAGAATGTGAGATACTGAATTGCTAGCATAATTAACTGTCTCCTTCATGTTCACAACCTGTAGCCGTGAGAATGGTAAATGGTGGCCATGAAAAAAAATTTTTTTTTTTATTTCTTTATTTCTTCACTTTATATATTGAAATAAATCAGCCTGACAGCTGTGCGAACTAGAATAGAATGTTTAATGTGGCCCTTTCATGGGTGTAAGGTTGTGCATCCCTGATTTAGATGGTACTGGTTTCTTCAAAGAGAGGGTCAGATCACAGCAGAAGATTTTTACTATCCATTCTTCTATAATGTCCACCTATTTTTTTCTTTTGCCTACCTCATCTTCTAACTATTTTCCTCACACATTAGTTACTGGCTTTGAAAATTAAACAGACTTTGTTAAAAAAAATCGTATATATAATTGATGAGTAAACCATAAATCTAGCCAAGTTTACATGAAATAAAGGACATCTACTGTATCTATTATGCTGCGGATCTAAAGAAAATGAGTTGTATGGTACATGATCAACTATTTACAATATCTGTGTACATACATTTTTATTTAACTATTATCAGATAATTAGGGAACAATAAGGGATCTCCATTTCATTCACAAACTATGTAGAATCAATCACTAGACAGATGTTATATATAGTAAAAAAAGTAAAGTGTACAATTCATCTGTTTCTATAACCTCAGCATATAAAGGGATTGTGTGGTAAGCACAACACACAGCCGGCTTTACTTCCACAACTTAAGTCAGGTACCTATTTAAAGCTGGGTGGACTTGTGGGAAAATTCCCATGGTTCTCACTGAGGATCGAATCCAGGACTCCCAGGTCGAGAGTAGAATATCTACACCACACTGCCATCTGTCCCACGTCAAACGTAGAAACTTTATTAAAAATTACTAAGAAATCAACTCGATAGTGCTAAATTGAAGCACTGCAGCTAATGTGCAGAATGCTAGATGTACAGTAAAATATACTGACAATGGTTATTGGGCAAAATAATTATGATAAATTCCCAATAAACATAAAAATGGCAAAAAAAATTGTGATTACCAGAAGAATAATCCCTTTGTGAATAATCCCGAGATTCACTATATTTTGCATCTTGAAACTGTGATCTATCTGTACTTTCTTTATCATTGAAAAAGCCACGGTCTTTCTGTAGAAATTCTGAGCTTTCTCTTTCACCTGACCTGGATCTGTCCCTGTGTCGCCTTTTCCTTTCTCTGGAGCGTGACCGTGATCTGTGCTTCCTTTTCTTTTTGCCTTCTCTATCCTTTTCTTTATGCTTTTTTGATCCCATGACACTAATAGACAAAGTAGTAGAATTGTACATGGGTATTATACAACACAACATGGTATTAAAAGATGAGTTAAAAAAATTAGGCCTATAAATTATAGAGCTGTTAGTATTATATTAAGTAAAACACTAAAATAAAACAAATATTGAATAGTCCTATAACTTCAGAAATACTCTCTGGTGTTGGGTTGGAATCAGATACTTAAAAAAAAAATCTATTTCGAAATTTGGAAAAAAATAATTTTAGTTGCTTTATTAGCCTATATAAAGACGGTAAAAACTATTTTTTTCTCTTTCATAATATTTTTTCTCCGACATAACCCAAGCACTTAATTTCAAGTTGCACTGCTTAGCAGGCCAAATGGGGGTGTAAATATTGGGAGGGGTTGGTTTCTCAGGCACTGCATGTTTTCTGACATCACTTTTGCATTTTGTTTGGTTCAAGTTTAATAAAAATATTATAAGATTGGTGTAAATATTTTTTTAAACTTCCAAATCCCACCTCATTCTATAAGCTCTATCAAGCCACAAAAAAATGGAGCTATGTGGCTGTAGATATTCTCTAATATTTCTATTTCTTTAACTTATTATATACTTTAAAATATTTCCTAAGGTTTCTTAGAACGCAGTGGCTACGGTTCGGTCTGACCGAACCCGAATTTTTTTTTCGGGTACCAGCCAAACTTATTATTGCATATTTTTTTTTGTTTTCAGGGCTAGTGTTAGGGTTAGGATTAGGGTCCAGTTATAATATAGATATCTAAATATAGCGGCCGAGTCGCTGCACTGAGCTATATAACAACATATAAGTCACTGCACTAACCCTATTCCTAACCCTAACACAAGCCCCTAAAACAAAAAATATGACCGAAAACAAACAAAAAATATGCAATAATAAGTATGGCTGGTACCCGAAAAAAAAAATACGGGTTCGGTCGGACAGAACCGTAGCCACTGCGTTCTTTCTTAGAAGGAATCATTCTACTTATGATTATCATATTCATACAATGATAAAAGTAGTTTTATAATGAATATAAAATAATTTTTTTACACGTGGTCAACATTTCTAAATCTTAGTTTTTACACGCTAGTCTTTCAAACCGATATAGCCCAGCAATATTTTACTTATTATTGGAGAACAACAGTGGGACTGAAAAAATATACTGGTGACTGTTTACTAATCTAAACTTAAGTTTAACCTGAACTTTTGCTTAACATTTCACAATGGCGATATTTCATAAAAAAAACTATGCTAGCAATATAAGGGTAATCTCTATGTAGAAAAACTAATGTGCTATGTTTTCATTACCTTGAAAATTGCAAACTTTATTTAGAAATAAAGATAAATAAATATTCCCTATAAATGAAGATTATTTTCGTTTCTAAAGCGTTTCCGGAAATAAAATGTTTTCAAACAAAATTATTGGATTGGATTTAGAACAAGTCAATTTTTATAAGACATAAAAAGTCACTTATCTATATCTATCTATCTATCTATCTATCTATCTCTCTCTCTCTATATATATATATAATATATATATATATATTTCACATATTCCATAAGCTCCCGTATATTCCCATAAGCTCCCGCATGTTCCCAAAATCTCCCACATATTCACATAAGTTCCCATATAATCCCATTCTCTCTCTCACTCTCTCTCTTTCCTTATCTCTCTTTTTCGATAATTGACATAGAGTTGAATCTACTTATTCATGGCAGTAGATCATTGTATAGCAGAAAATTGAAACGAAGCTTATAGTCCGTTTCAAAAATTGAAAAACAATGAGAAGAATTTACTGATGCGTAAAAATTTGACCTTCGTTGGTTGAAAATAAACACAAAGCCTATAGTCCCATTCGCCAAATACTAAACAATTGGCACATATTCCCATAAGCTCCTATATATTCCCATGAGCTCCTACATATTCAAATAATCTCCCAAATATTCACATAAGCTTCTTCTATCCCCATAAGCTACTACAAATTCCCATATGCTCCTACACATTCCCATAAGCTCCTACATATTCCCATAAGCTCCCAGATATTCCCATAAGCTCCTAATATTCCCATAAACTTTCACATATTCCCATAAGCACCTAATATTCCCATAAGCTCTCACGTAATCCCATAAGCTCCTTCATATTCCCATAACCTCCCACACATTCCCATAAGCTCCTAATATTCCCATAAGCTCTCACGTAATCCCATAAGCTCCTTCATATTCCCATAACCTCCCACACATTCCCATAAGCTCCTAATATTCCCATAAGCTCCTAATATTCCAATAAGCTCCTAAATATTGCCATAAGCACTTAATATTCCCATAAGCTCCTTTATATTTCCATAAGCTCCTACATATTCCCATAAGCTCCCAAAATATTCACATAAGCTCGCAAGTATTCACATAATCTCCTCATATTCCCATAAGCTCCCAGATATTCCCATAAGCTCCTACATATTCCCATAAGATCCTAATATTCCCAAACGCTCTTAATATTCCCATAAGCTCCTACATATTTCAATAAGCTCCTACAATTTCCCATAATCTCCCACATATTCACATAAGCTCCCGCATTATTCAATATGCTCCCGTACATTCCCATAAGTTCCCATATATTACCATTCTCCCTCTCTCTCTTTCTTTCTCTCTCTTTCCTTATCTCTTTTTTTTTCGATAATTGACATAGATTTGAATCTACTTATGCATGGCAGATGAGTATTGTATAGCAGAAAATTGAAACAAAGCTTATAGTCCGTTTCTAATATTGAAAAAAAGGAGTAGATTTTACTGATGCGTCAAAATTTGATCTTCATTGGTTGAAAATAAACACACAGCATATAGTCCCATTCGCCAAATACTAAACAATTGGCACATATTCCCATAAGCTCCTATATATTCCCATAAGCTCCTATATATTCAAATAATCTCCCAAATATTCCCATAAGCTTCTTCTATCCCCATAAGCTACTACGAATTCCCATAAGCTCCTACACATTCCCATAAGCTCCTACATATTCCCATAAGCTCCCAGATATTCCCATAAGCTCCTAATATTCCAACAAGCTTTCACATATTCCCATAAGCACCTAATATTCCCATAAGCTCTCACGTATTCCCATAAGCTCCTACATATTACCATAACCTCCTACATGTTCCCATAAGCTCACATATACTTTCATAAGCTCCCACATATTCCCATAAGCTCCTAATATTCCCATAAGCTCCCAGATATTCCCATAGGCTCCTAGATATTCCCATAAGCTCCTACACATTCCCATAAGCTCCTAATATTCCCAAAAGCTCCTAATATTCCCATAAGTTCCTACATATTTCAATAAGCTCCTACAATTTCCCATAATCTCCCACATAATCACATAAGCTCCCGCATTATTCCATATGCTCCCGTACATTCCCATAAGTTCCCATATATTACCATTCTCTCTCTCTCTCTCTTTCTCTTTCTTTCTCTCTCTTTCCTTATCTCTTTCGATAATTGACATAGATTTGAATCTACTTATGCATGGTAGTTGATCATTGTATAGCAGAAAATTAAAACGAAGCTTATAGTCCGTTTTAAATATTGAAAAATAGGAGTAGAATTTACTGATGCGTAAAAATTTGACCTTACTTGGTTGAAAATAAACACAAAGCCTATAGTCCTATTCGCCAAATACTAAACAGGAGTAGAATCAATTGGCACATATTCCCATAAGCTCCCAAAAATTCCCATAAGCTCCCACATATTCCCATAATCTCCTACATATTCCCATAAGCTCCTAATATTCCCATAAGCTGCTACATATTTCCGAAAGCTCCTAATATTCACATAAACTCCTATATATTTCAATAAGCTCTTACAATTTCCCATAATCTCCCACATATTCACATAAGCTCCTGCATTATCTCATATGCTCCCGTACATTCCCATAAGTTCCTATATATTAACATTCTCTCTCTCTCTCTCTTTCTTCCTCTCTCTCTCTTTCCTTATCTCTGTTTTTCGATAATTGACGTAGAGTTGAATCTACTTATGCATGGCAGTTGAGTATTGTATAGCAGAAAATTGAAACGAAGCTTATAGTCCGTTTATAATATTGAAAAATAATGAGAAGAATTTACTGATGCGTCAAAATTTGACCTTCGTTGGTTGAAAATAAACACAAAGCCTATAGTCCCATTCGCCAAATACTAAACAATTGGCACATATTCCCATAAGCTCCTATATATTCCCATAAGCTTCTTCCATCCCCATAAGCTCCTACACATTCCATAAGCTGCTACATATTCCCATAAGCTCCTAATATTCCCATAAGCTCCTACATATTCCCATAAGCACCTATTATTCCCATAAGCTCCTACACATTCCCATAAGCTCCTACATATTCCCATAAGCTCCCTGATATTCTCATAAGCTCGTAATTTTTCCATAAGCTCCTACATATTCCCATAACCTCCTACATATTCCCATAAGCTCCCATATACTATCATAAGCTCCTACATATTCCCATAAGCTCCCAAATAAGGAGTAGAATTTACTGATACTGATACGTAAAAATTTAACCTTACGTGGTTGAAAATAAACACAAAGCCTATTGTCCCATTCGCCAAATACTAAACAGGAGTAGAATCAATTGGCACATAAATTGGCTCCCAAATATTCCAATAAGCTCCTAATATTCCCATAAGCTGCTACATATTCCCATAAATACCTTTATTCCCATAAGCTCCTACACATTCCCATAAGCTCCTACATATTCCCATAAATTCCCATAAGCTCCTAATATTCCCTTAAGCTTTCACATATTCCCATATATATATATATATGTGCACAAATAAATGATCGTACACCCCACCTCTAACACTGAAGTAGAGCTACGTGCAGTGTTGCCAGAAGCTTAGACAGTTACAGTTGCACAAAGAAGATAGTGGACCGCTGTCGTGACTTTCATTTTCCCAGCTACAAGTGATGGCAATCTGAACTGTTTTAAGAGACCGTTGGTTAAAATGATATAATAAATGGTGTTGTCATATGGGCCCTTCCATTTTTCAGATACCCTTAAGAGCTATGTATTAGCAAGCCTTTAATTGGCTTTGGCTAGTGTTCCCAAATCTTCACAATTTATGCCCCCCACCCCCAATTTAAGCAATGATCAGGGCCGTCTAAAGATCTTTGTGTCCACCTCCGGGCAAACCAAAAGCGACCGGCTCTTCAACAACTACTCATAGGAATAGAAACAAGTTAATGTTAAACCCTCTACACTCACCCGGGGAGGGGCTCAGACAAGCTCATGAATTACGACGACCCTAAAATAATTTTAGTATTAACGGTAAAGTAAAATGTAGGCCTACACAGGTTGCATTTTTTTAAAACTCGATACCAGTAGATGAAAATTGTAAAAAGTTTATTTTAAATGTTTTTGCAAGTGACATTTTGTCAGGTTTGCTGACATCTGATTTGAAATCCCGACAGCCTCAATCAATCATAATATTGATTTACTAGTTGAAAAGCCTGCTGACGCTGGCTGCTTGCTACCTGCGATATAATAAAAATCCTTGTTGTGTTCAAGATTTCCAGTTTTGGAATTCCACAGACTATTTTTAGCCGAGCTTGCGAGATAACTCCCCTTGAGTGAGATGAAAAATTTGGAATTCACACTTGCTTGTTAATTCCCCGGACTATTTTAAGCCGGGATCACACGTACGGTCGATCTACCGCCTAGGTTAGACGATTATGTTATTAGATATAGGCCTACTGTTGAGGAGCAAGTCTAAAGATTGTAATGCATAGTCATAATTGTTTAGCATGTCAGAAGAAATGTAACGGTATAGTAATTGCCCAGTTCCGAACAGGGCACTGTCCTATTGGCGCGTACTTTGGGAGGTTGAGGCCCAATGTCGACACCCTTTGCAGACACTGCAGGGAAGTGGAGGAAACCGTAGATCATTTGCTTTTCGAGTGCCCCGGACTGGCGGACCACAGGGTGGACCAGTCCGGAAGCTTGCTGGCCATCGGGCTCTATGGCAGTCTCCAAATGTTGAGAGACACAGCAAGTCTGATCTCACGGGCTCTAAGAGACTAAGTCTCAGCCCGCAGTTTACTGAGAGAGTTCAAAGAGAGAGAGAGAGAGAGAGAGAGAGTGATTGTGTGAAATCGAAAAGCCTGGTTACTTATAGGCATTGGCAGGGGTGGCTAAATGCGACTCTTTAAGTTCACTAAAATTTGGATACATCGACTATGGTGCAACCCTTTACAAAAAATGTGTTTTATCATATTAAAAAAAAAAACCCCCGCAGTGCAGCAATTTTTTTAAACTCTTTCGTGGCCACCTCATGACGTATGGTTTAATCTATTTACTTTTGATTTCTAATTCTATTACAGTACACCAGCATTATTTAAAGACGGGCGCAGCGTCCAGGGACTCCACAGAGCCCCCTTTTGATATATCTCCGTTTTTTTTAAAGGGTCCAATATTTTCTTCTGTGCACGGGGCATCAACTGATACACGTCCGCCCCTGATCATCTTTTCAGAAAGGCCATGATGATGTAAGAATGTTGAAACCTTACTTAATTTATTAGTACCAGCAAATGTCTATTTAAAAAAAAAAAGACACAATGAAGCATTTAAAGACCAAA
The DNA here is from genome assembly GCA_021962125.1 of Bulinus truncatus. Classification (NCBI taxonomy): domain Eukaryota; kingdom Metazoa; phylum Mollusca; class Gastropoda; family Planorbidae; genus Bulinus; species Bulinus truncatus. The sequence continues at coordinate 4,817,895 of JAGDYQ010000039.1, forward strand.
TACTTCAACCTGCTGATATTTCATTATTATGCTAAACATAAGTATAGTTTACAGATGTCAAGCGTCTGAAAGGATGAGATGTTTATCTTAGTTTCTATAAGCCACTATTGGGACGGTTTTGTTGTGCCCTACACCATAGCCGATAATGCAAAGGCCATGGAGGCACCACGGGAGACATGACTTTCACCATGACCTGAAAAATTCCACTGGCTGTCACCATAGACGGATGCTGGGATCAAAAAGGTCACCAGTTGGGCGATTTACTCTGCTCAACTACCCAACCCCCATAAAAAAAAAAATCATGCTTCTTAATGGGATGGTTTTGTAGTGCCCTTCTTTCATCCCCATCACAACCTGACAGTAAAATGGCTATGGTGGCAACACACAGTACATGCAAGAAACTTTCATTGTAACCTGAAAGTATTCCCTTAGTTCTCACTGGTGACTGAACGCAGAAAAGGGGACCCATGAGCCATCCCACCTTTACCGTTAAAGCTATACCAAAATCTAATGTAACATACCGTTATATAAACACTCAATTTATTTCAACGATTTTCATTAAAAAAAAACAAAGACAATTATTCTTAAAACATTTGCAGTTTCTAAAGTTGACTAAGAATCAATATAAATGACAATTTAAAAAAAAAAACCTGACAACAACTGAATCATTTTTAATCACTTACATTAACTGAATGACATGATCATTCTGGTAACAATTTGAACCACAATGCTAAATTATTATCATAAATGATTATGCTTCTAAATATCGGTTATGGTTTAAAAATTCTGAATAAATTTTCAACTCATATATTACACATTTACAGGTGGATAAATTACAAACATAGGGTATACTTTGCACACATTTTAAAAGATAAAGACAAAATTCTTTAACGTCTATAGAACTTATTTTCGGTTTGCATTATAACCAGTTACACATACTAAACAGTTTTTATTTACAACTAAGTGTTAGTTTGCTAATGATTCCATTTAAGTAGGGTAACGTAAAGCTCTACATATTTGCTAATAAGTACAATTGTAATATGTGAAAAATAGCGTTTTAGATTCTGTACCTGGAATGGCAAATACTTGGCACATTTGCCCAAATTAGCATAAGAGAATTTTTCTGGCACTTCAAAAAATTTAAAATAAACGAAATAAATATCATTTATAAAGACATAAGGTACTGGCATACTAACTAAACAAAATAATTATTTCAATCTTTAACATAAACCTATATGCCATCCCTTCTCTCTACCAATGTGGCCAAATGAAGATATTTAATGATGAGTTTTGAGACAATTTTTTTTTAACAGTTTTTTTTTTAACAGTTTTTTTTTTAACTTTTGCTCACTAAATCTTAATATTTTGATTACGGTGAGGATCTTTTTTTAAGATATAACAAAACCAGGAATGTGTCCCTTATGAACTAAAATGTTTGTAAGTGGCGCAAATTTATAGTTTACTGCTATGTCTTTTTTATGCTTATAAATTTATGGCAAATTTAAAGTTAAGCTGTTTGGGTTAAAAAAAAATATTATTGAAATTTTTTAAAGCATGTTTGTTTATTGATAATTACGGAAATTCAATAAACCTGTCTGGTTTTATAATCATGGCAATATTGATTGGATTACTGGTGTCTTCTAGACTTTTTTTTGTAGATATAGAAGTGGACCTTGTAGTTGACATACATTTACAAATATTGAATTTTTTAAAATATGAAATGTGAATAAAAGAATAATAACAATTAATGAGAACTTCAACAAAAAGTTCAGAAATGTTATTTGAAAATATAAAAAAACCTATTAAATGTATTAATATGGTACAACAAAATTATACTGTATCGAGTTGTAATTAATAATAAATTAGTCAGGAGAGAGATCTTACTTCTTTAAATATACAATTTCATGAGTAATTGGTCCCATTCCGTTGGACAAAATATTATCAACAATTAAATTTATTATAACTTATAGAGTGGCATTGTTTTTAATTTAATGTATAATGGAAAAATACAATGATGTTTGAAGGATTTGTATGAAATTTTGAATTAATTAATTGAGAAATCTACTTTTATTCTAATTGATTGACTTTTTTCATGCAATGATTAGAATTTTTACAAGGATAATATAGTAATTTTTTTCATGCGACTTCTTTTTGTAAAATGTAACTCTCACATAAAAAAGGCCTTAAAGTATTTACAAAGTTAGAGGCTAAAAATTGTGTGCAATACTTTTTATGAGGTTTAGCGTTAATTGGCTCAAAAACATTTTGACAACATTGGTTGGATGACCTAATATCAACATTCTTCATAGGTTTGGGACAACCATGAACCATTCTAGTACTATTAGCCAACCGCTAGTTTGGGATTAACTTCTTTATCTTAGGCAGCAGGTAAAAAAAATTTAAACAGTGCATCCTAGTAAAAGTGTCTTGAAGGCTTTGACTTATCCTTTCGGTATCAATTTATTAACACAAGTTAACAGTCATATCTTAATGTGTAACATTAACATTTGGCCTCAAAGATGGATCAAATATCATTTGTGCACTGCTTGTCTCTTTTAAATGCAATAGTTCATGCTCAGCAAAAAGCTCTGCCATTTTTAATTTTACAACAGCCTGTCTCTCCAACGTAAATGTTTTTAATGTCTCTGCATATGAAGAGAATAAAAGATCAGTTTTGTCACCAGCGTCCTTCTTGTGGGGATTTTCAAAATAATGCACAACTGATTCCACTGGTGTCTTATTACAGTCATTCTTTTTGCGCTTTCTATTTGATGATACATCATGTTTCGTGGGAGCTGCCTCAACATAGACCTCGTATGTCTGCGAAGAGGCTGGTTCTATTTGCGTTTCATCAAATGGGCGATCTGGGGAGTTCCCATCCTGTATCCCCTTTGTTAATGACCTCACGTTTAAAGATGTTTCGCTGAAAGAGACAAAAGGTTGTAGAAATTCCATTTCGTCTGACCACTGCCATTCTGTTGATGTCTTGATTGCTTGGTCAGTTGTAATTTTGTTAAGTTTTAGAAACTTCTTATAGGAATTCATTATATTCATCCATTGCCTTTTTATTTCATCACCTAAAAGTAAAAAAAAAATAAAATAAATAAATTTACTGAAACTTTACAAAAATTTCTATTGCTACTGTGCTTTTTACTTTAAAGTAATGATGGCAACAATTTTATAATCCTTATAGAATATTTGAATTATTCTTGAAATACAGAGACAAAAAAAAAAACAATTAATAAATTCTCATTTTATGACATCAAAATGTCAAAAGTTTGTACTCAGATTGGGGTTAGGGTAGATTGGTTCAGCTCCCAATATATAATTAGGTCTCTCACCACTTTTCAAATAATGGTTGGCTAGTGCTGGTTGTTTAATTTAAGTGGAAAAAACTAATTACTGAAAAATCTTTGCCTTATAATTTTACTTAGGAAACAATCAGTCAATAATTGTCAAAGTTTAGAGTGTCCATTATTATTTTTTTAGGAAAAAAGGTCATTATAATTTTTAACATTGTTATCAATGCATTTTATAAAAGGAAGTGAAAAGGTATGGTTCTTCTTTTTAAACATATCATAATAATGGTTATCTTTTTTTAATGTCTATTTTTTACTATTATAGTAAAAGCTAAGTAGTCTATTTTATATAGTATTATTGCAGAAAATATCATTAAATATGGCAATATGAACACCTTTTCCCTGCAATGATATAATTAAATATGATAAATAATATATTTTAAAATATGGTTGAAAACAGCTGTAAAATAATATAATTCATTTTAATATAGGGGATAAGGGTGTGTTTTGAAAATGCGTCGACCATGGCAAACACCAGGGACAGTGGGCAGTTTTCAATTAAAGATTTTGTTTTGTAAGAAAGCAAATATCAATTCAAAACAAAATAAGGTGCTTTAAAATAAACTTTTCAATTATAGATCTTTGGACAGAATATTTGTTAATATTTCATTATACAATCGTAGTTTTAAATTAGGCATAAAATGCTTTTTATGTACGAGAAACACTGCTTTTTTAAGTCACTTTAGCCAGGGTACCTATTCAGCTATGGTAAGTATTTAATTTATATCATTAAAAAAAAATAGGCTAAACTTACCACTTTCATTGAAATGCAATCCTATTTCCTCATAAATTTTGTTTTTCTTTTTAAAACTGTTATGCTCTGGATGAATCTTGTCAAACAAAATAGGGTATGTTTTGATGGTTTCAATAAGCCATTTAAATTCAGTATCAGTAAACTTTGAGTTTGAAGACATTTTCACATAGTCAAGTCCTAATAAGAAAAACTCAGAGTTTTTCTTGTGTTTCTTAGACGTTGCGTGTTTAATTAAGTCAGTTTTATGCGCTCTCAATTCAGATTGACATATCTTACAGTATGCCTTGTTCTCGTCATCCTTTTGTTCTTCTAGCCACGAATTAAACATAGGATTCAAAAGCCAAGATTTTTGAAAAAGTGGTCTTCTCCAGTCACTCATGATTATATAGGCTTGGCTTAATATAAACAGTGGAAATATATCTAATAACAAAATACTATCTCTACAAACAATAACTTAACTTTTTCAGGAATAAAAAAAAATAATGTATGTATTATTTACTTGTTTATGTATGTAAACATATTTTTACCGGAAACAAATGTCGATGATAGGTGTGCAATGTAAAGTCTAAACTTTTTCTGTGAAGAGTACTTTTCTTTTGCAGAGAAGAGCAAGGGTACAGTCACCTTAGACTTTAGACGCACCACATGTCTATCAGGGTGCTCTAAGCCACTCTAAGGATTGGAGAGGGATGGATTAAAAAAATATTTATGAATTAATTCACCCATTTATTATATAATTTGTAACCATCAACCTAACTAATCTTTATTATGCAAGCTTTAAAAGCAGTCGAAATCCAATTGAAATCACCCATAATGTTGGGAAAACTGCCACTCTAGCTACACGTTTGGGGCCTTTCTTATAATTTCTTGATATGGGCCTTGATGACCCAGGACATCCCAATACATAAATCATAAAGGGAGAGAGAGAGAGAGAGCGAGAGAGAGAGAGAGAGAGAGAGAGAGAGAGAGAGAGAGAGAGAGAGAGAGAAGGCAGGGGAGAATATTCGAATATTCTCTGCTTACGAGTACAAAACTTGAATAAGTGTCCTGAACTCATCATATCCATTCAAAATTGGAGTCACGTTTCATATTTTCAACTTTAAAACAGGGATGAAATCTATTTTTCTAGACTCTTTTACGACCACAGCGACTGTTGTCATTTAAAAAAAAAATATAACAGTTTTCTCCACTCACTGTTTATTTATTTATTCATATGTTTATATGGGGAAAATTTTATCTATTTTTGAGGCACTTTTTAGGGATAGATTTTCTTAAAATTTTGCATGCATGTCAGTGGCGTAGCGAGCTTAACTCGCTCCCGGGGTACAATACCTTGTTAGCGCCCCCCATGCGAAAACCATATAATATTATATGTAAAATATACCACTTGGCGCCCCTTTGTGACTAGCGCTCCGGGCATGATGCCCCCCCTTGCCCACCCCTCACTACGCCATTGATGCATGTTGTTGCTTCAAGAAAATGAATTCTCATTATACAAAGCAAGGTAGGCTATATAGCCGTGTTTGACAATGACGAACGAAACGAATAAGTGGATTACTTCCCCTGCATTATTAATACTAACAAATATGCGTTTCCATCTGATATTCTCTCACATCAATTTCTGGAAACTGGGATAGGAAAGGTTCCGGTTGATCTGACTTCAGGAAAAATTTCATTGTCCCATAACTTCTGCTATTTAAACACGATAAATTTAAAGTTTATTGAAAAATATAAAAAAAATCGGTTAGTTAAAAAAAAAAAAACAAAACAACCCTGTTTTTATGGTGTTTGTTTTTGTTTTGTCTTTAGATCTTTCCTACAGAGCAGGAGGGGTCGGGGTGGGTGGGGAGGCGCTTGGGCATTCGGGGCGGCTTACAAACACGCTGCTCAATTATGTTCATCATCTTGCCGTGTAAGTTGACATGAAAGTCAAATGGTAACAAATAACACACATACACATTTATATTAATGTATATATTTATATAAATATATAAGTCGGATAGTTGCAGAGTTTAGGGAAACGAAACATTACCAAAACAAAAACACAATTGAAGAAGACTTTGGCAGAATTTATATTTTTTAAGATGCATCGTGCAGGTATTTGTAAGACCGGGGCCGCCGAAGGGGCAGGGTCATTGCCAGGGGGCCGCATCTGTAAGGGAGCATAAAGGAGGCCGGCCCCGCGACCATGTCAAATTTTCACGACTCATTGTTTATTAAAGAGGGCCCCGCAATGATGTCCTGCCCTGGGGCCCGCGTTGGCTCTCAGTGCCACTGTGTAAGATAACGGTACAGACTAAATATTTCCCCATACATAATTGTATAACTAGGCTTAATCCTTAATCCTTATACATATATACATACATATATCATACAGACTGCACATTGTTATTTGGCGATGCGCATTCTCTATAATTTATTTTCTGTTGCAGATCTTTTGTGCAAAAAAAAATGATGAAGAAAATATAGTAATATGAAAAAAAAAAAATTACAACATATTCTAATATACAAACATATATCGAAAGTTTACATGAAATTCTGTACGAGTTGCAGGGGCTTAATTTAACAGACGCTTGCGAGGCGCCCTCTTCTAGCCTGTGACAAGAGCCATAGCTGATAGTGACTATACTAAACGTACATTGCGGGGCCAGTGGAGTAATCGGTCAAATCGGCCTACGGCCGGCCCTGCATACCACTTAGTCCAGACAGGGCGAGACAATGATGATTATCGTATGCTTTATTGTTCAAACAAAAAAGTTGTAATAACCCTCGCCATTAGTGAATTCTGTAAACCCCATTTTATAGATTCTACAGTAAAAATATATCTTTAACGAATCTTAAAGCGTTTCAATGGTTAATCATTTAAATTCAAATAACCTTTTCTTTCTTTTTTTATTTAAAAGTAGAAAATACTTTAGAAGAAATGATTAATGCGAGATATAAGACCATTTAAATAAAAAAAAAAAAAAAAAAACTATCATAATT
>JAGDYQ010000039.1:4825492-4941950 GCA_021962125.1 Bulinus truncatus
GGTCTGGAGAGTGCAAAACATTGGATCAGAGCAATTATGTAATAAATAGAAATGCCCATTTCAGTTGCTGGATCTGGGAAAAGATGCGGGTCCTTCTACTTTTTTTATAAAGTTCTTTGCAGCTATTTTGTGGATCTGGAAGCTTTGCATAACTTGATTTATAAAAGATACACTGTAATTTATTGCAAAAATTAATCATTAATATTACTGATGAAACGACAATGTGCTAAGCAGCTTATTATAAAATACAAAGGATCCATTCAAACCATGTTATTCTACTAGAAATTACATTACTTTAAAAGATGATTAGAAATGAAGAACCTGAGAAATATGATTATGACGAAGACATATGAAGAGCAGAGACAATGAGTTGGTTTTTCATTATAAATGGAGTTTCAAAGGCATTACCCCTAAAATCACTCACACTCCTAAAAATATATTTTCATAGTGCTTCTGAAAAATGTAATATCTGTATGGTAAATGGTATATATCACTAATAAGTGAATACTTTTTCATTCGTATCATGTCTGTGGTTATTTGTGTTATCAAAGAATGATGCCTGTAAAATGTCATAATAAAGGTTGCCCTGGTATTCCATTAGCAAATCAACTAACCTAAAACAAATTTTCCAACATAATATAATGAAAATTAGAATGTACGAAACAAGTTTACTAACATCATTTTCAATTCAATTTTTTTAACTTCTGCTAAAGAACGCATAAGCTAAATACAGCCAACAATTATAAAAAAAGAAGGTTTAAGTTAATTACAGATGCAAAATATTAATGACTGAAACTATTCACACATTAAACTGATACGAAGTTATCCACAAAACTAATTATATAATGGATCTAGAACTATAAAGATTAAAATAATGGCTCATAACTAGAAAATGATTCTGGATAATTGTTAAAATTAAGTGCAGGACAATTCTTAATTCAGTACGATAATCTGACAAATCATGTTAAAGAGTAACTAACATGTAATTATGGACAATCACCAAAAGACTTAAAAAAAATAAAAGTACAGAATTTGAAATAGAGAGAAACAAACATGAAGACACTCTAGATGAAATCTAGCATACAATAATACATGAGTAAAACTAACACCATATTGAGATATCATGTTTATACATAAAAAAACCTAAGGAGGGTCTGAATAATTTTAATTCACATAAGTCCATAATCAACATTAATAATTATTCATCATAACAAGTGTGCATTGGTACTGGTAATATCTACTTGATTTATGCCCTTGCAGTTAAGGTTACGCAAAGTCATAGGGTCAATAATTAGTATTTTTATCTTTAATTTTACAGAGGTAAATTTAAAAAAAATTATATTAATACAAAAAGAACAATTATAAAATTATGAAGTTAGAATGAAGATGACTAAAAATAGAATGTAAAGAGCATATTTACCGAAAGTTTGCTTATAATTGTGAGACGTTTCATACTATTTACAGATATAGAACACTATCCTGTTATTGTTTTTTGTTTCTGTGTCACTCTCTCATATAAGAGCTAGATAATCAACTCTAGATCAGTGATTTCCCAAGTATGTATATACAAATCACAAGGGTATAGAAGGGTTTGAACGGAAATCCTACGACTACACTGGAAGCTAGAGAACATCAAAGGTAAGCTAAACACAGCTCAAAATCGGGGAAAGCTATGGATAAAAAACAACATCTAAAAGTTTTTTTATTACTAGTATTACAAGATAAAAATGATAGGGAACTGAGATGTCAAAAAGTTTAGAAACATTGATCAGTGTAATTCAAAAGGAAATCAAAAGTTCAATACGATTTTTTACAAAACAAGATATACTTATTTTAACGAGAGAACACTTAAATTTAAAAAAAACTCAGCTTTATTGCATGAACAATGTAGTAAAATAGTTCAGTTAAAACTGTATAAAGCTCAGTCTGGAGGACTGGGGTGGGTTCAGATATCTATAAAAGTTTAACAGAATTGAATAAATATTTACAAAATCAAAATATAGAAAACATGAAACAGAAATTGCATAAGATAAAAAAAAAAAATGTCCACCAAGCACCTGAGATAAATGACTCAGAAAAAGCCCTTTTTGTTACTCCAGCTGTATGATGTAAACTGTCACCAAAATAAAACATTATCTGCCTGTAGACTGTTCTAAAGACAGCTTGTTTTTTTGCTATATTGTAGACGTTTGCGTTATTGTCAAGATAAGAGAAAAACAACTACACATCAGGATAATGTTATATCTAAAATGGTTAATAAAATAATACTGACACTTACAGTTCTTTTGACAGTTTAGAAAGTCATGACATCCATCTCCTAGTTGTTCCATCTCTACACAATATATGCAAAACCTTTCTCATGGTTTCGGTCTGGTGCACAGAAGGGAAACTTTCTCTATCGTCTGATCCACTATCATGCTCTGGATGATATTAAAATATGTTTATTATAGATAAATCTTTGGAAGGAAGTATAACTAACCATTTATTATTTGCTAGGACTGACCACAACTACAAGATTGATTTACCTTGCATTATTTCATCCACAACCCTAAAAGAACATCTCCAGACACATAAGTACAGCTCTTTGATATTTCCCTTTACATTGCTATAAAGAAATGAATATTTCAGGATTATATAAAAATGTCATCTATTTTTTCTTTAATATGTGATAAAAGAACCTACACAATAATTTTCTGTTGAGAAAATATGTAACCCATTTGAATGAAGTAGAATATTTATTGATAACTAGTTACAACTGGAGAAAGCCCTAAAGAAGTTACCCCTCTTTTAAAATGTATCATCAGGAATTAAAAATGTATCATCGGAAAATGACATGGCTTCCTATTATCGATAATATTTCTAAAGTACTAAAATAATTAATTACAATTAAACTACACCATTGAGATGAAACCAAACATGTCCTGCTAACCTTCCCCATGTCAATTATATGTACGTGTACCAAGTTTCACGCTTTTTGGTAATCTGGATCCTTGAGTTATAAGGGAACAGACAGACAGACAACAAATACGTCTACATAAGTATAGGGATATCTGATGTCTTTTACAAAAATTATTATAATAACAATGACAATTGCAGAAAACTAAAAAAATGGATGGCACAGTTTCTATGAGAACAGATAATTATTTACTTACAGATTTCAAAGCCTTGAGCAGCTTCTTCACATATATACATACCTCTCGAATCAAACACCTCTATGTAGTCCTGGTACTGAGAGAATAATAAAACCGGGTCAATCATATTTAACGTCATCACTTAGTTATTATATGATTGCACAACTCAACAATTCTAAAATATAAACTGTTCTGACTTATTGACAACAGCCTAAATATTTACTGAATAGTACATCTGTTTTTTTATTATGCTTTAATATCCAAGGGTTTCTTGTTATTAGCAGTAAACATGTAAAACTGTGTGATCTTAAATGTAGACCACAAAAAGTGCAATGGAAAATTGCAGTTATCTGCAGTGATGGATATAAACACCCCTTTTATGTTGTTCCATCAAAACTATAGAAATTATAATTTATGATTTGTTTACCACATGTAAAACCCAAGAATATTTTTAAATAAATAAATATATTAATTGATATTTCTGATGAAGTTGGGGCAAATTTTCTTGGATTTTTAAGTATTTTAATATTTTAATAATCAGTTGGTCTTTCTTTTATGCTGTTTACCAAAATAGATGATAAACCCTTTCATATATACATCCTGCTCTAGCAATATTTCGTATTTACAACCCTAAGTTTATAATTTAATATACAATCATAAAAAGTGTTGTTCCTATATAAAAAGAGTTACTCATGTTTTTCAGCTCATGAGAAAAACTGATGGATGAGATAATAAATCAGAAATAATTATCAATAGGTGATGTTTAAAGGACATTGATATGCACAACAGTACTGATTTATTCTTAAGTAAAACAGTGATATAAGTTTTAACATTTCAGGCATATAATTATGTCATTACTTGGTATCATTTCATCAACTGGTAATGGAATCGAAGAAAAAGTATCATTAATCTTGACCCATGTGAAGTGAAATTTTGTGAACATTTTAGGTTACATTATCATCTAATAAGACCATACAGTCAGGTCTCAATTTATGCTGGAATATGTTCAAAAAAAATGTTGCAGGAATCTAATTCGTATAAGAAGAAAAAGAATATTTTTTTCTTTCAAAAAAAGATAAGCTCAGTAATGTTCTGAAAACAGCGTAAATTCAGAAAATGCCTTAAAATAAACATCTAACCACATTTTAAAATGTAAATACATAGTAAATTAAACTGCTTAGTATATTTCTTCAGAATTGTAAGTAAAACATTAACAAATAGCTGTTTTAAAGCAGGAGTCATTTCGCTAAAAAAAATGACACTCAAGATGATGTAAGAACAACAAACCATCAACAGAAATAGGTCACATGACATAGAAGAAATTTTTTTTAAAGTTGAGATTAATCCCAAATAAAATTTCATGCGTTCATATTATAAAATGTTATCACTTATTTTTAAGTGGACATCAAATAAAAATTTTGACCATTAATTATATGAAATCTTGATTTGTTGGTATGAAGTATTCAAATTATGCTGGGCCATTACAGAGAACAATTCATTTTGGAAAAAATCGACATGGCATGAAATTGATGACATCTATTCCTTTTAACATAATAACAGAGTGTAATTATTTTAAAAAATATATTTCTAATTTAGTTTTTTTTTTTTGAGCCACATTTTTTTCTTTACAGGTGGGTGGCAAAACCAAATTAGGTTGATTTGTAGGTCCTGAAGATTCATTAAAAGTTTCAGAGCCTCTAATTTATAGCATTAAATTTTATTTTTAGTAAAAGGAAAATGCTTTTTGTCTGCCTTCACTATGAATTGACCTTTTTCAAAGACTTTTTACCCCTGATAGATTGATAAACATTTTATTACATTTTAGATAAACAATAATAAGAATCATAACTGAATATTTGAACAATGTTGGGCTAAAAAAAAACTCAATATAGGAATAGACTGCTAATTTTTAATGAATGTTAATAGAAATGTGAAAAAATCTTAAAACATCTAGTGAAAAACAAGATAAGTTTGAGCAACATGTGGTTTTGCCAAACTAGGGAGTCCCGGATCGAACCTGGTGAAACTTATTAAGTCTACCCAGTTTTAAAATGGGTCCCTGACATATGTTGGGAATGTAAAGGGGGCTGGGCATTGTGCTAAATATGTTGTGGCTACTGAAACTGATGTTAATCTCCACTGATGCCACCAATAAAGGGTTATGGGAACTGGATTCATCATGGCAATCAGCAAATTTCAAGAAACTTACCATAATACCTTTGTTGTTAGCTTCAAAAGCATACTATGTTTAAATTATTGCTAGTATTAAACACGCTATGTTCAAATTATTGCTAATATTATAAAGCATCCAATGTTTAAAATATCGCAAATAAAAAAAATCAACTGACCCGAACTTGAAAACTGCAAGTTCCTTCTCGTACTTTCTTTTCATCTTCCTGCCATTGATGAGGCTTTGAGCATTCAGGAACATGATCTTTTTTCTTTCGAAAACTAAGCCTTCGTCTAAGGCTTTGCATTATATTTCTGTACCTTCCAAATCTTTTACTCCTGTAAAAAAAAAATATGTAGATTTGGTTAACTTAAATGGTTAAGAAAAAAAAACTTAATTAAAGAGTTAATATATTTACATTAAATGTATTAATAATAAGCTTTTCCAAAATTTCTAATTTAGAAGGTATAAAAAGATGTATTTAATCAAAAGAAAAGGAATAAGCATACAATTATGGCTTTAGCTACTCGTAGCTGAGTATATGTAAAGTGGACTTAAGTGGACCACTTGAGGGAATAGCCACAATATCGCTCAGCTCTTAAAAAAACAAGAGACACTTCACCACTGTTGAAATCTGTGTTCATAAAGTGTGTCACTTTAAAACACTACAGACGATCAAGTGAATTATTTAGATCTATAATGAATACAAAAATATCCGCCAGAAATTTAAAATCAATCTTACATTGTTAAATGAATAGAGTTTACCTCTGGTTACAAAAAAAAAAGCTATTCAGTTAATGAGTTGTTCTATTAATATATAAATAAAAAAAAAAGAATGGAAGATCTGAGCTGTTGTTTTGTTTTTTAAATAAATTGAGTGACATATTTAGACAACTGCAATTGTAGCTCTTGTACATATGGAAACTTTTTTAAATGTTTATACATTTAGCTCTCAAATTACATAACCTTCATACAAAGGCATAAGCCAAATAAACAGTCAGTAACAGTTTATCCAGTCAATCAGCCTCAAAGTATTTCTACCCAAAAACACCAACTAATAGTTTGTTCAAAAAGTTGTTCTTTTTATTTGGTGTTTATTCCACAGCACTTATGTATACTGGTGCAATATAACTTATGTACATGAAATGAAATTAACTGTTCTAAAGGACTATGAAGTCCATAGATGAATTCAATGTTTATCACAAGGTGTGACAGCAATAAAATGTGTTAAAGAGACAAATACATTAGACTGTTTAGGACAAAGATATTTGTCTTGTGGTTGCTTTAGTTTGATTAAGAAAAAATAAAATAGGGCTATTCAGTACTAATAATGAATGAGTACATTTATATGGATAAGAGACAAGGATTTTAGAAGAAATACTAGGAATGAATACATTTATATGGATAAGAGACAAGGATTTTAGAAGAAATACTAGGAATGAATACATTTATATGGATAAGAGACAAGGATTTTAGAAGAAATACTAGGAAATCATAATGAATTTCATTTAGAAAATTGAGAGAAAAAATTAGAAAAGTTAACATATGGATCTGGTGAGAATAAACAAATTGTGACATGTATATACTCTTGTGGCTGAGAAAACTAACGCCTGGAGATATTGTTTTTTTTTTCATTACAAAATGATTACATGACCACCATGGCCAAAGCCTGAGCAAGAAAATAATCCATTATGGTTGTTTCCCTGAAATGAGAGAAAGAACTTTTTACCTGACCTTTCCAATACTGAGGTCATGAGTGGGGTTAATGGGGAATAAGTTAAAAATTCACCTTACAGAGGAGTAGAGAACATTTGTACATACCCAACATTTCAAGAAAATGGTTGGGGTGGGGTTTAAAAAGAGGAAGTGACTAAATCAGCATTTTGGTTCTTCTACAATTGTATTGGGTAATGTCTGTTTTTGTTTTTTTTAAACTATTTCATACATTTTACCCAAATCATAGGTAAATGCAATTAAGAAAAAAAAATATAACAGTTAAAATCCACAAATTATGAATGCATTAATCATATCAAGTAAAACATTCAAGTCGGCAACAAAAGTAACATAAATAATATTAATGGGCTGAATAACATAAAACTTGCGGCTTTATTAAATCAACTTAAAAATACAAATCATTCTATTATTTTTCTAAAAACGATGCACTATGAAATGATATGCACATCTTAAATTGTTTAAAAAAAAAATATATGTGTATCTGCATTAAACTGCACAGACACACACACAAAAAAAAAGATAATGTTATTTGTTAAGAAATATCTAACTTAGCTGTATCAAGTACAGGTGTAAAAATACAGTCCAAAACACAAAATATATTAACAGACAAAAAAAAATAGTGCAAAAAGATAGTTTGTTCCTCTAAAAAAAAATGTATTGCTTCTATTGAACTAACCAATTTAGGAAAATTTTTCCCCTCAAAAAATATGCTTACACACAATTTTATAAATGTTTTTTTTTTTTTACTTTAAAGGTTGCATGTTTAAAGACCACATTAATGAAGAATTATTGATCGAAAAATTTCATTAAGTCACTTTTACTGAAAAACTTTAAGCATACAAAAACCCTCAAGAGAATTGATTATCAATA
Organism: Bulinus truncatus; assembly: GCA_021962125.1. Taxonomy (NCBI): domain Eukaryota; kingdom Metazoa; phylum Mollusca; class Gastropoda; family Planorbidae; genus Bulinus; species Bulinus truncatus. Next base: position 4,833,398 of record JAGDYQ010000039.1, read on the forward strand.
GCACATAACTTACTCTTTATAATCTATAGATTAGTAATCAGGACAAACTATTCCAATGGAGGAAAACTGTTAGGTCAGAAAAATTAAAACTCAACTTAAACAGCCAGAATAAATAAATTAATTTATTAATAAAAAAAAAAGAAAGAAAATGTAGACTAAAGATTTTAAATGATGTAAAAAATGAAATATCAAAATAGTAATAATAAATAGGATGTCAAAATTTTTTTTTTATTTTTTTTTTTTAAATTAAACAAGTTCATGATATTGCATTCACATTCATAGGTTACATGTAAACGGTTCACCTCTTCACCTTGGTTCACCTCGTCAATCAGTTTACTTCTTGATAATATTTCAACAAATCTTCAAGCTTTACAATTTAAAGCTCTAAATAAACTCAAGTTTATATGAAATATTTAATATTGTGCGCAAGTCTAACACCACTAGGACATATTCAGTACTTGATACCATATATTCTCTATTCTGCAATTTCCCTCTAAACACTACCAAAAAAGTATTTACATTCAGACTCCATAAGACTTTTTATTTATGGACTCAGTCATTTTAAAATAGTGCATTGCCACCCAGAATACACAAGTACTCAAAATTTCAAATCGATTTGTCATCAAGAAGTTAAGTGATAATTGACTTCAAACTTCTCAGAACATGGTATAGCTTGAAACAGCCAGGCAGAGCAAGTTAAATAAAAGCCCAACAATAAAACTTGAACCAGGGAGACATTATGAACTATCAAGTCATATATGAACTATCAAGTCATAGGACCAACGATAAAATTCTATCCTTTAGTTTAACTTTAACTATAGGCCTAAAGCAGTAGGGCAACGATGTGTGACCTAAATCTTCACAAGGCACACTGGTGACAAATTTCATTCAAAACAACTCTCACAATATCAATAAAGAGGGATGCCATCATTTTTTTTTGTGAGGGTATCCTTTACAAATTCAGTAATTTACTAAGCCCAGTGCAATCAAATCATACTTAAATTAAAGTAAATTAAACCTATTTTATAGATTGAACAAACTCTGTTTCTTCTATGTAAACTAAGGAATTAAAGCTGGCTATGTGAATAGTATATGATGATGGTACTCACCCTTGCCTCTCCATTCTTGAACCTTTTTTTTTTTCAATCTGTAAACTACTAATCCACTATTGTGAAATCTGGGGCATATTTAACACATCCTCCTGTGGCTAATGTATCTCTATTCTAATGGGGCAGCCCGTGCTTGTGCTGCTGTCTAATTCAAAACAAGCTTTACAAATAAATGTCTACGCCAGTCTGCTCTGCGGCTATACGCACACACACACACACACATTTGTCTTTAAAAAAAACCTACAATGTATACCACAAGTCCTGAGGTGTACCAAGGCGCTACATGAACAGGCCTTACATGTGTGTCGTCTGTGTGAAGGATGACTGTCACAGAAAGAGAAGATTACAACAAACAGAAAATATTACAAGCCAAGACGTGACGGCGTGGAAAAATAGAAATAAATTTAAGACTTGAATTGTTTTTGTAGGACAGTCTCAGTTGACAATTTTAGACAACATTTCTGTTTTAGTGTTGTGATCTAAAAAAAAAAAATGGGTTAGTCGTGGTGTGGTGGGAGGGGGTAGGGAGGCAAGGACGAAACGACGACATGGGGATTTGGGCTTAACAACAGAAAGCAAGCGCGTTGGTAAATAAATAATAGCAAAACGAATACAGTCGCAGAAAGATGTATCTAACAGACGTGGAAAAATGTCTGCTTTTTTACAACATGACGGGGCTGCAATAGGGGGCAAGGCGCTTCACGTGATATGAAACAGCACGGCGTGTCACACACCGTAGAGTGAAGGGTTGGCACATAGAAATAGCCCCGTATATATATATATATATTGAATGTAAAAAAACAACAAGGAAATACCTCGTGGGAGGGGGGGGGGGGGACATTCCAACCAGGCCAGCTGGTAACACACGAAAATATGGAAGTGTGTATAGACGACAACCTAGTCATGGGCTAAAGGTCAAGTCTTGAATTTCAACGTTACATATAATGAAGGTCGGTGAAACGTACCGACTTATCCGGAATGTAAAAAAATCGAGATCAACAACTTTGAACAAAAGAAACACACTGCGTCGTGTAGGTGCATATGAAAGAATACAAATCAGCTCGAAAACTATTTTTTAAAAAATAATAAAACAACCCAGCGACCTGGCAGTACAACGCACAGCTAAGATTACCATCAGTCTCTCCCCGGCAAGAAGGTCAGCGGTCAAGAAGTATATCCTTTGGCACTACCCTCCACCCAGTGTCTGAGACCCGCCAACCAAGAACAGGTCGGGACTGGACGGGGATGAAAATGTCAATCTGGACTCATAATGATGACGCCGCCGTGGGTAATGAAGTCATTAGCCAACACGGGGGAGAGAAAACATTCACTGGTGTAACTATCAACCAGTAATCAATACACCGTGATGACCCGGATCCTCATTCAAACATCTCGGCCACTTTCCAAGTTTATCAAAACACTTAACAGAAAGGAGGGGGGGGGGGTTATTAACTACCGAATCCGCAAAGTTGAAAACAAACACACATACACACACACAAACAACAACGTAAAAACAAAGTAATTAAAAGCTTAACAAAAATAAATAAGAAAACCAATCGATCACATCCCACTTATCGACTATTTTGACTTCCATTCATTATCCGATCAAAGTAAACCAACTGAAAAAACAAAAACAAATGTAAGTCAGTGTCATACGGCTCAATTAAAAACACTGACTAGTGGATGATCCAAGCGAGAGTGAGTTTCTCTTGATCAACCGCATGACTAAACTCACCACCACCACCACCCACCCTCCTTCGGTTTACCCAACACAATCTAAATTTTGAATGAGCACATTTAGCCTATGGCTACTTTCACTGGTGTGTCTAAGGGCAGTGTACACACCGGTATGTGCGTCTGTTTGAATGTGTGTGTGATGTCATGAGAATACTAACATATCACCCACACTTCGTCACTGGTACTACACTTCGTCACACACGCGAAAAGAAAAAAAGCAACAACACAACAGCAACTGCGAAAGTAACAATCCTTTTTTTTTAATCCACGTTCCCAGATGTGTTCGGCCTTATACAAGACTGGGGTGAAGAGAGAGAGAGAGAGAGAATGACGTCGCGAAAAAAAAAAAACTTCGTTGTTGGCCTCTCTCGTTTGACCCTACCTACCAACACAATTACCAGGTGTCTCAAACTGTGGTGCCCTGTTAGGGGCTCGCAGGACGTGTACGCATGTTTACTTATGCTGTATTTGTGCGAGCGAGAGAGAGACTTGTTTTGCATATCAATGGCGAGGAGGAAAAGGGGGAGGGGTCATTCTAATTAAGTACGTACCCCGAAGAAACAAAAAAAAAATGTGGAACATAATGTTATGCCCCTTACGTCAAAAACTACGAAAACGCCAACAGTTACACCTGCCTCACCCCCTTTTTTCCCAACAAATTCCACGTTTTTGAGAACACCCTGTTCTCCCCTTACCAAAGTAACCTGAGAAGAGCCAGATATTCCTTTATCTTAGCGGTGGGCTCCGCTCCAGTGACATGAGTAATAAACAGAAACTGATATGCAGGAATGTACACAGTCATCAAACACACTGGTCCGTCCCAGAACGTTTTAATTGAAGTCAGAGCTGTAAGTGTAGGATGGGGACAAAAACAGATAAACAGGAATGTATTATTTTTGTTTTACATCTTCATCTCAATGCACCTGGTGATCAAGAGTGGGGGATTAAAACAAAATATAAACAAACTGCTTGGATTAAGATGTATCAGTGATAGTATTTCCGTATATGTCTGTGTAGCCTTCACTGTGATATGTTTGATAACTGGATGCTTATTAATTTATTAATTTTTATTTAGGTAAGCTGAGAATAAATCACATTTTTAAGACTTAAACCTATCGTTATTATAAAAGCCATCTTAATGTTTATATTAAAAAATATGCACTTAGCTTCTACAAAATGCATTTTGAGAGAAATATTTATATTTGTTATCACTGCCTTTCTAAAGGTTGTATGATATTTAATGCTAATTGTGGTGTGTACAGGATGAAAGTGACTTAGACTTTGTCTTACTTGTCTTTTTATTTAAAAAAATAATTGAACAACTTCATTGCTAACTAATTTTTTTTAAACAAGTATATAATAGAAATAACAAATGTTAGGACCTCTTGACACTTTTTAAATGCATAGCAATCTCCACTTTTCTAAATGGCTTTATGAAAGGTAAAGTCAAGTTCCCATAGGGCACATGAAGTGATTACGAAATCATGATATATTAAGTGGTTGTGTGTTTAGCACAATGCCCAGCAGCCTCTACTTCCCCAACTTTGACCAGGACCTGGAAAAATTCCCATGGTTCTCAACAAGAATCAAACCTGGGACTCTCAGATCAACAGATGCGCATTCTACACCAATCAACCCTCCCTCCCTACCTAAAAAAGATGTAAGTGAAAGTCAAAAAGGGTAAAAAAAAAAAAAAAAAAAAGTAAATAGTTTGTTAAAAACTCCCCCAATTAAGAAATAAAAAAAAACTTAAATGATTCCCACAGAAATTCACAAGAATCATCTGGCTATATGAATCATGTCATGATCAAGTACATTTTTTTTATTAATCTCTTTAACATTTGATATTAATCAAAATAAGAGTAAATCAATATACACTTCATCTTAATTATAACATTTATATCATTAATAAACATCACATGCTTAACAAAAATAAACTAGTGTAAAAAAAAATGCCTAGTGAGTCTAGTGATGAATGTCTCCAAAGAACGTGAACATCCATTTTTTATGTCACTTGCTTGTACAAATGACAAAGTGAGCAACCAATAGCCATTAATTAGCTAAATAGAGATAATACTTTTTAAAGAAATGCAGTTAACTTTCATGAGTTTTTAGTGATCAGTAATTTATATCACACCATTTCTGTTAATTATTAATAATTTTTATTAGTTTTATGTGAAAAAGTGAATGTCAATTGAATAATTTATTTCTTGGTAGTCAAATATTTCATTTACAATTATAAAGCCAATCCATAATTTGGTCCATTAAGTTTATACATTATTTGTAAATCATAATATTGCATACAAAAAAATTAATAATTATAAATTGATGATAAAGTTAAATGTTTGCTAACAGTAGATGAGCAGGAAGATTGTAATGTATGCCAATTATAAAGATACAAATAAAGTTAAAACTTAGGCCAGGTTGTGTATCATTATATTTAGATAGTGGGTATAAAAGGAGATAAGATTTTCAGCTTATTTACATTTACAATTTTGTCACTATCTATACAGACTATTCTCAGCTGTCTATGAAAACAAGTTTGAAGTAGTTAAAGTCCAGCTTAACTATGGCTTAATTTCTAGATCTTTTTAATTAAGAAGTTCTAAGACCTAAGGCTAAATTTAATCAACATTTTATGCTACTTATACACAGTGGAGTAGGCCTAATAGTATAAAGTATAATAGTGGTATTAGACTAGTCACTAGTATTACCCTATGCCTACTAATAGCCTAATTAACCTAATAGGCATTAGGCTGAGAGTAACTTAATCTCAGTATCGCTGAGTATTAATAATAGTATTATAAAATGCACTGTAAAAAAGATATATGAATTTAAACTGGCCCAAATTAATAAATAAGTGACTGATTACTCAAATCTGCAATGTAACTTGCCTGGGTCAGCAATAAATACAATAAGTTTTGAATAAGATAACATTTATCATGACCACAAAAGGTTCCATATTAAAATACAACGGAGAGAGGGGGATACAAATCAATACTAATACATATGTGTCTGATTTAGTTACAGCATAAGTGAAAGACAAATCAAAATTGTAATAAATATAAAGAGTATAAACATTTAAAATGGAATTATTCAATAATATTGGAGAAAATAGTCAGCCATTTTGTGTTAAGATTTGGATCATTTTCGTATTCATACGCACACCAAGTAACTTAGTCATTTATAATAGAATAGATAACCTACACCAAAGTTTAAGAAGAAAATGATAGCATTACCTTTAAAACCGGTTCCTTATCCTGTACGGAGGAATAATTTTGCTTTCCGAGTTCCTTAATCATGCATACAATTTTAACTTACATAATGTCTTGTCAAGCCAAAAAGAGATATAAGAATTAGAGTATTTCACAAGTTCACTTTCTAAAATGCACATTTGGTTTCAGGAGTTAATTAGTCACAAATCTCTGCACCAAACAGTAGCTATTGACCATCTTAACATTTCTTCCAAAACAATAAATCCTTTGGAAACGAAAGTCTAAAAACTTAGCAGAAAACTGTATGAATAAATAACATAATCCACTTGCAATTTGATGAATATAACCACGGTAAACAGAAGCGATCTTCTATTTCCTCAGGTGATTCCAACGTACCGTAAAAAATGTTACACACGGCAAACGGATGTTCAGATACGCATGCGCTCAGAGTTATCGATTGAATTCCTAACGTAAAATAATGGCTTTTTCAAATCCACGGCTGTCTGTTTGAAAAGCAACTAAGTAATTGTCATTAGTTTTTATCTGTAGAAAGAAAGGGAATAAAAATAGTCAGTTATAATTCTATTACATATGTTATATATCTGAACTTTGGAAAATCCACCAGATGACTAATTCTTGAATAACCAGTAACGTCATCATCTCCAGTTGATAAATCAATAGGAAAATGTTTCATTTACGAAATATGCAACTAATAACAATAGATTGCTGTTAATCAACTGTTAATGGTATATGCCTCTATTTAACGTCATGTAAAAAACATGAGTTGATATAGCCATTTTGAAATTGAAAAAAAAATACATACTTTAATATGAAATTAATTATTTATTAATATTTTCTTATTTAGCTAAACTGTCTGCAAAGTTACCAAAACAGCATTCCAATGACGTCATTCATTGATCGAATTGTGGTTTGAGCAGTCTCAAAACGCTATCACAGATGTTGCATTTTTAACTCCAGGTTTGATGGTTATGACTTGTAAGTTAGATTTTAAAACTACAATGGAATCACAGATTAGTTAGGGGAGAGAGAAATGATTGCATCAAATAAGAGGATTTGACTATTCGTCAGATCCCAACTAACATGGAGTGTAATTTAATGGTTTTGTTAATTGAAAAAAAAAATGGACAGAAGACATTTTTTGCCATATGCATATAATAAGACGAACTTTTCCGCCAACCTTTAATTTAAAAATAATAATGGCATAAGAGGTGATGGAAGAAGAATTTGGTCATCGAAGACTAAATAATAAGTTTTAGTTTTCTAATGGGCTATGCTTGTCTTGCTTAAAAAAACGCTTCATTTCATATGTTTATACAGCCTACATAAATATAAGAAGCATTTTTAATCCAAACTAATCAAACTCACAATGTGGGTTTGGCTAGTCTGGTTTGAAAAAGATTCAATCATAAAGCAAGAGTTGCCGAACGGGCAATCTGACCCATATAACTAAATTTGTATTGAAATGACAAAACTATATCTTTGTGACTGTCTTAAATATGTGGTGAAATTCAAGTCACGATTTCGTCGCGGAACAGCCGTCGATTTTTTTTCTACGGACCTACAAGTGCCGAAAGAATTATAATTAAATTACACAAGTAGTAAAGTGTATTTCTTTTGAGGTTTATTTTCTGATGAGCAAATGCATAACTTCAGGCTGTGCCGTTATTGTGGATAGGTAAATATTTACGGGGCCCCCTCAAGCTGGGGCCCGGGGGACTTTCAAATTGGATCCCCCCTCCCCCCACCCTAGTTACGCCTCTGAGAGCGTCATTTGTTGGATGGGGCGATTCCCCTTACCCTTAAAGATCCAGACCTCATTGAGAATCTAAATATGTATAGACAATAGACCACCATTATAGATTAGCGTTCTGCCATCGCCTTATCGTGACCCCCCCACCCCACCTTTCCCCCCCACCTCCCCCCACCTCCCCCCCAAGCCTACCCGAAATGATAGCCTGATGTGCATGTAATTCTGCCGTTTTCCGATAAAAATATAACTTACTTTCGTTGCTATCTGGAAGTTTAAAAATGCTACTCCAAAGGGTGTTAACTAGTTTTAAAATAGAGAAGACATGGGCGAGTTCTAGGTTCACATTCTGGCAGGCCTACACTGCAAACAATGGGCTCACCGCAAAGAAGGGCAGCCTGAGCATTTGTCTGGAGATCCGAGGTAAAAATGATTCAACAGTTGTTGTTTATTTTTTTTTTTTTGTGTGGGGTCAGATGTGTACCAGTAGTCTTGTATACAAACAGGCATACATAAAAGTGCCGTAGGTATGTTGTAGGTGGGAGCTTTCCTCCCCATGCGGCAATTAATTTATCATCAATCATGAGCGGCATGTTTGATCTTTTATTTCTTTGGCCTAATAATAGGGCGGTCTCAGAGGTGGATTTAACTGTGGGCACACCCGGCACACGCCCCGGGCCTCGAGTTCTAAAGGGCTTTGCATTATCCCAATTAAAAAAAAAAAACTTGTAATTTTTTTTTTTGTTGTTGTTATTTTTACTAAGTCAACATAGAGAGGCCCTATTATTCTCTTCTGCTCCCACACTCCCCACTGACCTTAATCCACCACTGGGCAGCATTCATAAGAGTAGCCTCATCATTTACACCAGTTACGCCCCTAATTTAAAAAGATATACGGGGCGAACAAAGGGTGAGATGTGTCAAGACATACCCGAAAACTAAATCAGCAAAATACGGTTAATTAAAGGGGAGTAATAAAATATGTCAGCTTTGTGATGAGATGGGAGCTAACTCCATACAAATACCAGGAGCTGTTATCTTATTTGGTTCTGTACAGTGTATTCAGGCCAAAGACCTTTTTACATCCCTAGCTATGATAACATTTTAAGGGCTAACAGAGTACCGGTATATACGCACACAATCACAGATTATTTATAATTATCCAGGTCAGAGTCCTTCTGATGTCATCGGGCGGGGGGGGGGGCTAGGCAGAAACTTTGAGATATTTAGAAGCCTAAGGCAAAAATCGCCCTTCGAGGCCCCGGTTGCATCAAATTTAATGGGGAATTAATAACGGTAGGAAGGGAGCAATCAGACGGTGAAGGCCATGTGTAGCCTAGCTTGACTATCTATAATTACAGCTCCTCTCTTATATGGGCAACTGGGCACAAGTAGGCAACGGCTGGTAGCTCACATTCTCTCTACGGCCGGTTAACCAACATAATGAATAACTCGTTTAATTTTTGTTTATATATAAGTTTTAGATAATGATAGGTTTTAACATTTATTTAATTAATTAATTATATATATATATATATATATATTATATATATATGGGGGGGGTATTTAACGGAAATTATTTAATCCAAATAACAATGTGTCCGATAGGCAAACTACCATTATCGGCCGGGATGCCCAAACGATGACGCCCCGCCAAGTCGCAATGGGACCGTTTTTTGAGGCGACCGGTCTAGCCTCCGCATTCTTTTCTGGTCACTACTTTTATCATACCTTTGTGATGTATTTGAATAAGAGACGTTTTCTACTGCTACACTGTTACACCCCCCCCCCCAACAAAAAAACAATAACCGGCGCACGTTAATTAGTTGAACGAACTAAAATTCATTACCAGTTGTTTGAGATGACCCCCCCCCCCTATCTGACCGTAAACTAGCCGCATGTTTATTAAAACATGACACCTTCCACGGAACATCAATAATTAAAAAAAATATTAACACAATGATATCGACTATGGTGAATGGCTGCATTGAAGAAATAATATTTTCTAGTAGCCTAATAATTTTTTTTTTTCTGATAGCTTTCAATGCTTCATACTGTTTTTCTCTGTGTTGTAAAACCGGTTTTCCTCCTGTTTATAAACCGGGTACTTTCTTCCAACCTCTATGGGCCTGCCTATGCTGATAATGAGATTTGTTAATGATGGCATAAATTGTAAAGTGGATAGTTGTTGTTTTTTTTTTGTATTGTTGTATGGCTATAGTGAATGGGTACAGACAAGGCTTCAGAGGAACAAGGGATCGAAGTGTAAACCAGACCGTGGCAAACAAATATAAGCTGATAAATAAACTGTTGAAATTAAGCCAATCATGATGTCCACTTAAAGTTAAGAGATAACATTTTATAATATGAACGCATGAAATTTTATTCGGGATTAATCCCAACTTTAAAAAAATTATTCTAAAGCATGTGACCTATTTCTGTTGATGGAGAAAACATTAATAAACATAAGAAAATATTTTAGAAGTTAAAATCAATATGAATATCAGAGCGGAACCGAGGGATTTGGGGGCCCGGGGGATTTGCCTCTTTGGGGGGCCCCTGCATTTTGACATTCGACATCATGACATGAATTTGGACCCCCCCCTCTCCCCCCACCCTAGGTACGCCTCTGGTGAATACCTTTGTTTACCGCTTTAGATTTCTGTGCCTGATCTTTATTTAAAATTTATTTCACTTGCAAATGAAATTGCATAATCCAGGCGTGCGAATTCGCATGTATGCCTAAATGCGGTGATTAATTGATTTCACTGGTGTAAAATAAGTGGGCTTATCTTAATTTATGAGGCGAACATCTTTCCAAATCTTTTATGAATGCTTTAAATCTTATATATGTATATATATATATATATATATATATATATATATATATATATATATATATTTACTGAAGTTGACATCACCCGGAAAGATTTAGAGTCGATTGTCTGATCTTCAATCTATCGAATTTCAGCTACCATGGATTAATTTAACACTTGTTGGGACTTGGGACTCTAAGACCTAATCCAGTCGCTAGCACGGTATGTAAGTCTATAAGTTCAAACATACCTACGTGAATTTGTCTTTGGTTCAGAGGCGTAGCGAGGATTGGGCAAGGGTTGGTGGCATTATGCCCCGGGTGCTACTCACAAAGGTGCGCCAAAATGGTATAGTTTACATATAATATTATATGGTTTTCGAATGGGGGGGGGGCGCTAAAAAGGTATTAAAAAGGTACTGTGCCCCGGGAGCGAGTTAAGCTGACTACGGCACTGCTATGGATAGTATATGTTGTTTTTTTTCTGAACATATAAAGTAGTTAAAAAAAAAAGTAATAAGATATTAAATATTAATATAAATTTTGTTTCCGAATGATGTCTCTTTAATTTTTAGGCCGCTTTTATACGAATATCTTGTGGTGGGGAGGAATGGGTGAGACATGATCAATGACCTATGCAGCCCCAGGGTACAGTTTAAAAAAAAAAAGCTATAGCCTACCAAACGGTCGATTGTGTTTCAGGATCAATATATACTTTGTCAGCCCCGTAGCGTGAAAATTCTACAGCAGGGGCCAGGCATTCTACAGCAGGGGCCATTTTATTAAGTAGAACAAATAAGCGGGGGGGCAGACAAAACGCAGGGGGGCCCGGCCCCCTGCCCCCCCCCCCCGCACGCTACGGGCCTGTACTTTGTCTGGATATTGAGATGTTGGTGCTTGCTGAATCAAAGGGATATATCATATTGATATCGCTCAGCGCTTCAAAACCTTTTAAGCAATGACGTCTACATCCGTTCATATAAACAGTACACACGCGTCGGCCATTTTGTGTCAAAGTTAAGAACCGTTTGTGACCAGAAATTTAAAAAAAAAGTTTGCCCACTTCTGCTGACATAGAACGAAAATAGATTGAAGACCAAGGCTTTGTGTGTGTGTGTGCAGGCCCACCGACAGAAATTTCGGGCCCCCCGTGCTGATAATAATATTTTCAAAAGTTGATTGGCCAGCTCAGTCCGGGCCCCTAAAACTCGCCGGGCCCCTGGACTTCCCCCCGCCCGCCCTCTCTCGGCAGCACTGTGTGTGTGTGTGTGTGTACGGATGGGGGGGGAGGAGACAAAAGTTGACTTTGATGATAAAGTGAAGACCTAGTATCGAACGACCTGGACACTGTAAGCGTTTTTATGGACAGACGAACTAACCCTTACCCTCTGGTAAAGAGAGGGTGTTGGGGGTGGGGCTGGGGGGGGAGAGTCGGGGCATACCACTACAGTTTTTACATAAACGCTCGTGATATTATATTTATATCAAAATATACTTCATATCACCAAAATGACGCAGAACATTATTTTATGTTGGAGACAGTGGCGTAGTAAGGGGACTGTGGGTTATACTGTGCCACAGGGCGCCGAACTAGCGCTCGTTAATGTTTTTTGCACTTTTCAGAATGGAGGAGGGCACCAAAAAATGTAACTTGCACAGGGCGCCACAACTGCTAGCTATGGCTCTGAGTGGAAATATTAAGGTACCATCAAATCAGCAAGGATAGCGTCCCCTCCCCTCCCCCCCCCCTTCTAAAAAAAAAGGCCTAAAACTTAAGAAGCAACCTGTAGGACAACTACTGTGCAAATCAAGAATGCGTAAAGAAAACGCAGATGAGAGAGAGTGTGGGGGGGGGGGGAGGATTGTCCAGTAACACAGTTTTAGATCCCAGTAAAACGGTTTCAGATCCCAGTAACACAGTTTCAGATCCCAGCGACCCCCGGAAACATTTATCACCTTGTCAAACCTGTTCTAGGCCGAATGTGACCCACGGGTCTGACACCCACTGATTCTAATTTAATTCAATGATCTTTGACCGCCCGGTATAGATTTAAATTTTTAACCCCCCCCCCCCCCCACCTTTTCTCATGGTGAACCCTGACCTGCCTGGCATATGAACCACGCGATATGAACAAAGTATATAAAGACCATCTTGGTTTTAATTAAACTACTTTTTGTTTTTTCTTTTTGGTGCGAAACTGGACCAGTGGTTGGTTCTGGGTTCGTGAATTAACACAGCAAATAGTGAAAAAAAAAACTTTATGACACACAGTGGCGTCGCCCTTCAAACAAAGTGGAGGCCCTTCATCAAAATAGATGAAAGGGGAGCCCTCATAAAGCTGTAATTTCCCATGTCTGAGCCTTTAAAGATTCGCCCTTCTCCTCCCACCCACTCCCCCTGTAATTCACCACTTACGTCGTTACTAATAACGACGCTATCGATACATGATCAGTGAGATTATTGTAAGATTGATTGTTTTTATCCACTGGACTGTAGAATGCCATTGTAATTGATGGTGCAGGCCTAATTAGAAAAAAAAAAGTTATTATCAAATGACTTTATTGGCTACTAGATCAGAAATGAGAAGACTACGACCAGCGGGCTAAATGGCATACGGCCCTGTGTGGCTGTTTAATCCTGTCCGAGCCCCGCTTTCACCCGACCGAACACAGTAATGACGATTACACTGATTCTATATTAGTTCCTATTAGTTTATTCATATAAACACCCCTTCCCATATATATATATATATATATATATATATATATATATATCTGTCTAATGTAAGAACCGATTGAGTAGAGAGAATTGTTCCAAACACTCCCTGTCTTGTAAGATTACGTCAGTGGTCGACAAAGTGCGGCTCCGGAGCCGCATATGGCTCTTTGGCTCCTTAAGTGCGGCTCTGGCATTTAGTTTTATTTAGTATACAACTTATTTAGTGTACTACTTCTTTAGTGTAAAAAAAAGTTTACTAAACAAGCAGATTTGGCTCCCAATTTTGTTTAAATTGTTGTAATGTTCATATTTGGCTCTTTGGCTGATAAGTTTGCCGACCACTGGCCTACGTCATATGTTTTTTTTTTTACTTAGTTATCTTATATAGGTCACGGTATATTTCGGTCATATTATTGCCAGTTGAGAGGTGGGTGATTTGGGGGGGGGGCATTTTCGGTGTTCATTGCCTTTAAACCTTAGAATACGAGCTTAATCCGTATAAAAAAACAAGATCGAATTCCAAAGCGTTTAGCTTTCGAACCACTTTCATTCTAATTATAAATTATATAAAAGGAATGAATCTCTAATTTCAAAAGAGTCTTGTCCTCCTTCTCGGTTGGTAAAGCGTTCATCCCATCCCTTCTTAGGTCACTCCGCAGTCAAGTGGATGGGACAGCATTTGCCGTGCTTGAATACCTCACAATGTGAGATTCATCCTTGAAATTCATGCTCGGTTTTGTATGATTTCTCCATTATAATCATAAATTGGGACGTATGGCCGAGTGGTGTAGAAATTCGACAGACGACTTAAAGAGTCCAGGGTTTTAATCCTCGGTGAGAACCATGAATTTTTTCAAAGCCGTCCCACAAGTCCACCCAGCTTTAAATGTGTACCTGACTTAAGTTGGGGAAGTAAATGCGGCTGGGCGTTGTGCTAACCACACAATCCCTTCATATGCCGAGGTTATAGAAACAGGTGAATTCTACACTTCATCTTACAATGAATGTATCCCGACAAAATCTCGATAATTTACATTTATTTTTGCTGTCGAACTTGGAGTTGGAGGCGGGGGTGGAGGTTTGGGCTCTGTCGTGATTAAATGCAATGATAATAACTTAATTTGTATCAAATTTCTTTTCAGTTTCAAATCGAGCTACGCATGCCAAGGTCGGCAACAACCCATATATAACTAAAATAAAGTGAAACCTTTCAACCCGTCCTGAACCAATCTGAATCGCCATGGGAAATATTGAGAAGACGCATCCGAGGCAAAGGACATCAAAGGAACATACCGAGACATAAAAAACATGATGAATTTTGATAACTTTTTGAAGTACTGAAAACGTTTATATACAGGCCCTAGAACAAGATCATATACGGGTTCGGATTTTGAAAAGAGAGTGGCATTTTTTCACTGTCCGCCCCTATCTCGCAAACGATGTTTACACGTCATTATAGCCCAGAGCTTTAGAACCGCTGCACGACACGTTAATGTATTCAGGCTGGTACCGTAAGTCAGTCGCGTGCTTCAATATCTGAGATGTCACGTAAATTCCCGACTATAAGTCGGTGTGTATGTCACAATTAATGTCTCTCTCAAAAGGGCTTACAGTTTGCGTTGTATCGTCAACGCCACGCCCACACTATATTCATCTCACATTAACATATTGCTATTTACATTTAAATTCGTATTTGCGCTAGCTAAAAAAAATTAACTCAATCAGTTAACAGTCATTCACTACCAAAAAAAATGTGTAAACTACTTCGACTAAATGTATTTGATTATAGAAATTGTTTCCAAGCTTGATTGCGTGATTCGAGGACTCGGAAGATGGAACGGAGATTTCCGATTTAAAGTTCGTGTGTCGCGTGACGCATAGATTCGTGGATGCATTTGATCCCGATCCGGTATATTAGCAGATATCGCAATGGCTCTGTTTATTACAGTAATGAAAAATTAAACTTTTAAATTAATAAATAATTTTGTAACTAAAGGGACGAAACATTTTCGGTTTAATAATATAATGATTCAGTGGCGGACGCCGACCGTTCTCCTGAGAGTCCTGGGTTCGATCATCGGCAAGGAATTTTTACAAGTGAAATTCGGTGAAGATTCTCCCAAGGTCAAGTCCACTCAGCTATAAATGGGTACCTGACATTAGTTAGGGGAAGTAAATGCGGCTGGGCGTTGTGTAGTGCCGAACCTAGGAATTTGGGGGCCTAGGGCTTGGCCTCTTTGAAGGCCCCCTGCATTTTGACATTCGACGCCATGACATGAGATAATGTACGTAATATTTAATGTAAAAAATATTTTGGGGGACCCCCTCAAGCTGGGGCCCGGGGGGGGGTCTTTCGAATTTGGACCCCACTCCCCCCCCACCCTAGGTACGCCTCTGGTGTTGTGCTAACAACGCAATCCTTTCATATGTCGTGGTTACAGAAACAGATGAAATTTTTACAATGTATTTGCTCCGTTGGCTTTTTAGGCTAATATATGCAGGTACAAACACAAAAAGTGCGAATACAAGTACTACAAAGAGGTAAGCGAGCAAGTTTGGTAAAACAAGTACAAAGAACCCCATTTCATTTTTAAAAGGAGACAATAACTTTTGTAGGACAGGATGTCAAAATTTAACCTACTTACTACTAGTTTGATTAACCTTCCATGTAATGTTTATTACTAAAGTAAAGGGAGCTAAATACAAAAAAATGGTTTAGTTCATGTTCACCTTTACGTTGTCTGCTCACAATTCTCCATTAGTTCACGATAAACAAGTTATTGAACAACACCAAACATTATTAGTTTGTAAAAAAAAAAAAATCCCTCACCAATGGATCACATTTTATTTTCTTAACACTATTTCTCAATATCTTCGTATCTTTCGGACTGTAAACTGCATAGATATATATGGTTAACTGTATACATGTCAGGGACGAGGAGTGAGTGTTGCCGGGCATGGTCATATTTATAGAAAAATGCTTTTGACTACAAGTTGAAATATTTATAAGTTTCATTTATATATATACCATAAATGTTGTCAGTGTAATAATTTATACAAATCTATATTCGTTTGTGATTTGTATATAGCAATAAATATTTCTCTAAGAGTTATGATCAGCAACACTCACGCCTCCTCCCTGATACATGTTGATATATATACACCTATACAACCATCTAATTACCCTTTTTTTTAAGGCACTTGTTACGGGACCATACGTATGGTCTCCGTATTTTTTTTACTTCGGGTACCAGCCAAAGATAATATTGCTCCACACCCTAACCCTAACCATATCCCTAACCCTATCCCTAACCCTAATCCTGAAAAAAAAAATTCTGAAAAAAAAAAAAAAAAATGTATATATGTCATGTTCCTTATACCCTAATATAATGGTCACGTATGGTCCCGTAACAAGTGCGTTTTTTTAAATACAAATTATGACATTAAAAAACAAGCATTAAGAATATAAAGGGGGAAAAAAACAGAACAGATATAAGATTCATTACACATCTTTTATTATTTATTTTTTTTTCAGAATAAAGACTTGTAGAAAAAAAAAAGTTCAGTTGCTGCTAACAAAATTCCACTGCAAGAGTTACAATAAGAATGAAACTTTCCAAACAATATTTTCTGTTTGGTCATATGTCAAGATTAGCTAGTAGATATATTATTATGTGTTTATTTATAATCAACATGTCTATAAAATCTTTGGCTGGTCTTCTATTTGATGATAAAAATTTTGAAAGCGTAATTTTAACACATGAATAAAAATCAATTCCAGGTGAATTAAAAAAAAAATTATAATAATTAGAAAATAGGATCAAAAATTTTTTTTTATTGACACAACTTTGAATGGAGTTGTAGGAAGCTTTTAAAAATGGATAAAATATATCTTCAGATTAAAATTTTTTAAATGTTTTAAAATTCCAAACAAACAAGGAAACATTTTTTTTTAAATTTTATATAATTTAGAAATCATAAATATAAATAGTTTTACATCAACTATACTAGACACAAGTATAAAAAAAAAAAATTAAGTTGAATACTCAATAGCGACTGAAAAAATTTTTTTTTTTCGTATTTACTTTCCATGTAGAAAATTGTAATATCTTGTGTGAAACAGAACCTAGATTATTTAAAGATGGGGAAGTAAAGATCATCTACATACAGCTAGAGTGGGATGAGATTCTAGCACCGCTCTCTGCAAATGTTCCAATAGAAAAAGAAATTGCACAAGTGTTTAAATATCCTCCCCCTTTTATTGAGCGCTTCCGATACAACATGGCAGCAGTTAACGGTCATCAACAAGCTTTAAGTCTGGGGAATAAACAGCTGACCATTCAAAGCTGTAGTTATTATGCTAACTCAATGTCAAAATTAACTTTTATGTTATGATTTAAAATAAATTACAAACAATAACTGACAAAAAAAAAAAAGGGAATGCATAGTTGATCTAACTAACAATATATTTAGTGTTACAGCTGATGCCAGGGTATTAAATGTCTTGTATATATGTATAAAGAACGCACAACATTATTTCATTCTTTTTTAATTTGTGTTTGTAATTCTGATCAGTTTCTAACAAGAAATGTCTACATGGTCTTCACTCCATTCACGCAAAAGAGGCTTTGGTCAAATGAAATATCTTTTAATCATGACACCAGATGCAAGTACGGTAATTGAAAGAATTCCTACTAGACATTTATATTTTTTAAGGTGTCAACATAAATGTACATATATTGTATACAAGTCATAAAAAAAGAATGAAAAAAAATCACACACACACACACAACTGTTTCACTAATTCAAACAAAGAAAAGGTGTAAAAAAAAATATGCAACTAGTCTAGGAAGTAGAAGCAGAACACAGACAAGTCTACAATAGATTTGAACTCTCGTAGAATGCCACTTGGACATCACACAACTTGTTTCCACCAACCACAGCACAACCATTGGCATCTTTGATATATACAAACAAAAACATTAAAAAAACCTAAACAGAACAGCTCAATCATATCATCACTCAGTATTTTAAGCTCTATACAGAAACCAAGCCATGGTCTGGATGTTAGCTCAAAGTAATAGCAATGATTCAATACTGAAATAACTCTTTAATAATTCATACACTGATGGTTCTTTTTTTTTTTCTTACAAATGTTGCACGAAAAGTATAAGAGAGGATAAGGACAATAAGATGCCAACAATCAGTTTAAGGAGAACAAAAGTCCAAATGTGACGATTTAATGAGTTTTATTGTTTTTGTTTTACTCTGAATGATATTGCTGCAGTATGAAACCCCAAGTATACCTAAGATACACTGATTCTAAACACTGCCGCTTTAAAAAAAATAAATACAATAATAACTGCAACATTTCACTAATTTTGTTGTCCTGCCAACTAAATTAAAAATGTACAACAAACAATCCCAGTTACTCATAAATAAAGAACATTATTAAAAGCATCTCAAGTTACATTATTCAAACCTAACACTCTTAAAGATGCTTGACAACAATGTTGTTTTTTTTCAAATCGGTTGCAATTGTATTATTATGATGTTTCAAAACGAACATCTTAAAAAAAAAAATGCGACGATCAACATTAAAATATTACTAGCCCACCTCTATATTTCACTGTAGATCAACTCAAGAGTCAATAAATGCCAGCTGCTACACACTCATACTGCGTTGTTCTAGTGTATGTATTATGTACAATATACAAAAAATAAAGATTACTTAAAGTAATACATTGGATATTTTCCTTGGCAAATATTTTTCCCTGCCAAATAAAATCTTAATAATACACTGATTTCTTGGGTTACAAGCACGGTAGGCTGTATGCTGTCCAATTAAAAATGGTTATTAGCTTTTAATTCACAAAAAAATAACTTTTTTAAAATGTAGGATATATTGCAATAATTATTGATAATAAATATGGAGAAGAGGAAAAAAAAAAGATATCTAACAGAATGCACGTCAGTTAATATTGATGAGAAATGGTCATTATATGTGTCCCATACGTAACATAAAATGTACAAAAACATCAAGCCTCATGTAACATGTGTACATATATACACACTAAATGAATTCATGGTGGCTATACCATATCAACAGAACAGTAATGCTTCATGAAAAAAAAAATGATTACGTGTAAGACAAATATATGTGTTAAACTAATCTTTTAATAAATAATGGCAAAGAGTTACACTCAAGAAATTACAAATACATCTTGTCCGTTGAAAGAGATTATTTTCCCCTAAAGTATTTAACAGCATTCAATCAATATAGCAAAAATAACAGTTTAAAAAAAAATATAAAAGTATCCTTTCTTTTCAAACTATCTAGACCTGACCCATTTCACTAAATATAACAAGACTTTGCAGCATTTAAAAACTATATTTCCATTTCTTTTTATGCATTTAAAAAATTCACAAAGGGAAAAAAAAATAATTTCAAAATTTATTGATTTTTAAAACAATGAATGATCCCATAATCATGGAAATAAAAAGAATTACAATGAAAAACAATGAGGCAAATATGACTTGTACACGAAACGTAAAATATTTGTATAATTATATCACTATTAAGCTAGGATTCAGCAATCTACAAAGAATGAAATACTTCCATTACAGTTACTTTCTTAAGTTGAAACCATGTAATCAAGCTTGATCAAGGAAAAAAAAAAACAACAACTGACATACCAAGATATGTTAAGATGAGTTCATGGTAGACTATCAATACAGAGAAATAAAGTTTACTACCAACATATCTACCAAACACAAAAAAAAAAATCACCTGTCTATAAATGTTCAATATCTTTAAAAGTACCAACAGTAATGAAAAGATTATTTAATTTTGCGAGTGTTAAATTTCTACAATAAGAGATCAGTTAACGTGTTGGTTTGTTTTAATTATTTTAAATAAAAAGATGCAGCATAATTATTAAAAAACAAGACTAAAAAAAATTTTGAAATGAGTACTACTTTTTTTTTTAAAAGATGTTACATCATAGATGAAATTTAACAATAGTCTCTTGCTGAAATGAAACCAGAAAGCAAGGTTTTTATGCAGCAGAAAAAAAAATCTATTTCCACATGATCAATCATTTACATGTTTAAAATTGAATTTAACCGACAGGGATAAATAACTCTGCACAATATAGTGACAGATCTGTTATTTAAAATTGTACACATCTATTTGCTGAACCCTGGTATCATTTCAAGAGCAGGCCTCGGAAATAAAAATAACTTAAAAAAAAAAAAATAGTACAAAGGATGTCAACTTAAAACAATTCACCTGAACTACTCAATGCCTCAGTACATAAAAGCACACGTAATAAGAGAAATTTTTGTTTGAGGACACCTCCCATTATTATTTTTTTTTAATGATTATATTTTTTAATTAAAGACTAGATAAATCCTAGGACACATCATACAAACACTTTAGCCAGAGCATCGGCGCCAGCACTAGCTATATATGGTTTTTGTGGGTGGAAGGCAACATCGTGAATAGATTCCTCAAACTTTTTGCGATGGGAGGTTATTTCTTGAACACAAGTTTTACTGTCTAAATTCCATAGTCTAATTGAACAATCGTGACCTGCAAAGACAATCATACTGATATTAGAAACTAAATAGGTTTATACAACTAAATTAAATTTCAAAATATAATTTGACATTTTTGAATAAAACTAAATTGAAGAGTAACTTACTCCCTGATAAAAGATACAAGCCATTGGGATCGATGGCCAAACTTGTAACTGAATCTAAATGTGCTACCATAGAATGAATTAATTTTCCTGAAACAAAATTTTTAAAAAGTTAAAAATCTATACATATAAAAAAGAAAAGTGACCTAAAATTTTTTTAAGTAACTTGGAAGAGCTGTGCTAAAATGTCATTAAAATAAAAAGAAATTGAAAAATGTTTTTTTTTAATTTAACCACTTTTAAAATTGTCATCATCTTAGAGAAAGGAGTCATTTCATCATTGTTACAGTTAATGCAAATACCATTTTCATTTATGAAAGTTTAGTAAATGCTGAAATTAGTAAAAAAAATTATTTAATGTACTATTACACTGTGCCATTTAAATTTTATGCAGCCTTACATTTTTTTTTATAATTTTGGTAATGAACTTTTGGTAATTAGTCCAGAAATATCAATATGACTATGACTATAGCGTTACCTGTGTTATTATCAAAGAACCTTATGTGCCTGTCTTCATGGGCTGTTATAGAAATTGGGAGTGTAGGATGGTTAATAACTCTGTTGATTTGATTACTGCCACTGGTATCTGATAATATAAAGAGTTCAACAAACTCAATGTGAGGACCTTTTTTTCTTTTTAGGAAAAAAAAAATTATTAATATTGATAATTAATATTACAAATGAAATGTAACTTTTTTTATGTGAATTACCAGAGTTAATTTTTGTTTCTAACATAAGAACTTGTTTTCCAGTTTCAATATCGAATATGTAAGTATTTGAGGATGTATAGCTAGCAACCATTTGAGTTGGATCACAACGTACAAAATCCACAGATGTAGGAACTCCTTCTTCTTAAGTGAAAAAAAAAAATTAAGAAAATAACCGATCACAATTTTAACATTTAGTTTATAAATTGCACAGGGTAAATCTTAAACCTATTTCTTAATTACATGCAAAGATTTAACATTTAGTTTATAAATTGCACAGGGTAAATCTTAAACCTATTTCTTAATTACATGCAAAGATTTATTTAAAACAAATGACTCCATGGTACCTGATTCTATAGTAAAAGTATTCAGTAAAGGTGATTTGATTCCAGGACTCCACAGCCTGACAGTGCCATCAGCGGAGCAGGAGAGCAATTGATTCTTGGAACTGTGTATTGATAATCCCCATACAGCGTCTGTGTGAGCCTCTAGAGTGTCCGATAAAACGTTGGGATCTGACATAAAGATAAAAACAAAAACATGAAAACAATTCAGTTAGAAATCTTAAAATTTGCCAGCCACCTAGATCAAAGTATTAATTTTTTTTTCTTTAACTCAGTACTGATATGCAAAGCAATTAACATGCTCCATTCACTACTAATCAGTACATATATTTTAAAACTCTACTTGCTGTATGTAACTAAGTAAACAAGCGAAATGTTTAGGATGATTCTATTTACCAAATGAGTCATATGGATCAATATCAGACTTGGGTATATTCCAGCATCTAATTGTTGTGTCCATGCCACCACTGTAACATTGCTCCCCTGAAGGACTCACAGCTAGACTCAACACAGGGCCAACATGGGCACGAAAAGTATACACAGGCTCAACATCTAAAGATGCAGCCCTAGAAATCATGAACATGAATCTATGCTTAAAAACAGGCTTAGATCAGAGAAGCATAGTTAATATTAAAACCTAACAGAAATAAGTTACCAAAATCACCACCAAACAACATCCAAAAACTTCAACAATAAGAAAAAAGAAAGCAAAAAAAAAAGTTCGTAATCACTTTTTAGCAGGAACTGTTTTCTGCAGATTCCATAATTTTAAAGTGTGGTCTTCAGAAGCTGTTAACAACACAGGTTCCACAGGATGAAAAGCCAGTGCTCGAACTCCATCAAAATGGCTGAAATAAAATATTTACTTTAATCTACTTTTAGAATTGAGATAAAGTAAAATAACAGCCACATAACAGATAAAAATCACAATACCTTCTTAATGTGTATTTAGCATTCCAAGTTTTTCTATATACTTCTTTTGGTGCGGAAATCTAAAAAAATAAATAAAAATAAAAGTAAAGATCAGTAAATTACTGACACTTCATTTAAAAAAAAAGCTAACAAAAGCTTTAAAAATAAGTTCTTACATCATAATTCATAGGGTCAGCTTCATTATTGACAGTTAGTCCTGCTAACTCCCCTAGACCGAGCCCACCATCCATACTTTCCTCATCATCTTGCATTCCCATCATAGGTTTTCTTGCGTAACTAATTTGACCACTAGAAGGGACATCTAAGAATAAAGAGCAAACTCAGTACCTCAACAAACACTTCAGCATTCATTAGATTTAAAAAAAAAAAATATTTTTAATTACTCAGTAGAATAAATTTATAAGTATTAAAAACAAAAAAAAAAATTCTTATATTAAGATTTAAAAAAAAATTTGTAGAGAGTTAAAAACTAACAAGTTAAAAAAACAAAACAATAAATATTTTAATATATTTGCAAACCAAATAAATATATAAAATTATATTTTGAAATAATATATAAGCAGTAAATATAAGAGATGCTGTAGTAATATCAAAGTGAACTGGATTCATTGATAAAAAAAAAATAAGAAGCATTCCTCTCACATTAAATTAAATAAAAAAAAATTATAGGAAAGTGTTTTGGTTAGCAAAGGAAGATTTTAGCAAAGGGAGATTTTAGCAAAGGCTTCTAATCACCCAATCTAGATTCTTTAAAAACAACAACAATTTTACAAGCACTTTTTTTTTAAGAAATAAAAATGGCAAGATTAATAAAAAATAGGTGCGGAAGCAAAAACAATTTTTTCTTTGTTTGAAACTTTACATGAAATTTGATTAAAAGTTATCAAATGGAGAAGACATGATAAAGCAGGGAGAAAACCAAATATAAAAAAAACAAGCAAGGCTAGTAGCATTAATAACATAGAAGCATGGCAACAAATATGTAAGCTTGCTAGGGTATTATTAATATATTTACAATATCATCAGGGTATAAAGCAAATACTGGATACCAACCACACTCATTTTAATGCTTAAGGTGTTACGCAAAGCAAAAATTAATTCTATGCTCTTTTTTTTTTTTTTGGATACATGGTTTAAGTAATAATATGAATAACTTGAGGAGTCAGTCCTACCGTCATCCCTTTCCACACCAGCTGGCAGATGGGAGCTGTCACCTGACATGTCTTCTTCACTGCCCAAACTGGCTAGCATAGCCTGTAAGGCATGCCGAGTTGGCCCTGTAAGGCACAGTGGCCACACAACAAAGAGCAATCAGACTACAACATATACAAGGATAAGCCTGACATGCAACACCAAGCAGTAAACTTTTTTTTTTTTTTTGTTTCACTCAACTTTAGTTCAGCCTCACACAATCTTAAAATTGTACTAAATTTAATTAAACAAATACCTCTAAACAGTATTATTATGAAAAAGAAATGATTAAATGTTTTCTTTAAAAAAAACATGCATTTATAAAAAAAAAAACTCAAAAAAAAAAAATTTTTTAAAGATAATTCCAAAATGCACATTATATAATACTATGAAATCAAGAAGAATATTTTCTACTTTATTCTATTGCAAAATTAATTCCAAAAGTCGGTAAAAATTATTTTTGCACTTCCCTAGAATATAATTTTTTTTTTTTTACATTTTAACAATGAAAGGAAAATTTGTGTTATTTAAATGTGTTGCTTTTTATATCTGTAATCAACCACAAGTCAGAATTTAAAAGAATAATTTTCCAAATTCGTTAAGTAAAAATTGCTAAGTTAATCTATGATATTCCATCAAGATCATTTTATTTCCTCTACTGCAAGACATTCCTTCTTAATAGTTATGCATTTTTAAAAATTAAATTGAGAAGAAAAAGAGTGAATAATCTTATATACACCAAAATTAATCAAACAAAATGTACTTTTCAAAAGAACACAAGTCCTCTACACTGTCATGTAGCCAAATCTGAAATCTGACCAGCTTGCAAAACCAAAATGGGTAAGAAAGACAAAAGCACTGAAGGCATACACAGTTACAACACTTACTATTTTTCTTTCCCTTTCTTTCTTTCTTATACTGTTCTTTCAGTTCCGATATATGTCGCTGATCTACCACCCACTCCTCATCCTCAGTTGAGGAAGTGTTGTGCTTCTCTGTTTTGTGACACCATTACAATAATAAGAACACACTGAGGTAATGTAACAGATTTGTGGTGCACATTGGATTATATATTAGATAATGTATTTATTTTAATCAACTATTTGAGGAATGGTAAATGAAATTATTTAAAGTTCCAGAAATAAAAAATAACAATGAGCCAAAACAGAGGTTGATGAATTTTTTTCTTCTCGGATATTACTTCTAAAAATACTCTGATGACTTTTATACTTTAAAAAAAACCTAAAACTTATTTTAAAATCATAAAAAAAAAAAATGGAATGAATTAAACAAGTCTGAATTACGTGAACTGTATCACTTTATAAAGAGGACAAATGCTTGAGAAACAAACAAATTACAGGAAAAACTAAAAAAAAAACATTAAATGTTAAAAGATTTCTGTGCAGTGATGAACTTCTAATTATTTGAACCACGATTCAAAATAGAGACCAATATATGTGCATTACACAGGATTTGCAGTGATGTTAAAAAAGGCAATTAAAATTGTACATAAGTATATTATATTTTTCTATTCTATGATGGCATTTAATTTTTTATTTTTCAACATCACTGTAAAGCCAGAAACCACTGACTACAGACAAACAAGTGAATATGAGCTTGTATGATGTTTTATGCATATTCAAAGTACAACAAATGTCACACAGGTTGCGTACAAGACAAGGATATGCAAGAAAATGTCTATAAGAAGGGAGTTTGGGTCCCACCATTATCATATGATGAGCAATTAAACCAGAGATTAAAAAAGCTTAAGAAAATTTGATTCTAGATAAAGCATTAAACCGGGTCTTTTGATAAAAATCTACATAGCTACTAAATGTTCTTGCAAATCATTGATGATGACCTACTTAAAAAATAAAAGGCAAACAATAAAAGGCTAGTTTCATTTAAGGAAAAAAGGCAATGTTACTAATGATAATAGTACCAAATGTGATGGCAAGATAAGCTGAAAAAAAAAATGAAGCTGATCAACCTATCCTACCTGGACTTCCCCCTATTTCTGTTTCTAAAAAGTGAAATTCTGCTAGTGCCTCCACTGTATCAGGATCTGTATCATCTAAACCTTCATTAGACTCAGTCTTCAGGTGGAAAGAAACAATTTTTTGGATTATAAAAAAATTGCCTTTTTTTTTTTTTTACTAATGTAGATTTTAATGTGATATTACTGTAACAAAATATTTTATGGTCAAAAAAATTCTATGATGCGTATGAATTAAAAACTGGAAAATTACAAATATAAACTAAAAAATTTTAAAGCCAAAAAAAAAAAAACCTTTAGTTTTATTCCTTTTCGTTCTAATCTCTCTTCAGCTTCATCATCCGCGGCCATTCCATCTTCATTTTCATCACTAGTTAGAAAAAATTTATAAAATCATTAAACAACATTTTTATACTTGATTTTTTTTTTTAATATAAAACTAAATTGTTTAACGCAGATTTTTCCTAAGGCCTAACAAATTCTCTCTAGTGGCCTCTTTATTAACTCCAGGACATTTTTTTATTCTAACCATTACAAATCTCACCTAAGATCATCTTCATCCTCAACAACATTGCCAGAATTTAAAAAGTCAAAAGTTGTCATAACTGCATTCTCTGCATCAATTAATGCACTGTCTGTTGCTATATTACCTAATTTCTTTAAACCTGCCCTGTAATTGAGAATAATTTTATGGAAAACTTTACCTTAATTTTTTTTTTAATGAGACACTCTGCAATTTAAAAGTGAAGTTATATAAAAAAATAGGAAACCTTTTCCCCTGATTATCTCGTTTATTTGCTTGATGTTCACCATTAACTAGAACCGACTGTGAGATGTCTGCATCACTGTCACCTGTCTGTGTCTGTAGACCAAGCAAAGAACGAACACGAGCAGAACGCACATCTATTATTGTGTCTGTGTAGCCTATCTCTTGCAAGTACCTAGCAAATAAGAAATGAAAAAACAAGTCCAATGAAAAAACATAATCAGGCAAAAAAACAAACAAAAAAAAAACATTGTTATTCAGCAATATGTTATACAAAATAAATGCCAGCATTTTTTTAAATTACAACTTACATTAAAAACCAAGATTTATACATTAATTCAGGAAGAATCTGATGTCACATGTTGGTGCAAAGAAAGATAAATATAGTCAATAATAAAATTATATTATTTTCGTCATCAAATCTTTAAATTTCTTGGTTGGTGTAATCCTCAATATTTAAAACTTTTACAATATTTAATTTGGCATCCTAAATAAAACATTTTCAGTAATTTTTAACTCACTGTCGTAAAAGCTGTCTTCCCTGTCGCCAAGTTGCATTACTGGTTCCAGAAGAGGTTGATAAAGAAATTTCCCCATCTACCTGGTCATCTGAAAGTTAAAATATTTTTAAAATGAATATTAAGTAGTTTTAACTCTTTCAATAAGACAAAAATCACTTTCAAATTTAACTCTCAACCATTGTTCATTTTCAGCCATTTTTTTAAGCTGATTGCAGGGTGTTTTGTAAGACTAAACATTTTTCATTATGTTATAAGCTACCTAGTGATGTTATATATCACTGAATTCAGAAATGAATAAGCTATTTAATGATATAAAACTTTTTATATAATAGAAATTTTAATTTTGTAAAATTATAGTGTAAATGATTTTTTATTAATTTTTTAAACTAAAAATACAAATACATCACAAACAGTAAGAATAAAAAAAAAGTATGAAGAATTTAAACAAAATCTTTATTATTTACATAAACATTATTCATTTATACAACACATAAACAAATTTGGACTTAAAATTTTGACAATTTTTTTTTTATTCCACTATAAATGATACTATAGAAAATTGAAAAAATAAAAAAAAATAAGGACTGATGCATCTAGTGTGAAAAAAAGACATATAATTCTTACACAATAAGTACAATGTTAGACTAGACAAAATTGATCATTAAAATTTATATATTATTATTATAAGTGACAGGAAACACATTTAAATGAATTGATAATTACTTTAAATGTTATTTATGATAAAGTAAAAGACAGTTTCTGTCATCTTGAAAACATAAGAAAGTATCACATGCAGAACATTTAGTTCTTGTTTTTCTTTCAAGTTTATAAAGTGAATAACATAATTTACAGTTTTTTCTTTCCTTTGAAGGAACCATTACAGGTAAAATAGGATGATTAGTTTTTATTTTATATGCTGTCGCTGTCGGAACCTCATCTAAGTCATCAATCTTTCCTAACTGTCTAATTAACTCTATTGTGTAATCTAACTGACTATATCTTGCTGGTCTATTTAATTCAATAATATCTGGATTTTGTTTCCTCCAGTCTTGAAAAAGAATATAACTATTTACCCTAGCAATATCAACAAAATGAAAAAATAAAGTTTTCCACCATTTTTGTTTTTCTAAGCATATTATATTTATTTAAAAGTTGATCACTTTTGTCTACCCCTCCCATATTAATATTATAATCCTTGACTAAAAGTGGTTGTCTTACTTCTAATTTTTCAAAAGTCCCATTTTTTTTATTTCTTCTCATGACTGAATTAAAAGAATTAGCTTTATGCATTGTAGAAACCAAAGATACTGTTTTGTTATCCCTCCACTGCATTGTTAAAGTTTCCTCTTTCCTAACCCATCTCATATCACCCCTCTTTAAAGTCTTTTCCCATTGTTTTACATTTTTTAATTCAGTAGGAAATCCTTTTCTAGTAGTCAAAATGGTACCACAGGCTAATACACCTTTTTTTAATAAATCTTTTACTAAAACAAAACTAGTATAAAAATTGTCGAAAAACAAACGATAGCCTTGATTAACAATGGAAGATATTAAACTCATTACAACCCCATAAGCTAATCCAAATGGTGATAAAGTTTCAGACTTACCCAAATAAACATCAAAATTATATGTATATCCAGTAACAGAATCCGCGAGCACCCATAATTTCATCCCCCACTTGGTTTATCTCTAATGTACTGACAAAATGAATATCTTCCTTTGTTTCTAACCACTGGTTCATCAATTGAAATATTAGGTCCAGGCTGGTATAATTTCATGCATTTTCTTCTAATGAAATCAAACAAAAACCTAACTTTAGTCAATTTATCCTCTGCCTTTTCGGTGTTTCGGTTTGAAACTTTCAAAAAACTAAGTATTTGTTCAAAACGTGGCCTGGTCATAAAGGCTCTTGCCCATAGTCCATTGAATAAACTTTTTTTGTTCCAGTAAGACTGAACATTTGGAGCTTGTATCATCCCCATGTACATTAAAAGTCCAATAAAGCTCATACATTCTTCTTCACCTACATCTGTCCAGTTTTTGTACATGGCTGGTTTAGTTGGTCCAATAAATGCAGCATTCTGATTAGTCGTGTTGCATAGCTCTCTGACCAAAGTTGAAGTAAAAAACAGAGAAAAAATGGACAGAGGAGTCAGATACTTTTTTCTGTCTTGTCTTGTAAATGACTCTGGAAAATGAGCTCCATGAGTTCTCTCAGGTTTGAAGGGTGGCAAAGCATAAGGAGGTCCAGAATCTTGGTCATCATAACTGAAGATAAAAAAATGTAGTAACATTAGAAACATTTTTTTTTAAATGAAACAATGATATTTTGTTAAAAATTTATTCAACAAAATATTCAGTAATAAATTAGCCATCTAAAATTGTTGAATTATTTCTTTTGTTTTGTTCAAATGTGAAAAAAAAAATACGTTACCAATGTAAACAAAAGAAAGTTACATTTACTATGGCCCTAAACAAATATGAATTATAAATGAATGTGTGGAAAATGTACCTTTAATTATATAAATAGTTAAACTAACATAATTTTTGTAAATGTTTTGATACCTATAAATATCTACAAATGAATATACAATTAACAAAATAAAAAAAAATTGAAAAAAAATTGCCATGTGCGTTTCGGCTTTGCCACTAAGACTAATGTTTACCTTCCATTGTTGACTTGTTTAGTGGAAAATCGATGTATATTTTCAGTTTCACTGACTTCTTCTTCTTCCTCTTCAAGCCAAACTTCATCCTCACTTGAAATATAGTCATTTTCATCGTCGGAAGATGAATACATATCCATAATTCTTTAAAAAATTGAGACGCTAATAAAAAGAGGACTGTCGTAAAAGTGACAAAATGGCGACCATCATCCCGGAAGTTTGTGACGTAAACACGAGACTTTTATTTAATATTTTTTTTATTTAAAATGTAAAAAATATGTAAAATGTTGTATTTTTTGCTAAAATATTCATTTTTTTATAACAAAACATAAAATAAATTGATCAAAAGTAAAAATATAAAGAATTATAACATAAAAAAATCGTCGATCAGCGGTGATCGAAAAGCCAATGCTACGATGGTTGAGAGTTAATATGATTTTAATTGATGATTATACATTTATATTAAAAAGATCAATCAGAATACAGTAATGCTAAAGTACCTTTGTTGTCTTTTTCAAAAGATGGTGGTTTGAGATCTTCTGGGTTTAGATCAGTGCCATACTTTAACTTATGATATTTCGCTCTAGTAAATTTTGAAGCATAAATTTTAAATTATCAAATTTTTTTTTTATGAATAAAATATTCAACTTTATTATAAAAGAGAAACAAAAATAAAATTCATACATTTAATGTTGAATGATTCAATATTTTTAAGCTATTCCAATATCAATACATACAATAAAAATCAATGAAAATGTTTTTTTAAAAAGAATGTTAAATTTTTCACCTTTCTTGCTTGAGAGCATATTCCAACATTTTTATTCGTCTCACTAAATCTTGTTTCAAATTTTCTTGCCCCTTCCTCTCTCCCTGCAAAAATGCTATTCTAGCCTGAGGATTTGGAAGAATACATCAATGAGTCTTGAAAAAATAAGTTATTTGTATGAAAGTTATGTGTTGTGACTTTTTTTTAAAAAACAGCTTAAATCAACTTTAGCAAATGGCACTCCATCCAGTACAAAGTGTTACCCTTAATATTTGTTAAACATAAAATTCTAATTCATGGAAACAATTCTTTATAAGTGGTAACTAAAACTATACTTATAAATGAACAGATTAAATTTTTTTTTTAATATTTGTATCTATGCAAATAAATAAACATAACAGTTCAAGATAATAATAATACATCATTGCAATAAATTATGACAATTGCATATTAAAATATGTTAATGAAAGAATAAATATGTAATTATTTTTAAAATGACAAAAATTAATATCAGTTAATTTTGTTACTTTCACATGACTTGGTTAATGTACCAGAACAACTTAAATAAAAACATATTTTACTACAAGTGAAATACATATTAATCACAAAGAATTTATTTTTGCTCTTGCATAAACCATGCATCGTTTTTCTTTTACTTTCCAGGCCGTTTATGTTTTTTTTTCCATAATGCCATGGTGCAAGAGCATAAATAAATATACACTCAACTATTATTAGTATTCTCAAGTATGTATTTGGTCTTGATTTTTAGAATACCCATCTCATTTTTTTTTCTCAGAGCAAAAGAAATTACTAATAAATATAAATTTTAAAAGGACAACAGTAATAACAGGGTTGCAGTAGGAGTTTAGGGCTTATGACAACTAGAGCCCTGTTTGATTGATTTTTCTCCCTTTTTTTATATTTTTTTTAGCAAAAAAAATCTGTTATCAACATGACTCCTGACAAGTACATTGGTTTCCTCAGCCTTGTTTTGGCCCTACTAGTGACAATTTAAAATTCATTAGCATGACCCACATTCCTCCGAATTGATTACATTGTTTGAATAACATTAGCATAATGAATTAAATGAATGAATTAAAGGCAGCCTCGCAGGATATAGGCAACAAAAGATAAATATGTCTGTTGAGGTGTACATGCATTCCCCCCAAGACCACATTGGTTAAGGGCATGGTGATGATGAATGAATTAAATGATAATGCAATGTACCATGACTTTATATATATACATTAATCACTATTCAGATAATGCACATTATATTATAGTAGTTAGTACTACATTATGTATAATAAAGTATTTTTTTTATTATCGCAGTTATTAATATTAATAGTCTAGTGTAAATAAGTAGTGTCCCTGGACTCAGCATGAACTCAGTAATATTAATTGCATTATTTAGTAAACTATATTTAGATAGGGGGGGGCTATTATATTTTATGCATTACTATTTAACAGACTATAGTTAAGTCACTATTACTGTAAACTGAGTCAGAGACTGAAAATTAAGTGATATTTCTAGGTTAACATCATTAGTTTAACCAATATGAAACATCAAATAATGTACCATTCAAAAAAACCTTTTTTCTAAATGTTTTAAAATCAACATCACCAACAGTCCCCTCATAAGAACACAGTCATAAACAATTTTTTTTTTTATATTGGTACACTCACTGACACTGTCTCTTTGTTTTTACTTATACTAAGCAACATATGCATTCATGCGTTTTGATGAAGCGCTGATAGTAAATTCATCATATTTATGATCGCTATAACAAATACTCCATACTGAGTATTATTTTAATCATATAGCAAGAATGAAATGAATTATGTTTATCTTCATTACGCACTTGTAACTCAGCTCTTTCCACTTCCCACTGTGATCTCTCCATTTCGAATCTGGCCCATTCTGTTTGAAGAAAGTGTAGAATGCCGGGCATTGAATACTGAGGACGTTGTTTGATTCCATCATCTTGTTGTGATTTTGTAACCATGCCTAATGCACCTGAACCGGGCCCGAGTTGGCCACTATGTTGTGATCCTAGGCTGTCTTCTATCATATTTGCATGGTCGCCATTACAATTTTCATATTAGTCGAGGGGGCGCTAGCCATCAGAATGACGTCACAACTGCCAAGAGTTGATAATCGATAGATTACGAAAAGTAAGACCAGACATCAATTGATTATTTAATAAAATAAATGTTGCAAAAACCAGAATTAAATGTGAATTATAAGAAGAGCCAATATCAGCATCAATAAAAAACAATGAAGCAATGTGTTTTGGGCGACTTTTAAGTTAAAACGATTTGACTTCAACAAACAAAAAAAAAAGGGGGGGGGGGGGGACATACGGTAAGCAGTGTTACCATTTACTACAACTATTGTCTCCCCTTTAACTATTTTGTTTGAAGTAAAAGAACATAAGCTTGACCTCATATTTTAAACAAATAATTTTACATACAATACATAAGCTCATAACAATATTATATCACAGAGGCAAAAAAAGCCCTACGAACGTTTTATATACTCAGGATTTTTACATATCTACGGCAACAGAGAAATAAAAAAAATGTCCTGAGCAAATTAAGGCACTTTGATCACAAAACTCACACCAGTTGCTAAGTCAATTATATAACTATACTTGGGAGGGGTGGGGGAGGGGCAAAAAGGCAAGGTCCGCATTGACATAGCTCGAGCTGCACTCACCTAGCGTAAAATTGAGTCGGCAATTTTACGAAAAGATACGTTAAAGGGGGGGGGGGGAGAGAGAGAGAGAGAGAGAGAGAATGATTCAAATATAGCGTAAGGATCCCTTTGAAAAGTTTGTTTAGGAGCCCTTATGAAAAAAATTTATCTCAAAAAGTCCCGATAAGAAGCCATCAAATGCTGCCTCTTAGTTTCCCTATATATAAAAAAAAACCCGTCTATGCCAGTACGTTAACATTTCAAGAAATAACATCTTATATCTACAGGAACAGATATAGGTTAACCACGGCCCTGGCCGGTCAGGCTGTTTGATCCGGTCTTCAATCTGCTCATTTCAAAGTGTATTTATGGCCATCACAGCCTGGGCTACCATAAGTGTAATTTGGTGTCCCTAGGCAAAGGTACATTTGATTGGCCACATACAAAGTTACGTTTGGGGGCCCATTGGGTACCCCATTCAAAAACGGTTCTAAAGTTAACGCTTGCAAAATTGGGGCCCCTTTATAATCTTCGAAAACTGGGGGCTCCAACTGACAACCCCCACCCCAACTGTTAAATGTATTTATTAGAGGTCCCTGACAAGTTCTCGAACTGTCATTCCATTGGGCTGGCAAAATAAAATTTCCAACACGGGACTCATTTGAGTTGTCATATATGATCACGGTATAACATGTCAAACTCACAAGCATGTAATATGATGTTCACCTAATCTACTTTTTTTTTTAAAGAGGCATTTCAGTCCCACACATGCTATAAATTCATAATATTGCCCACTGGGATGTCCTTGCCCTGCTGTCCCAACCAGGCCATCTTAACTCTCAATGGCTTGTCACTACACAAGTTGCCAGTGCCGTAGCGAGCTTAACTCGCGCCAGGGGTACGATACCTTTTTAAAACTTATTTTAGCGCCCCCTTCAATTAAAATATACCATTTGGCGCCCCTTTGTGGGTAGCGCCCGGAGCATGATGCCACCCCCAGAACACCCCTCGCTACGCCTCTGCAAGTTACCACGGTGTTGTAAGAGAAAATGGAGAGTACTATTTGATCACTTAGTAACTATATTTTATTCTTCTGTCTTCTCCGTGATTATCGTCGATGACCACCAAAATGCAATTTGCCCGGGGGCTCAAATAGCCCATCAGACGGCCTTGTTCTTAACTCAAGTTTGTTCTTTTAAGGATCCACTGATCAGTTATATATCTAATATACTTTTGTTTGATATAAATTGAATTCTGGCATTGAGCTTCACTTCTAAGGGCAAGGCCTAGCGGCTCCGCGAGATAAGGGGCCCCAAAATGTTCAGTAGTGTACAAAAATATTAGCAATATTTTTATTTTTCAAAATGGGGCCTCAAATTTTTGTTGGCCTAGGGCCCCTAAATTATAAATCCAGTTCTGTCTAAGGGCCATGCATTTGATATTGTGCTGCTGAAGATGGTGACATTTGCGAGTTTTTAAACCGACGATGGTGATGCTTGGTTGTAAATGTTGCTCTCTCCGGTGCAGGCTATAGTAGATTACTTCTGTCTTGCTGAGACTGACCCAATAAACATGCACCGAGAGGACTCCCGTTGTCAAGCACCTATCGGACATCGGTAGGCAGTTTCCTATAGGACCTCTCGGCTGGATCGAAGGGGCAAGCCCCTGAGTGACCCATATTGGATGGCGCATGCGCTCTAAGCCTCTAACAGAGTCGGGAAGCGGCCATCTTTACAGTTCGATCGCGCTGATATTATTTCGTTGAAAAGGTTCATTTCAAATTCATTTGATTTGCGTTGCATTTCGTTGAAAGGTCGGTTGATTTTAATTAAATATTACTTTAAAAACATTCTAATTTTAAGTTGTTACAAAATGCTCCTGTAATGGAAATATGTATAAAGTGGTATCGATCTATGTACTGGGCGTAACTGGGGAATCCCTTATTTTACCAATAGAAAGTATTTTGATAAATATTATAGTAAAATATAAATGTATATATATGATATATGGATTTTTACCCAAATACGTCTAAGAATTTCTAATTAAGATTATATTAATATTAAAATTACTTATATGTAATTATGTATATTACTTAACATAATATGATTATTGTATCCATTTTACTATGTATATAAATAATGCCATGCAATCTGTCATTGTAACTGTTTTTATCCAAAATTAAAAAAAAGGGTGATAGTAAATATAGTTTTGCCTACCAATGAAATTTTCTATTGTGTAATTGGTGTAGGCATATTAACTTTATCTTGTCGTTAACCCTAAATAATTATTTTTATTTAATTTGCGTTTTATTTTATTTAAAATTTCACTAAAAGTCAAACATAAATTATACACAAACTTTGTAGGTAGGCAGAACCATTTACTTTTACCACAGGACCCACAATGTAAATCATCTTAGGGTTAAGGATATGATTATTGTTAGAGGTTTGGGTTAGTTAGGGTTAGTATTAGGAGTTAGGTTTAGTTTTAGTTGGAGTTAATGTTAGGGGTTAGTATTAGATTAGGGTTAGTGTTTTTATACATATCCATTGTCATCAGAGAAGATTGGAATAGTAAAATGTGGTATCTCTGGTTCGAACTCTGAACTACTGCAGAAGGGGTGACATGCAGAGGAAATATTTTGTAATTCAGTACAAGAGTTCGAAGATTGGTTTTTCTATCATACATACTTCCTTATAACTAGGTGAAATTTCTGCATATTACATTTATATTAATAATAATGGATTAATGGAACCTGATATTGTATTACTAAAGCCTGCCATAGTGTCTACATTCCATTCCTCCTGTATTTCTCAAATATGTTGTATTTGGTATTTGCAAGGTTCAATTAACAATTTTCCATTAATTTTCAATGAACATAAATTTAATGAATCTGTTGTTTCTTTAGAATGCCAGGACTGTTTGCAGTGGTTGTATTCATTGGTGGTGGTGGAGAAAGACCTGAAAGTGTTGCAGTTGTAGCAGGAAATTGGTTAGATGGTGATGAATCATATTGGGCACCATATACACAGCGAGACAGATTGGACACCACACCAGCTTCATCTGGAATAATCAGATGACCTGGAAATGCAAAGCCAGCTCCAAGATCTGATGTTGCAGGAAATGCAATCGCAACCAGTTAAGAAGTTGTTGGTAAGGCTGTTTTTATTACATTTCTGCCTCTAAGTTCATGTCAATGCCAGATGTGAGTTAGAATTACCAGGCTGACTGATTCTGACATTCATTCGTGACAAACTGACAAAAAAATGTATTAAAATTGCTGTAAATGGATTTTTTTTTCCTTTTTCATTCATAGCAGGTGATAAAAAAATGAAATTCTGCTTTTCCCCTCATGCTGAAATCAGAAATAGAAGTCAGGTACCTATCAAATTAGTGAGTTAAGGATGGCTCCAAGATATGCAACAGAGTTGCATCATCTGCCACATCTGGAGAAAATATATCGGTTTGGGAACAAACATATGACTATGGCATTACTGCAGTGATAGACCTCTCAAAGCGATTTGACACTTCCAGCTAGGGCACCAGATCTTCATCTTCTCGATGATGATTGACGTTGATACAAGACAATGTTATCTTGAATTTCTTATACCAGGTAACAATCATTTATAAATTAAATAGCCTACTAATAAATAGTAATACGTTACTAATAAATTATTGATTAGTGTATTCCTATGGAAGAAAGGTAACTTGTACTAATTTGTTAAGTTTTATATCATAATAATTTGACTATTACATGTATGGAGAAATTATGTAATACAAACTATATTCTGCTTTACATATGTTAAAAAAAAAATCCCACTCAAAATTTTAAGATTGTTTTTACTTTTCTGCAGGAGCTTTTTATCAAGTTGTGTTCTTCTGGAGTTATGGTGCAATGAGGGAAATATACAAACAGCAATGCACAACACGAGAAGACCTAAAAAAGTTCCCTGTCGGAGTGCCGGACCAGTGACCAACCAATGGCTTTTTACATATTTATTGTTTAGTGCATGAGTATTTCACAAACACCAATTTAATGTTCCATATTTCTCTAACACATTCATATTTCTCCACCGATGTGCTATTCTATGGACTTTGGACCGTGATCATTCATATCTAAGCTCCAGATTCAAACTAATTCTAAAAAATACAAAATTTCCAGCCAAGGTAAAATATGCATTATTTTTCAGAAGAAAAAAGTGAATGAAATGCTGCCAGGCTTGTGAAAATCTTAATATAGATGAAAGAATATACATTGGTAAATATACTTTTAGACAATACATTAAAGCCAATATAAATAGGGGATGAATATGTGGGTTTTAGCTGATACATGTTGAAGAAATGAGCACAATGTTAAAATGTCTTTCACTTAATTTCAGGAAAAAATCTTTTTATTTTTCGATAAAGAAATGTTCATGCATGTTTCACTGATTTTTTAAACATATCTGTATATAAATATTTATGAATCCTTAGTATATTGTGTATTTTAGTGTAGATTTAATATGATCATAAGAATTACAGGCATTGTTATAAAAAAAATTATTTCTACCTTTTTTTTTAATTGTGAATAAAATTAAACACTGTCTTTTTTCTACATTTTACATAGCCTACCACAAAATCATTATAAAAAAGTTGTCTAAAGTAATCTAGCAGATGATAAAACATTCTGCATTTTTGGTCTCACTAATGTATAATATGTGGCATTTTATTCATTTTGATTTTTTTTTTTTTTTGTTTTGGTTATCTGATAATTTTGGCTAATAAAATGTGTGTTTTATATAAAATGTCATAACTATTTTATTTATTGTTAGATTTCATTAAATTTGATGTTGTAATATGTAATTTTGACTGAGGTTTATTATAAGAATAAAATTAACAGTATATCTCAAAAAGATTTTTTTTTCCTTCTTTGTGTGTGATGTTTGTTTGTAAATTGTAAAAAAAAATATAACTTAATGCCAAATGTCAACAAAAGTGGCACATTTTTAATGTTTGTACTTTCTGAATGAGTTGATATATTATAAGGGGTGAGCAATATTATCCAGGGAAGGGCCAAAAAAGTTCTCTAGGTCACAATATGACCATTAGAGGTCACCTAGGCAACTGCCGATCGGCATCCCCTAGGTGCCCCCTAACAATTCCAGGGTGCAAATAAATAGGGGTCACCTAGTGGCTGCCCCTAGGTTTCCCCTATTTATGCCCCTAGGTGACCTCTATCTGTCCGTGAGGGTATTGTTTATTGGGGATATTCAGTTTAAATAGTTTTGTCACTGTAGACTATAGAGAAACTATCAGTATCAGTAATTGTCTGTATATAGCTCTTTTGATGTGCCGTCAGCACCAGGGCTCGATTTACCGCCGGGGATATCCCCGGCACTGAGAACTGTCATCCCCGGCTCTGCTTTAGCTATATAACTACATCCCTGCCTGGGATGAAACCATAGTCCATAGACATTTATCCCCGGCTCTGCGGACATTTTTTTTTCATCCCCGGCACTGATTTTTTCTTAAATCGAGCACTGGTCAGCACACGATATCAACAAAGAGGGCCTCAGTAGTTAGCTTATGTTTTGTTTTAAAGCATGAAACAACTTCGGTATTATGTACATATTTATAACAAATTAGTTTGATAATTGTTTTGTTAGAATACAATTTCAGTATTTCACAAATGTACTTTTTAAATTTACTGTTTGTGGATAGGAATTATCTCCCTTGTCAGCATAGATGTTTTGATGCTTTTGTTTTTAACTATTATTGTCAACTGGAGTTACATATAGTACATATACTATGTCATACCTTTAGAAAAAAATGTTCCAAATAACGATAATTAGCCTTCAAAATGAGTAGTTGCTAATTATGGTAATTGTTAAAGACAGTCCGTCAACGAGATAAATGGTTAAGTCATATTATATAATATTGATATCGCACTGGCTCCACGTACGTCACATGACGTACGATGTATTTTTTTTTTACCTCGTACGTCAACAGAATGAACTCTTATGATTTGAAGTTATTTTCTTTTCGCATAGCCGGGCAATTTTTTTCTAATTATACATTAAAATGAGAGGTTAGTTTGTGTGGCGCGCTAGTGATGTAGGTTGTTCGCTTGGCTGAGACCCAGTTAGGCTAGCTATGTGCGGGTTCGATTCCTAATAGAGACATACATTTTTTTGTTCAGATTTTATTTTTCATGATCAGGGATAGGGTTAGGGTGTGGAGCAATATCTATTGATGGTCATTTTTTAATAAATCATATATTTTTTTTTCCAGATTTTTTTTTAGGATTAGGGTTAGGGATATGATTAGGGTTAGGGTTAGGATTAGAGTTAGGGATAGGATTAGGGATAGGGTTAGGGATAGGGTTAGGGTGTGGAGCAATATCTATTTATGGTCCCCGAAAAAAAAAATATCTCCGATTTTTAACAGTAAATGACGTCATCAACGTCTGCAGTAAATAAGAGTTCTCATTCGTTCTGTTTACTCTTTAAATGTGTTAAAACGATCGCCGATTTTGAGCACCATCATTGTGTAAGTAATAATATCATAATATAAACTGCATTTATAACTTTACATCATAAGAGTTCATTCTGTTGACGTACGAGGTAAAAAAAAAATACATCGTACGTCTTGTGCGTATTGATATCCTAGACTCGGTAATATTACAACGAAGTGGCTACGGTTACGGGGTTACGGCCAGCACCATTAGATTAGGGTTAGGATAGGAATATGGCCGTAATTCGTATTTTTTTCCCCGGGTAACAGCCAGTATATTAGAGTTAGGAATAAGGTTAGGGTGTGGAGCAATATCTATGGCCGTTACCCGGAAAAAAAAATACGGATTACGGCCAAGCCCAAGCGTAGCCACTGTGATATCACAATGTTGAATTTACTGATCAAAACTATTTTGATACATATTATTGATACTTAACCTCTATAAACATTCCCGAATCATAGTATTAATCATTTCACTCAACTCTACTGCTAGAGTCTTAGACCCGATTCAAAGGTCTTAACCTTGCCTTAACAAGTTTGCAGTGTATCAAATGAAATGAACCGAAATATTACTCACTAATAATTGTATGAAAGAACCATTTATACTGGCTGGACTGTGGTTAATTTTTTTTATTACAATTAGAGAAATATAATTTATTTTTATCAATATCACTAATATCATAATTATTACATTTACTATATTAATTAATTAATAACTTATTAATGAATAAGTTAATACTATATAATAATATAGTATATTAGGAAATTACTATTTCTAGTTTAGAGCAGACTGCAGGTGTGGGCAACCTTTTGGCAGCTTTGGCTTTAGCCTTAAGGCCAAACTTAAGGCCAAGGCTAGTTACAATAAATCAGCAGCAACATATGCCACATATTAAGACTTAAGTTTCATCTGTTTTTCCTATACTATAATGGCTATAAACAGGGCTCATCCTATGAGTAAAGACATGATTGACATAATCATAGCATACTTCTTAGAATGGTAGTCAAAACCACGTTAAAGCGAAAAATGGTTGGTGAGCAGTTTTTTAAAACTTGCTTTAAATACATTCAGATGACGTATTCACACTTAGATGATTGAGATGCCTGGCACCACCACATCTTCTCTATATATGTGTGTGTGTGTGTGTGTGTGTGCAAAGATTGGGATGTTTGAAAGCAATAAGTTGCAGCTGTGTATGATAAATGATGTAATTTTTTTTTCACAAATATGTTTGGTTTAATAGTTTACAAGGTCTTTTAAAGGCCTTTAAGGCCATGGTTGCTCACACCTGGTTTATAGTAAGTATACTCTAAGTATAAATCTATAGGCCTAGTAAAAATAATTGTTAAGACAACATTTCACATGACTTATGATGACTTTTATCAGTAATTACAGAATTTTTTTTGTCTACTATTTAGCGTTCATCCTTTTTATCATCCAATTACATTTATGTAAAAAAAATTGGTTAAAAAAATAAATTCATAATTTTTTTCTCTAATTCTTTTCAGTTTAATTTAACTAACACCAAAACATTTTGAGTGCTGGGCTGAAACAGACTCATTTCCTTCCATGATCCACTTCTTCCTCATTGCTAATAAACAGGGCCGAATTCGACTTCGCAGGTTGGTTAAAAATTAAATTATCCATAATGTTACATTAATAGTTTTTCTGTTTTGTTCTAACTGTTTAATAAATCTAATACTGTTGTAACTGTTTTTAGAAACTATCAGAATGTGCAAGAAAATGAAAGAGAAATCAGAGATGCATCTGTAATAAACAAGTGCTTGGTGCGATCTAAAACACAGGTTAAGTATAACTGACATCTGAGTACTTTCATACAAAATTTACATTAGAAAAAGATGTAAATTCTGTCATGAACTAATTTTGAGCTTTGGGTTCAAGGGGTGAAAAAGAAAACCTGTTGTAGGCTGAAAAAGTTTTGGAGCCTTTCTAATAAGTTTGTCACAGGGTCTGCGACAGGGATGTGCTGATATCAAAAAGCCCGAAATGTGCAGTAGTAAACAGGGCCCACCACACAATCTATTAATCATGATTAAATTATTTTATTTGTGCAATCTAAATTAACTCTTCACATATAAAGCTAGCTAACCTATATAATTTTCAACTACCAACGTAAATTCAGTCTTTTTATTGGTTCCAAATTTCTGCTTTGATGATGCAATTTTTTATGAGCAGTAAAAGTTTTTAGTCTTCTAAATTTTTTATCCCTTTTTTAGAGTTTTCACATTACGGCTGAAGAAATCCATTAAGTATTATCTACATCTGGCTAAATTACTTGTAAGGTTGGGATTAACTTTAATCCTTTAATTTGAAATTGGGGATCTCAAATCTTTTTTTAAGTTGTGGAAAACTAAACTTTGACTTTTTCCACTGAATACTTTACAGTATTTCAGCTGAGAACCATCGCTTTAAAAGATGATGCTTCCACAAAAACTATTTACTTAACACAGATATAGCATGTTTAGTGTGTTGTGTTGATTCATCTCAGCAATTCAAGGAGCTACGATTTTTTTTATCTTATTTAAACAAGAAAAACCAGATAAAGCCTGACATCATTATGTATGTCAACTTTGTATTCTCTGACTACAATAATTGGCGAAAGTTAACAAGATTATAAAAAGCGAGAGAAGCCAATACCTTGCAAAGTGAAAACTTTAAAAGAATTAAATTTGAAATTGCATTTCATTTTGTTACCTCTTTTATAAAATATATTAATTAACATAGTTAAATTTTTTCCAACTCTAAGGCCCACACAATGAATGATTGTCCCTTCGTCCTAGGTCAGCACATCCCTGTCTGCAAAATCTAAGGTTGGCTCTATCCAGGAGACATAAAAAAAAAAAATGAACTGATGTTCATCGTAAAATCGTGTTACTTTTGTAAAAAAGTCGTAATACTATTGTATCTTAATTTAAGAACATTTCTTTATTAATCATCTCATCCAGAGTATTTTGTTAAAAAAATGCAATTTTTCTCTCATTGTCTACAGTGCAATTTTTTTAGCCATGACAACATGACGATAGTGTACCGGAAATTTACAAATCTTACTTTGATTTGTGGTACAAGTAAAGATGAAGTAATCTAATCTTTTTTTTGTAAAATCATGCTCTCTTTTTTCTTTTAGAATTTAGATACACATTGTAGATTTCATTATTTATTTATTATAAAAAATAAATACATTTTGTGCTGTTTATGATGTATTAAATCTGTTACTGTTCTTATTTATTTTATATTTATTAGAATGAACTGGCTATTCAAGAGCTGCTAAATGTTTTTATGGATTGCATTGGGGCTTATTTTCAACATGTGGTTTGTATATATATATATATATATTTATTCAATAAATTATACATAATACATGTAAATACTGCTTTAGCATCGCGCTGTAGTAATTTGTTTAATCCATACTTAGGAGAAAGATTATTTAAAATTAATTAGGGAAAATAAAAAAAAGGGTTTTTGTTGCAAAATTATAGTATTTAAAAGACTGTATAACAAATATATTTTAATAATATAGTTATACCTTTTTCACATTCTTTTTTTGTTATTTTATAATCTGGTGCTTGTTTTTTTCAGACTGAGATGGATGTATCCTTTATGGTGCTAAATGTAGCTGGTTTTTTTGTTTTTAATTATAACAACTAGTTAAAAATGACACTTAATGTGTACTTAACTGTAGTATTTACTTTGCATATAACTAAATTTTAATGTCATTTGCAAACTTGAACAAAATATTTTTATCTGTAAATTCACAGAGAAAAATCGCTTATACATAGGATGGGCAGTGGGATGATTAGAAAAGGGACCTGTTTATCAGCTTAACTTTTTTTAATACCTTGATGCTAAACATCTATCCATATTTCCATACTCAAAAAGTAAGCTTAAGGTCAGGAATGATTGGCATTCTATCAAAGTGCTAAAAGATAAAGTCAATTGACATTTTTTCAAGTACCAAAAATAAAACAAATTACGATGAAATTCTTATATTGTATTTTAATAATAATATTTATAATGTAATTATTTTCGTAGATTTTTCAAAAATTGTTTGCTGTGCCAGGAAAATTTTCTGCCATGCAAAGTTTGGCCATGTATTTACTTTAGGCAATAAAAATATTTATTGGAATTCGACCTTGTTTATGAAAAGAATGCTCCCCTTAAAAAAGTTACTAAATCATCAGCCTACTCCTTTAATTTTATTGAAACTTGTGTTTAAGGAAAAAAACATTCACACTCATACAGTCGTACCTGAGTATCTGAATGCCCCAAACACTATTTGTAATCTGATCTTTGCTTTGGAATTACAATTCATGGATAAAGTAAAATACAAGATGTGAACAATTTTATAGAAAAGTTGTCTAAATTTCTTTCTACATGTAAGTCTAATTATTTGA
The DNA here is from genome assembly GCA_021962125.1 of Bulinus truncatus. Lineage (NCBI taxonomy): Eukaryota > Metazoa > Mollusca > Gastropoda > Planorbidae > Bulinus > Bulinus truncatus. The sequence continues at coordinate 4,877,954 of JAGDYQ010000039.1, forward strand.
AAAAAAAAAACAATTTATTTGTTTAATTACTGTTATGGTTCTTAATATCTGATAGATTGTTTACAATATAGAAAGAGTGTACATTATCCTAGATGAGCTGATTGCGAATGGTTGTGTGACATATACATCAAAAGACAGAGCACTCATTCCTTTGCAGCTAATTGATGCAGGCTCCTGAAGACTTTTATTTTATTGCCCCACTGGCTGAATCCTGCTCTTAGAGCAGCATGTGTTTCTTAAATAGGTTTAGTGCGGCTCCCAATAAGCCTTTTTTTAATATCTTATAATTACTTTTGTTACTAAATTTTTTCACTATAGAAGAAACATGAATGCGGCTGTCACAGACCACATTCCTGGCCATCTTGGACTTGTTGATTTAAAAATATTTAATATATTGTAACCAGTAGTGCACCGGATATAACATTTTTAATGAAAAACCTTTAGTAATTCCATTGCCATGTTTCTTAAAAATTGTTTAACTATGAAAAATTAGTCATTTTGGCTGCACAAATATTGTTTTCAATTTTTTTTGTAAAAGTGCTGTCTTGAAGCTATTAAATCTCCTATTGTATTTATATAATTGATGATTATATATTTGTATTAAAGTCATAGTAAATACGATTACTATTAAATCTTTCTTTCTTTTTTTTTTTTTTTTACAAGTTATAAAGCCATATTTTGCACTTCAAAATAAATTTGTAATAGCCAAGTTTTCTGCTAAAGTTTGTATCTCATGTAGAACTTGTACTTGTAAAACAAGGCTGTTATTTTATTTAGTATGAAATTAAGTAATTTAGATACGAAATGGTGGGACGGATGGCAGAGTGGTGTAGATAAATTCGTTCTGTAAAAGCTTTGACCTTGTCAGACTTATATCAGAGAGAAATTTTAAAAGCAGCCAGCAAATAATTTTCTGTGGCCAGAGAAAATATTTGACAAAGTAGAGAACAGTTGACAAATCCCTCACCCAAATAAACTGGTGTTTTTTGAGTGCTTTAATCACAAAATACTTATGAACATGTATACCAGACTAAATTTAAAGCTAACAACCTTTCTCCTGTCAACTCACTAAAACTAGCTTTAGATTTGAAGATCCTAAAATAGGGTAAAGGAAGTGCTGCACAAAATTCTACTTGATAGTTTACACACTATGACAAGGTTTCAGTTGCACCATAGTTGAATTTCACAGCTAAACAGTTTAATTTGATGTTAAAGCTGTTACATGTATAACCCACAGCAGAGTAAAATGCATAAAAAGCAAACAAATAATTCTAGTGCATCTGGAAGAGGAAGGTAGCAGAAAAAAAGTCAACATAAAAATATTACAAGATTGTTCTTTGGTTTATTAAAATTTTAATAAATAAAAATGCCCAATGAAATATAGTCATTGTAAACAGAATTTTTAATAAATATAAACAGTACAAAATAAAATCAAAAGTGCAATGAATATACAATGTATACTTTTTTTCTTTTAATTAAAAAAAATATTTGGTATGATGATAGACGCCAGAATCTCTTGCATATATGAAGAAAAAAAATTTCTGTACAAATAGTTTGTCAATTTATCAAGGATTAAGATGAACATCAAAATATTGGCTGTTACAATTATTAATATTCAGTTATGTCTCAGATCAGAAATTGTTGAAAACTTGAGCAGCACAGAATTCAACCAAAAAATATGATCTTATTTTTTTGCTTCAGAAATAGCTTTGGAATTTAAACAAAAGGTGCATAATTTCTATGTTTTTTGAGTTCATGCCATCTATAAGATTTGCAGAGAAATAATCTTGTGTGATTTTTGCAACATCTTGCTGCTAATTTTAAGTTTTTTCTTGTATTTAAAAAAAATATATAACAGCTTATGAGCATTCAACATTGAAATATTAAAATTTTTCCCTTGACAAATTGAACCTTACCAGATTCCAAAGTCATAGTTTAAATAAGCTTTTATGTACAACATATTTTTTATAGAATAAATTATAAAATGGGCAACATTTACTTTTGTCGGAACATATGATCAATAAAGTTGTAAATAATTGCACTGTACAAAGCTATGAAAAAACTAAATCATTTTCTACAATTATTGATGGCAGCCAGCATTTATAATTATAAATCATTAAATTTAAAATTAAACAATGATAAAACACTATCCATTGCTTGTGTGAAGCCTTGTTATGGTGTTGTCCGTTGTTATAATTGAAAGCTCCCACCTAAAAATAAATTACATTTACACAGATGATTTTCTTTTAAGAAATAAAATACTTTTTAACCCTAAAAAAATCTGGGAGTAAAGTGCCATTATACACAAAAAACATCTATAAACCACAAGTATTTATTTACTAAAAAATTACTTTTTAAAATAGTAAAAAAGATATGTACAGGGTGATCCCAAAAATCATACACATGTATACAAGATTCAGATTTATTATAAAAATGGTTAATTCCCATGCAAAATACAATACACATTATGTATCATTCTTTCAATGCCAGTTTTTTTCTATGGGAATACGTAATGTAAAAAAAATAAAAGTACTATCTGATTACTATAAAAAAACAAGCATAATAACCTTAAATCATGAGGTAAGAAACTGCAATCCAATTTGTGCTCTAAAATTACTAGAGAGGCCAAAGTCTTTAATGATGGTTCTGAAAAGAAGATAAGGTTATGAATATGCAGAAATTCGTGACAAATTTTGTAATGATTATTAAGCCTTTAAAAATAGATGATAATAAAATATAATAATAAAATATAGCGTAATGAGTAAATTAGTTCCATATAAGTTGTTTTTTTTCTCTAAAAAATAAATTGAAATTACAGTACAATGATATTTACAACAAAATTTCTGAATGAAAACTTAAGAGCGAATGCAGTGCTCAAATGAGCTTTTGAATGCATATATTCTGCATAAAATAACATAACAGAAATGGCTTATGCCATTGGTGGCCAAATTCAGCTCTCCAATGAGTTTTGTGCAACTAAAAATGTGTAATTTTTTCCCCTCTATTATTTAATGGTGTTTGTTTACTAAATCTGGGTTAATTGAGCTTGGTGCAGTTTTTAAGTGTATTTTAACAATAAAAGAAAACAAACAACAAATCTCTCATCAACCACCCCTTTAATTGAATAACTTACCAAAATCAAGAACGTACAAATCAGACCGATCTATCAAATCTGAGTCAGCAGAGCTGGCTGAAGGTAGCCTATCAGAAAGTGAATTAGGACTAGTTCCACCAAAGAAGTAAACTTTATTTCCAACAACACAAGCACATTGTCTCCGACGAGGAGTGGGGCAAACTCCTGGGACTTTGAGCATGGTCCACTGGTTTGAGTCTGTGAGTATAATTGATTAGTCAATATGAATTCTCATTATGTAATAAGAATATGTGAAACATAGAACTATCACAATTTTTCCTTTTTTTAAATAATTTGCCATTAATTTTCTAGAATGCCAGATCCACCTGATTGTGCGTTCTACCAGGCCTTCTGCTATATGCTTTTTTTTTATTTGTATGTAGGTAATTATAATTTAGATTTTGACCATAATACATTGGTATGCACGTTTAACTAAATATCATTAAAAAAATTCAACTTCCTTAAATTTCCGTTCCATTTTTAAAAAAAAAATCCTTTTCCTTGAAGATGTCAATGTTTTTTTAAATCTTGGCAAGTTAATATTTGACCAGTATAAATCAATCCAGTAATTATGACTTGAGTTTACAGAAATTTTGCAAAAGCCAATGATATGATAAACTGAGAAGTACTTTTAAAACAAAGAAACTAAAACCTGTGTATCTCTAAGGTAAAAAAAATGTAAAACAAAGATACAAATTGGGGCAGGCGTTATATTCTACTTACCAAAATTATATTGATGTAACTTACCAAAATTATATTGATGTAAGTCATTGAAATGGCGCCCAAGTTTACTGTTGTAGCCTCCAAAGACGTAAAGAGATCTTTGATACTCAACTGAAGACAAGAATAATACAAAACTCATCAACATGTTAGCAACAGAAATCAATCACTTGGTAAAATATTTATATATTTGCAACATAAAAAATTTAATGCATTCAATGCCTGGCATAAGGATGGATGGTTAAGTGGTGTGGAACAGTTGACGTGAGGGTGTCTGATTCATTTCTCAGTGAGAACCAAAAGAGTTTTTCCAGGACCTGGTGAAAGTTGATTGAAAGTTCCCCTAGACAACTCAGCTTTTAAGGGCTACCTGAGGAAAGTTAAGAATGCTGGACGTTTTGCTATCCACACTATCCCAGGTCTACTTGAAACTGATGAATTCTACAAATCATCTGCACCAATGACCTGTAAGGACTAACAGAACTTTAATTATTCAAAGCCTGATAAAAAACAAGACAAGCTTTCTATTAGTAAACTGACTTTAGCTACTGTTAAGACCGCTGTCCCCTACATGTTCCCCTCATCCCCACCCCCCTAAAGGGTCAACAAGAGCTATGGTCAGCAGAGAGCAGACCAAAGCAACCATGTGCCTGGGAGCTGGACAAAGGTTCGACTTCTCACCTATAGTTACTGACCAACAGCTAAGTGCTACCGAGCTCAGGGAAAATCTCTGAGTCAAGCTTTGATGTCCAAACGCCCCTTTCTACTCCCCACCTACCTCATTTATGCGGGCGCAGCAATACAACCCAGCAGATAATGAATGAGCCTGTAACACATGCACCACATAAAACATCAGATGTTGCCATATACAGATAAAAAACAAAAAAAACAAAACTTACAAGCAGAGTGACTTCGTCGACCAGGTGGGGCTTCAACTGGCATAGGTGTAGGTCTTGACCAAGTATTGGTAGTAGTGTCAAATGCTGTGATTCGATTGCAATAATATTCATTGTTAGTAAATTGGTCCCCTCCTACATCGCAACGACCGCCGAAGATATACATTATTTTCCCCACAGCTGTAGCTGTGTGAAAATCTCTCCATCTGGCAGGTTTACCCTGAGATGAAAAAAATTTAAGTACAATCCACTGTGAATGGTAAATGGTGGTGAATAAAAGAAGTAAAATGTTATAAAAGTGAATAATACTTACATTAACTTTGACTGGAACCCATTCAAATGTTCTCAAATTTAAATAATTCATATCATTAGAAAAACGATCCGTCTGGGGAAAAAAAAATCAATAGGTGATAAATATTGTTTTGAAATTTACATAAACATTGACATGCCAAGGTTTTACTTTAAAATAAAATACAGATTTTAGCTTATCAACTGCTTCTTATGACATGCATACTCACAAACTCTTCATATCCAGCAAATATATACATTTTGTCATGAATGATGCAGGCAGAATGTCCATCTCTGGCTTCTGGTACTGGTCCAGTTACTTTTGGCTTATCCCACTTCCGTGTTGCTAGTGGAATATAAGATAACAACTTAAACTCAAACAGATCAAAGCTCTTAAGTACAAGTTATTCCAGAGAATTTGTGAAGAAAAGATAAGAACTAAATAATAACCTCATAATAAAGACAACAAATATTCCATTTATGGCATAATGATTAAAAAATAAAATAAAAACATCACTGTCAATATCTACCTGCATGGAATCTGTACAAAATTTTGCATGCTCCTATGCTATCATTTCTTCCTCCCCATATATAAGCACATTCCTCAAACTCAACTGCTGTGTGCCCATAGCGCTGGTAAGGTGCATTATCTAAATCACTTCTATTAGAGGGCAAAGGTAACAAAGACCATTGAAGGCTCACTAGAAAGAAAAACACAAACAATATTATAATATTTAAAAACATTTTTTTTTAAATATATAAGAATAATGAATTTCGTTGTAATGACTCTAAAAAGGGTAAAATTTCACATTAAAATAAAAAATTATTTACCTATAAAAACTTAAATCACTAAAAACAAAGAATGAAAACATTTATTTTCTTACATTCATCTAAACTTTGAGCATGTCAAGATAAAAAAAAAAATAAAATAAAAAATTGTAATCTAACTTTAATATTATCCCATGAGGTTCCTTCAACATACATTGAGTCTCAAATGAAAGTGGAGTAGTTTTGTAGTGCCATTTCTACATCTTCACCATAGCCAAGGCTGCAATGGCCATGAATGCACAATGTTTGGGGGGGGGGGGGGAATCGGTAAATTGTATCTGTTGTGTGGGAGGGTCCCTAACCTGCACAACCTTATCATCACAGAGTAACCCTTTATTATTGTCTGATATCCTATGAGTACAAAAGAAATATTTTTCGATTTAGAACTGGGTTTAAAAAAAAAAATTGCCTATCTACTAACCTGTGTTTAAAATATGAACATCGATCGGCCGAGTAGTCTCATAGTCTTCACCTGTGCAATAGCCCCCAAAAGAGTAAATTCTGAGACCAATAGCGACAGCTGCATGGTTCACACGCTTTGGTCCTCCTTCTAAATGAACGGTCCACATCAACATTTTGAGAACACTTGATCACAGTTCTTTAGTTGAATGTAAAGGAGTTAAATTATAATTATATTATATAAATATCTTGTAGATTAATGAATTAAAATTTGTAACATACATTTGCTTTACTTTACTTAATTTTATAAGTTAGTGACAGGCGTTTTTTTAAGAATGTGGTTTTAAAAAATGTACAACACCACTGGTCTTGGTGACTAGTTTATTTATTTTAATAACAGGTCACAATTATGAATAGGGTATTATTAATTATTTTTATTTATGTTGGTAATTTGGCCTTTATTTTTTCTTAATTTAACATTAGCATTCTCAGAGTAGACAGAAGCTAGGTTTATAAAAAAGCTAGACCAGATTGACCAAATTCTGTGGCTAACAATGTGTTGATTAATATTAATAGATTAATAGATCATACACCACATAATAGTCTGGCATAGTAGTATCATAGTTTAAAAAGTAACAGCTAAACTAAGTCGCCCAAGACCTAACCTGAGTCAGGCTGAGTTCCTCTCTCTAAGAAGAATCCAAACGTTAGTGAATTATGAATATACTGAATAGTTTTAGTGAATAAAATAATGTGTTTGCCTTTGGCTTACCCTTATTTTATGGCCGATTTAGCATTTGTGTCACGATGACATCATAAGAATGTAGGACACAATTTCACAACTCTGTAATATATCGTAATCATTATTGTTAAGTTTTCAACAGTTAACGAGTTCTATTCTAGAAGAAATTATATTCAGTTAGCATATATTCCCATACTTATCGTATTATTATGAAATACTTCCCCATTTCTCCTTTAATCCAATACACTACAAAAGAAATACTGTAGGTTTAATTAATAACTTGACACAGTTTTTTTTTCATTATCCCAGTGCCCCAATAACCGATATCATGACCGATATACTATCATTCAGTCACCCGCAGTACACTTCCAGTCTCCGACCGAAGGGGCAGCCACTCTAACATTTTTCGTCCTTGTTAAAATTTCGGTCTGTGGCCACTACCAAGGAACAACGTCAACACACTCTTACTTCAAAATTTAACTTGCTATTCAGCTGAATGCTGATACATTTTTATCCATCTGTAAAATCAACACACTTATAATTTATAATGTCCAGTCGTCGAAATATTTTGATAATCCAGACTGGAGGTTGATTTTTTTTTTATGGCCTCTCTATACTCTACTACTTCTAGACAAGAGTCACTAAGAACTTTAGGGTTTATTCTTTAAGTTAACTCTAAACTGTCTAAACTAAAGGCAGACATTTAATTAACTTATTATGCTTTATAAAGTTTACTAGTTATTTAGAGAAATACTAACTGCATAGATTGATTGATCATTTGATGGCGAAAACTTAAGAAGATTATAAGTTAAAGTTATGATAACTTGTCTTGTCCAAGGACCGAGCAGATCAGTTATTGACTTGAGCCACTCATTTAGTCATAAGATATCAATATTAAATCATGGTTGTTGTCATCGATCAGTAAAAATCACTAATTAGTCTAATTTATCACTGGACACAAATTAAACATAAGACTTTGTAAGCTAATTTGTATGCCATACTTATGACTTATCCTCTTACTTTGCTGCAGTCTTATTCAAGAAACAATAAAAAATGTTGCTTTTTTGTCATGTTATTAAATTGCTCACAATGATAGAGCTATATTACTTTTCTTTCCTATCTTGACTTACTCAATAGTTTTTTTTTTCCTTTGAAAATTAAAAGAAATTAATCTCTTCCAGGGCTCTCCAAAACCATAAGTTGATTTTTCAAAATTGTAAGCTCCATTGATGAAAGAATAACAGAGTTATTAACATTTACATTCAAAGTAAACATACAAAAAAATGAAACCTGTATCAAGTTTTACAAGAAATGAATTAAGACAAATCTGGAAGCTGGAAGAGAAAAAAAGAGTAGTAACTGAATCTCAATGTCTTAACAAATTTTTTTAAATGATTAGTTTTGATAGCTTATTTATTTTTCAATGTTGAAAACAGTGGACTCATGGATCTGAATGTGGTAGCAAATTCAGCCAAAATGAATGTGGTAGCTATAATTCAGCCAAACACATAGGACAACCACTTTCATGCTTAATGGAAAGTAATTTTTAAACTTCAATTGTAGGTTTATGAGAACTTCTACTTCCATTTTCTTCACAAAACCAACCATCCTCCAGTATGTGAAGTCCTTGTAATAAAAAGATGAAATCTTTTAAATCTTTTAAACCACTAATGGGACAGTTTTATGGTGCCCTTCTTGTATCCCCAACATAGTTGATAGTGCAATGGGCATTGAGGCACCACTGGAGATATAGCAGGGGACTTTCACCATGACCTGAAATATTTATTGGTTCTCACTGAGGATTGAATCAGGGGTTCCTCAGGTAGAGCACTTTATCACATGACCACTCATCCCCACTCCATCCTTCAGTAGAGTGGACAGTCCTCATTTTTAAGCTCTATCCTCCTGGAAGAGTGTCCTACTTTTACTCCCCCTTTTCATTGTTTGAAGACTAACCTGCAATTGCATGTGATGTGACATATTTGTATATTGAAAGTTGTGTTGTGTCTGAAAATTTAAGAAATGTCAGACATGAAAATAGACGATAGTTTTCTCTTTGAAGAAATCAGAAGACATGAGTATCTTGAGATTGAGAAAAAAATGTGTTGAAATGGATTAAAGATAAGTGGAAATGTTCTATGTGAAAATTTATTTATAACTTTTGAATTTACTTTGTACTGCCCTGGAATTTATGAGCAGCTGAATTTTTTTTGTTCCAATTGCTAATGATTTTTTTAAATGAGATTGATTGCTGATACTCTATCTGCAGTACTTGCCACATAATTCATTGGATATTTCTTATTCATATGTTGCCAATGTATTGTTAGAAAATATACATTCCACAGATAAAAACTAATTTAAATAGTATAATTACAATGTTATACGTATTTATATTATTCATTATGTTCTTTATTATTTTTTAAATGTTTATTTTATTTACTATATTTGTATGTTCAATTTAAATGCGTCCGTTTTTTCTTATTGTGTTTAAAAAAAAATCTGTGAATTTATGTGCAGCCCCCTTTTCATTGCTAATTACTTGATCACATTATTAATTAGATATTCTATTAACTTGTCTGTATTTAAAAAAAAAATTATATTTACAGGTACCATTGATAAAATATATCCACAACATCCGGGGGCCTATGGTTTTGAAATCAGCCAGCCTGCTGTAATTAATATTCTGGCAAGAGCAGCACCTTACCTCCCTTGTAGAATAGAAACAATATGTACAAAAGATAGCCAGGAAATGTCTGATGCTGACAGGTTTGTTTACATCTCTTATTCATTGATCATATAAAAAAGAGTTATAGGTAGAGAATGTTACACACAACTGAACCATTATTTTTTTTTTAAGTATCCATGTAGAATTCTGTCCTAAAAGGGAAGTATTCATTTTTGATTTTTGTTTGTGCCTTAATTTTTACTTCCTGCACATTGTTTACAATTTAATTAATAATAAAATCCGTAGGTTGTACTGCTGTATTTTGAATACTATTCTGCTAATCATTGTTAATTATTGAACTGAGTTTTCTATAAAATTATACATGTAGTTATTTTTTTAATGATAATAATTTAAAAGAGAGGACATTCTGCGATGTGTTGTTGATGCTGATCAAGAGCTGGTGTTGATTACTCATGGCACAGACACAATCTGTGAAACTGCTCGGTACTTAGTTAAAGCCGGAGTTGGCCAGGGAAGTGACTATGGACCAGGAGTGGGAGAAAAGGTAAACATAACAACAAAAAATTTAAATAAAGTAACAGTAAAGATTTCATTATTTTACAGGCTATGAAGGCTAGTAGGGTAATATTTAGCGTAGAATTAATCTCTATAAAAGTTACTGCATATTACGGTTTGTGCACTTGCACAATGCCCAGCTATCTTTATTTACTCATCAATAAATGTCATGTACCTAAGCTGTGTGGATTTGGTAATGTAACATTATCGATGTATAACGTTAGGGTTGCTATTATTATGGTTATGTGTAGTGCCGATATTATCTCTTTGGTTTATTTGTGGTAGCGTTCAATATCGTTGCACTCACAGACAACACACCATTAATGAGGCAAAGTTCCATGATTCAATGACTTTTATTATATGATAAGAAAACATACATAGACCTTTCTCATAAAGTAGTCCCCTTACTGAATTGTTTGTTTAGAGGGGCAAGTTACACTTCCGGTACCAATTAATGTGCTTGAATTTGCGATTAATAAATTTCTCTTGCCGCTATTCTTTTAATTTTAATCATGAAAATCAAATAATCAAAATTTAATATATTTTTCAGTGTGATTATTTATTATTATCTTAAAAGTTAAAACTATAACAATGTTTTTCTGATTTTTAATACTATACGATATAATTTTTATAATTAAAGACCACTGCTAACACTAGTGTATGCTCTCGACATTTTAATCTTAATATTTTAATGGGCTGTCTGTAAACAGTTAAACATGTGTTTAATGCAAACAACTTCAACTCAGTAAAAAAGTACAATTGTATACCAATGTATAAGGTGACATTTTGATTATGACTCATTGTAGTCCGACTTCCTTCAACCAAAAGGCTATGTTTTTTGTTAATTTGTCATTTTTCAAACATTTGTATCTGGCTGTACAGATATAAATTCCCTTCTCGCACCAAAAAATCACTAGATATTTTCATTTTAAAAAATATTAAATAAGTAACATATTTTATTATAATGTCATATATTTTTCCTTTTACCTGTAAATTATGAGGTTCGTGATTTTTTCTCTAGCTTCTATAGCATCTAGCTGATAGTTTTACTACATTTCCTAGTGTAGAGCTAAGGTCTGTAACTGTATATTGTTTATTTAAAAAAAATAACACATTGACCATTGACCATCACCTCATCATAATGAGCAGTGGCGCAACCGGGGGGGGGGGGGCTCGAGGCCCCCCCAGACCAAATCATCAATACATATTTTACTATATAAAGTTACTAAAAAGACTGTCAAACTGTCTTTTTTTCAATATGTGAGCCCCCCCCCCCCCCCAGCACTTTTTGCTGGTAGCGCAACTGAATATGAGGTAGTAGTTTCAAACCTTTTACTACCGATTTTTAATTACTATCTATCGCACAATATATGCTAACCAAAAATATACTGTTTTAACAATCATGGTTAAATAATATAATGTACATGAGTGTTTGTACTAGGGTTTCGGTTAAGATTATGGTAATGTAAAATTAAGTAAAGTTAATGTTTTGGTGTTACTGTTAATACGTGCCAAGGTTAGGAATGTGCCCAGGTAGAAAATTATGACTTATGTGATTTAAGATAGGTCTAATTCTCAACGTTTGCTGAGGACTGAGCTTTTTACCTTTTAAATTATAACAAATTAAATAAACCTAACATTAACTCACCCTATCTATCCCTAAACAGGTAACCAGCCCCGTACCGTGAAAATTCTACAGCAGGGGCCAGGCATTTTACAGCAGGGGGGCCAGGCAATAGCAGGGGGGGGACAAGTAATACATTTTACTAAGTAGAGCAAATAAGCAGGGGGGCCCGGCCCCCCTGCCCCCCCCCCCACACGATACGGGCCTGCTGGTAACCCTAATCGTTAATTATAAAAACTTTAAACAACAATTTTAGTGTAAAATGTAACTTTTCATGTCATGGACATACTTCTCAGAGAAGTATTTGTAACCCTTCGTAACTTCTCTCTCTGATATCGGGACATTTTGTGACTTTAAAAACTTGTCAACATCACAAAAATTAAATTTCGGTAATAAATTTAAAGTCATTTTATCATATATTAGACAAAAAAAGTAGGAAAAATAATCGAGCTAAGTATTAATCAAGTATAAACAAAGCGACCGGAAGCCCATTATGACCCTTTCACAAAGACAGCTGACACCCAGGAATACAAGTGAGTATACTACCTTCCTGAAGGAGTGAAGTAGATATACTTGAACAAAATAGACTTTGACTACGTGTACTATATAACTTCAACTTCTCTCTCTGAGTACATGTATACTACCTTCCCGAAGGAGTGAAGTAGATATACTTGGACGTCTGTTGGTCTGTCCAGCCTCTCGTCGTACTCTACTCTGTCTGTCTTTCATCTGTCTACCCAAAAACTGAGTTACATCTCATTATATGTTGTGATAGGCCGTCACATGACTCCAAAGCCCCAACACTTCTGATTGGCTCTTCTACCCCTTTTCTAACTCATCTACGTCATTAGGACCCTTTTTCCAGCCTAGTGATTGGTGTGGCCAAATGCTCACTCTAAGACCAGTATTTCTTTGTTCCCCGTAACCAAATCCATCGTCACCTATGGCTGGGGTCACCGACCTGCATTGACCACCTAACTCTACCCAAAACATAGATCTAACGCTGGATGTTTAATTATCAAAATATATAAATGTGTCCTGGCCCCATGAACTTTCAATGTTGACTAACCAACTGAACAGTGGTTCTAAAGTTGTAGGGATATACCTAAAGCTATTGTTACAGGTAATATCACCAATATCTGATTAAAAATCCAAAACAATTGCCAGGCTCGAGCCACAGTCAAGTGCTTTACTCCTTGCACATTTAATAAAATAAAAATGTTCAAATTTTCATGGAGAATTATTATATTTAGTACATGTAGTTGTTAAATACTTTTTATCCATTTATTTCTGGCTGTGGTTCTTAATAGGCGGTACACCAAGGGGTACAGGGAAAGTTATGAAGGGGGGGGGGAGTATGTAATAACATAAAATTTTAGTTTAAAAAAAAACCAAGAGTTTAAAGAAGGTCGCCAATTTGCCATGTGACTCATCACCAAACCATGTACCCAAGCTTATCCCATTATGAAAATAAGTACATTTATTCACAAACTTACGTGTGAGGGGTACTCAAGGATATACCTTCGCAGCCCTTTGGGGTGCAGCCACAAAAAAGTTTGAGAACCGCTGATGTATGTAGAAGTAACAGTAATACATGCAAGGTACTGTGCAAAATTCTATTGTTTGATAAATTTGAAATATTTTTCTCTATATTTCGTCAATATTTTTTTTACGACAGGTTGTTGTTCTGACTGGTGCCATAAAACCAGAATGTATGAAAGATACTGATGCAGATTTCAACGTAGGGTTTGCCATGGGACTATTGCAAGGCTCTTCTTCTCCAGGAGTGTATGTCGCAATGGAAGGATGCATCATTTCTGGATTACATGTTGTGAGAAATAAAAGTGGGAAATTTATTGATGAAAGGGATTTATGATGACGTAATGAACTTTATGAGTAAAAATTGTGTAATTCTCTGATTTTTACAACTATTTTGCTGCAGTTTTTTGTTTATCCATCATTGATAATACATGTGTACTGATATTTTCCTGTCACTAAATTTGACTGGCTTGTAAGTATTTTTGCTGCTGTAGTAGCTGTTTGAACATTTCTGTTTCTTATAATGGCATTATATTTGAGAAGAAATATTTCATCATTACCTTAAAACAAAATTTTAGAATCATCACCTGCCTTAAATAATACTTGTGTGATTTTTGGCACTTGATTCCTTTTCAAAATGATACGACACCTGGCTTTCAGTTTACGACAGTTAGAAAACAAACGTAACTCTAAACCTTGCATTTGATCATTTGTGTTCCTACAACAGATATGCTCTTTATATATGTCCATGACAATACTGTAATTACTGAAAATTGAAAAAGCTGTTGTTGATAATCATTTTTATTTTAATAGAAAAAGAATTATGAGTTTCTATGTTTGTTTTTTTTAAGTCTATTTTCTTTGTTGAATCTGATGTTTCCCCTAATGTAGTTTTCCTAGTGCAGCTTTCAATTTTTTTAATTTATAAAATGGCAGCAATTTAACGACATTTGAAAAATTGTAAATAGATGTTTACATTTCTTTTACCGGTACATGTTGGAAGAAATCTGACATTTATAACTCACTTGGCAGATTCTTTTGCTGTGAAGTTTTGTCTATATCAATGTGTGTATATATATATATATATATATACTAAGTGGGGGGAGCGAGGTTGTGAGATCAGTAAGGTGAAGGTTACAGATTCTAGTCCCGGTGACCCCCGCTACTAATCCCCTGTTTGGTGCTTTCTCAGCTTTTGATGGAGTATTAGAAAGGTATCTGACAATAACTTAGATAAGCCCCACATTTTGATATGGACACCACACAGGATCTATAATCGTCATTCATTGATAGTAAAAATAGTTTCCTATGTAAAACTGATGCACTGATCAGTCATTGGTTGATGCATGTGTACTCAGTTACTTTTCATGTTTAAAATACGTTTTTGTGACTGAAATGTTCTTTATGCTGTTTCATAAAATTGTTCATTTGTTTTTTTTAATGTAATTAATTCCTGTGTTTTAATTTTTTTCAATACAGCTACCTGACTTAACTTGGTTTTAGTTTTCTTATGTGTTTATTAGCTTTTTATTTATTACTTACTGCTAATTATGACGTTATTTTGTAATTATTAATAACTTTTGACTATTGTAGTTTCTATTTACATTGTCTATCAACAGTCAGTCTGCATTAAATTTTATTCATTTAAACAATTTCAGCAAATGACATACAATCTTTGTATAAACAAGTAAAGCTCGCTTTAAATAGTATTACATCGGCGCTTTCTGTAAAATATCTCATTTCATAATGAATGAGAGAACATAAAACTATTAATGTAACTGATGGTTTCCATCTAAACTTTAAAAGCCAGAGGAAAATAGTTTCTTAATGCCCATTATAAAAATATATTAGGCAGACGTTATCTTCGTGAACTCACTGGCACCTGGACTTAACAGTCCTCTTTTGACAAAGTCAGTTTCGTTGGACCAAGATTTACTTTTCTGTTTGAAAAAATGAGTGGGAAAAAAAAAGATATGATAAAGTACATTACATATAGATCTGTACAGTACATTTGTGTACATAACATTTATACAGTGGTCATTGAAAAAATTGTCATTATGTGTATAAAAGTTCATTAAAAAAATATAATTTATTTGAAGCTCAACAAAAAAAAAACCGAGGTTGTAGCCCACAGACGACATCACGGTGTCCCAAGTTTCTTTAGGAGATAACTCTTTCGCCTTTATTATGAAAAAAAATTTCCTAGTATCCAGCCCCAGTTATATCCCCTTATCCCCAACACAAGTCATTGACTTATAGTGCACGCCGCTAATCCCAGGAGACTGATGAACATAATTTGTTTTTTTGACTATTTAACCAAACACTCACACATCCTTATTTTATGAACTCGCCACAGAACGTCCACTTTAGGTGATCCAAAGAAATCTATTCCTGGATAATTGATGACGTAATCCTGTACTGAACATATCGCTACTAGTAGGCTAATACTGGGACCTTTTTTGTTGTGCTCCCCCCCCCTGGGGTCCCCTGACCTTTAAAAAAAATCCTCACCATAGTGAAGTGTTCAATGGCCATGTAAGAAGCCATGGGTAATTGACTTCCATGTGACTGGTCACAGGGGCATCACTATGGTTGCTGTCACCCGGTGCGGAAGACTTCCATCATGATCAGTGGTACATATTTCGAATTTTCTTGCACTAGACCTTAGAGAATTTACTCTAAAATACTAAGCGAAAAAATCGATAGTATTACTGACTGTATTTCAGACAGATGTATATTACATTCATTTAACTGAGTTTGTAAATTACGTCTCCAATTTTATGAAACCACGTGACTACATGCGTCATTTTTTTTTAGAACGTTTGCAAAAAAACTCTAGATTTATCCGAGCAGCTTTGAACTGTATTCATTTACCTAAGCTCTGCGTGGTGGCACCCAGTGCTACTGCTTTGCATAGTGGCACTTTGTAAAAGTAAAGTTCCCTTAGCCCTAACGGGCCATCGGGGCAGATGAAGTGTAGAATTAATCTGTTTCTATAACATCGGCATATGTAGGGATTGTGTGGTTAGCACAACGCCCAGCCGCCTTTACTTTCCCAACTAAAGTCAGGTACCCATTTAAAGCTGGGTGGACTTGTGGGACGACTTTGCACCAAATAACACCTGGAAAAATTCCCATGGTTCTCACCGAGGATCGAACCCATGACTCTCAGGTCGACAGTCGAGCATCTACACCACTCGGCCATCTGTCCCACTCGTGGCACCCTGTTCTACTGCTCTGCATTGTGGCACCCTGTACTACTGCTCTGCATGGTGGCACCCTGTTCTACTGCTCTGCATGGTGGCACCCTGTTCTACTGCTCTGCATGGTGGCACCCTGTTCTACTGCTCTGTATGGTGGTACCCTGTACTACTGCTCTGTATGGTGGCACCCTGTACTACTGCTCATGTTTTTAACTATGATCGGTTATAAAACCGACTATACCGATTTTTTTCTGTTATGAAATTTAGAACTGTTCATTTTGGTGTCACCCTTAGAATGGTGTCACCTGGTGCAGCCCGCACCCCCCTCCCCGAGACGCAAATGGGTCCCCACCATAGTCAGTAGTGCAATGACCATATAACAGCGGAGACTTTAAGCATGACCTGAGATATCCATTGGTCCTCACCGGAGATTGAACCAGGGACCCTCAGGTCGACAGATGTCGGCGATGTACCGCACGACCGGAATATCTACTACAAGTAAATAAAAGAACCTCGCAACATCGCGTGATCCCCTTTCTGTTTCCGCTTCGCAGATCTCTTGGACAACTTGATTATCTTGAGGGCCAGTTTTATTATAGCCGTACAGGCGTACGATAGAGTTTATCTTTAGATTATTGTTTGTGATTACTAAATAGTAATGACATCATATGGGCCCAGTGGTATGGTACCAGGTTTAAATAATCAGTGCCGTCTCATCGCATGGGCACGTCTTGTCCTGAAACCCCTCGACTATTGCTGCCCCTTAAAATTTACCATTTACATCGATATAAGCAGTGCTTTTTTTTCTGGCGGAATGCACCGGAACGGTGGAACGCACCGGAACGGCGTTCCGGCACTTTTTTTCCCCCGTAGACTTTTGTTTACTGCACTATTTTCAGTGTTATTTCTTTATTGCACGACAGTGTTCCGGCGCCTTTAGAAAAATAGCACAGTATCTGAGTGGTTTGACTGACTTAGGTATTTTTCCCCCCGTCCATTTGTGAAAGAAAGGCAACTCTCAAACGAAGGTGTTCAATGCACTCATTTCACACGGAGACATCATTGTTATTCTAATCGTCCATTTTTAATTCGTATAGGCCTAATTACATTTTTATTTTCAATTCTTCTTTATTATTACGTTATTATTATTTTTTTTATTAAACTATGTTTTAATTTAATTTGGAAGTTGTATTGCTTCACTTACCGGGGGTTGTGGGTCTTAGCAATGAAGCGTATCACACAGTTTCTCAGACAGTTTTACCGTTGGCACATCTAGGCAGCATGTAAAGCTTTGAAAGAATATCACATGTGTGTGTGGGGTGGGGGGTGGGGTGTGGGGTGGGGGTGGTGGGGACGGGTGGGTGTTAGTGTGCTGTGGCAGGAAGCACCGAGTAAGTACAGCTATGGTGTTCATGGGGGTAGGGGGAGAGACATATGAAAGGGGGGGGCAGGGATCATAACCAGATTCATAATGAGCTTACCTGTAGCGAACAGTGGTGGATTGATCATGACCTCCACGAAACCCCCGGGAGAGTCCTTGTCGTGAGCAAACTGATTTGTGTCGTCTGCTCTCTTGCACGAGATCGAGGAGAGCAGTCTTTCCTTTCTGTGCGCCTTGTCAAACAGCGGTCATAAGCTCATTAGATCATGATTATAAGCAAATGATATCAGGGAGGGATTAGTGGTGGACCACGTGACTCACCCTCGTTGTGGAAGAGATGGTCAAGTTGAGATAAATTTCCAAACACAAACACGGACGTACCTATAAAAAAACTAAAATTTCCGTGTCTGGTGTGCAACATGTTCTGGTCGGAATAATACGTTGGTCAGTAGAATATATATATATATATAGACTATGCAGTAGTTTGGAAAGTGGGTCAGTATTTAAACAAAAATTTATTAAGCAGTCCATTGATAAGGGCTTTAATGGTAACAATTATTGATTTCATTGAAAACAAAACTGTTGTATTTGTAGAGTATAACATATTTTTTCTTTTACATTGCAGAGAAAAAAAAAATTTTCCTCACTATCAGCACATATAAACTTCATTTAGTGAGATTTATCAAAATATATCATTTGGCCGATTTATAAGTTTGTGATTATAGTCTACCTGGTTAAATTCTAGGCCCCTTTGACATCATTATTTGTGACATTCAAGTCAAGATGACTGATCATATCTGCAGGCAGGTAAGTCAAAATATATTAAGCATCATATTTTTTTATCGGGAATAAATCATTATAATTGCATCAAATATTAATTCGTATCAGTGGCGCAACCAGCGAAAGATGCTGGCGTGGGGGGGGGGCTCACATTATGAAAAAAGACAGTTTGACAGTTTTTTATTGTAACTTTATAACATTAATTATGTATTGATGATTTGGCCTGGGAGGGGGGGGGTGTGGCGGCTGAATCACTGTTTTTTTTTGTTGGTAAAGTTTATATTGTAAAAAAAAAAACGCACTGGACTAAAAAAACAACATCAGTAATGTGCACGGTCTAATGTTGTACCGGGCACCATACTCTCTCTCTCTCCGCATTTCTACCCTTCTATAGATATTCATCATATTACCACAAAAAAAAAAAAGAAGCAATTATTAATTAATTGACTCGAATATTTAAAAAAAAAGTGTATTGCCATTGAGAATACACAAGTGTTAAGAATTCACTGAAAGTCCAGAAGCTAATGATAATTGATTTAAAATTTCACAAAAAGAAAAAAAAAACACGACATGACTACGACGACAAACACGGCAACAGCCAGACAGAGCATCTTAAATTAAAGTGTTAAAAGAAAAAAGGTTGCGAACAACACAGGCCGTAGCGTGCGGGGCGGGGGGAGGCAGGGGGCGGGCCCCCCTGCGTTTTGTCTGCCCCACCTCCCTGCTTATTTGTTTTACTAAGTAAAATGTATTACCTGCCCCCCCCCCCCCGCTATTGCCTGGCCCATGCTGTATAATGCCTGGCCCCCCTCCTGAAGAATTCTCACGCTACGGGCTGGAACAACACCACAAAGTTAGTATTTGTGATTTTTTTTTTCAATAGACACTAGAGAACTACTTAAGGTATTTCTGGTTACAAGGCCATAAAGTATTTTTTTCATCAAGTAAAGTTTTTTTGTTACTAATTCATCAGTTCGTGAACACTGATGATTTATAACATAAATGTTATGATTAACGTCGTTTATATGTAGGCCGACTCTGTAACTTTGTTTCCGTGTTTAAAAAAAAAGTAATCTAGATATACGGTATATTAAAACTAGTTAAAAATACCTTCATAATATTTTAAAGTCTGCATTAAAATATTGGGAAATAGTGCTTTCAAATGAAGTAAAGGGCCCACATACCACAGAGGACTTTATTTAAAATAGCGACTGTATGATATATTCTGTGGTACATACTGTGTACAAACAACAGATGTATACAATTATTAACATTTCTGTCTGTCATATTTATATATATATATATGTATATAACACGAATACATTTTGTCTATATCATAGCATGCAACCAAGAGCTCAGCGATAGTTTCCATACCAAGAGCTCAGCAAATGTTTCCTCACGTACTTAACAAAAATGACAGACGTAAGCGGTTTAGCTTTTTACATGACTTGGAGTAAAGGACATCAGTTGTTGTTTTAATGCACGGTTTCTAGGAACATGATTTGAGGACAATGGCTTCGTGAACAACTTTATGGATATCCAACAAAATATTTTGACCAGTTGGGAGCCCATCTTTAAACAGCAACAATGAGCTACACGAGGTATTCCATTGTCATTCCAGCTCCCCACCATCACCCCACTTTCACAGCGGACCATGGGGACGCCACTGCTTTAATTTGGGCTAGATGTATGGAGAATCTAGGGGGTCCTATGACTTGATGTATACGTCAGCTTATTCAGTTTAGTCGATTTAATACATTTATACAATGGCTTGAGTAGTTTTGTTTTATGTTTAAGCTTCCGTGAAGCCCATACACCATTCAAAATGGATGCCTTGAAATGTAATGTTCGGATATACTCGTAAAAGTGGCACACAATGTAGCTATCCATTGGAGTTTTTGTCTTTATTATTATTATTATGTGTGAATGCAGATATGTTTTCTATTGGTAAGCACCAGCACAGGGTCCTTAAACATGGACAGTTGTATTTCTCCCCCCCCCCATTGTATCTATCGGTAAGCACAAGTATAGTCGGTTTTATAACCGATCATTGTTAAAAAACATGAGCAGTAACCTAGGGTGCCATCATGCAGAGCAATAGCACAGGGGGAGGGGCGAATATTAAATGCCAGGCATAGAGACAGTATAAAAAACGCTTCTTTCGCGGGGCCCCTGTGGGGCGCGGGGCCTGGGGCGATCTGATGGCCGCTATGCTGCTCCTGATGACATGCATCACCAAGCATGTTTTCGTATATAGATTGGTCGCGTGTGTGTGTGGTGGTGGGGGGGGGGCTGATAGAAATGCCGTGTAGAAAAAATGGCGTTTTAAATTATTGGGATTCCCATGTGAGCGAAAAAAAAAACAACAAAAAAAGTATGAAAAGGAGGAGGGGTGGCGGTGGTTCGTGATTCTAATATCACGCTGCATGAAAAAAAAAAATAACCTCCTGCAGT
The DNA here is from genome assembly GCA_021962125.1 of Bulinus truncatus. Classification (NCBI taxonomy): domain Eukaryota; kingdom Metazoa; phylum Mollusca; class Gastropoda; family Planorbidae; genus Bulinus; species Bulinus truncatus. The sequence continues at coordinate 4,899,182 of JAGDYQ010000039.1, forward strand.
AATATAGAACTAAGAAGATTATTTTGAAAGAACTGGGTCACTTGGGCGTGTCACCACTGGTGGACTGGAACAAACAGGAAATGACAACGAGCACAGAAAGATGGCTGATTCAGCCCTTAGGAGGTGACGTTTGAAATAGATGAAACCCGCTTAGCAGACGTCAGGTTTCTGGACAAAATCAATGTTTGAACGGTTAGAAGGAAACGACACTACATGTGCTGTACCAATACTCATGTCTGGCATACAGAGCACAGCCGATAATAATTTAGGTGCGAGTAGAAGCGATGGGGAAAAGATACATTCATTGTGATGATCAATTAACTAACTAATCCAACGGTGTTCGAATGAGATTCTTCTTTGAGTTGAGTGCGGCTCTCTTGAAATTGTCATTTAGGACCCGGTGGTGGTGGTGGTGGTAGGGGGGGGGGGTTAGAGTGGCGGACGTTTTGTAGGTCAGACGCGGACGTTTTGAAGGTCAGCCGAAGACGAGTCTTATATGGGTCGTGGAAATTTTCTTTTCAGGTGGTTATACCGGTAATTAATTGATTGAGAATCCACCTGTGCCCAATTGTAACTCATTTCTCGATATGTTCAAAATCTATTCATCTATCTGTTGATCTACGAAGTTAGAGTGGAAAAATCTAAATTTAAAATACATTTATTCTCTTCATTTCCCCCCCCCCCCTCTTTCAGCTGCCACTCTATTACTCTTTAAAGGAGTGGTCGCTGAAGCAAAACATTTCTTTTCATTGTTGGTCGCAAAGCTTTAACCTTTGAGAGCTGGTTAATATGTTCGCTTTGATGCTATTTGTAATTCTTTATGCCATATTAAAATACCGGAGTGCAGATCTCATTGAACTCCTTACCCACGATAGTGTCAATCAACCAATCAGTCTGTCTGTCTATTATCAGTCTGCCTGTCTATCTATTATCAGTATGTCTGTCTGTCTATTATCAGTCTCTCTGTCTATCTATAATCATTCTGTATGTCTATCTTTTATCATTCTATCTATCTACCTACAGATGTGATTGTCTCTATGTACCGGATTGTCTATCTATTTATCTCTATAATTCTTTACTAACCGGACTTTCGTCTTTCGTTATTAATTATTAAATGGACTTTGTCTTTCGTTATTAATTATTAAAATGTTTTTACTTTAAAATATGTGATTAATATTTAAAACTGAATTATTGGTTTTATTTTAATAATATAAAAACATGACAGAATTTCCCCTTGGTATATATATATATATATATATATATATATATATATATATATATAGGCCTATATATATACCGTATATTTTTTTGAATGTTAACAATAAGAGTATTACAGTATTAATTTTGGACTGGACTTTGTTGAGCACTGTGGTCTGGACATTGCACGCGCACTGCATCAGGCGTTTCTTGTGATGTCTCTGACTTTAAAAAAAAAATTACGTCAGCTTTGTTTCTTTATCACGCACAACTTTTTTTTTGTTATTTGCATAACGTTGTCAAACAGAAAACCAAAAACAAAAATATAGGTCGTAATCGTCTGACTGACATGCGTATTGGTATAAATTTAGGCAAACAACTGTCACATGACAAAAAATTGAAACTATATTGTTTTAGAATTATGGTAGGCTACATCATGTGCTATGCTGTACGTGTGCAGGTATTCCCCCCCCCTCCCTACCCTTGACTATGTTCAATAGGCCACATTGCCAGGTAAAACAACTGAGTTCTATTATTAGATCTCTGCGGATAAAACAGTGAATAAAATCGAAATATAATGTTAATTAAATACTGGGAAAAATGTTTGTACTAAAAATATAACGTTTATAATTGATAGTCGAGTATAATATTGGGGATACATTGGTAATTAGAAGAGATGAGAAATTTAATAATTTCATTTTTTTTTTCTAAAACTTATTATGTGTTTACTTTTTTTTCCTGTTCTGAACAGATAGGCATACTAAATTAGCAATACACAATTTTCAACAAGAGGCCAATCACACATACAACAACCATACCAACAACAAGTTTGGCAATTTTTTGGTTTACAAAATACAGGAACATCACACTGTTGCAATCAATAAATAGCACAATCCAGCCTAATACTCACAACCGTTCGAATTGTTTTGAGCAGTGCTATTTTTCTAAAGGTACCGGAACGCCGTCGTGTCATAAAGAAATAACACTGAAAATAGTGCAGCAAATAAAAGTCTATAGAAAAAAGGTGCCGGAACGCCGTTAGAAAGAAAGCTTTGGTTTTGAGTGCCTGAGGCAGACATTGTCAGGTTTTCGTGTGACATGGGCGCAGTGCAGGATTTACGTATAATCTACACAAGCTATAGCTTGGAGCCCTCGCTTTATTCGGGAGCCACCAAAATATTGCCCTAGTGAGCAGGTCATATAAACCTAAATATTTGGCACTGACATATAATATCTGGACTTATAAAGGGCCCCATATCTCGAATAGCTTCGGGCCTTATCAAGTGTTGATCCGGCCCTGCATAGGCTAAAATCACCTGTCGATGTCGCCTTATAATCTATGCGATGGACAATGATAATATAGGCCGAGATGGACAATGCCAATGTAGGCTGCAATGGACAATGATAATATAGGCCGCGATAAAAGGCCCCCATATCTCAAATAGCTTAGGGCATTATCAAGTCTAAATCCGGCCTTGCATATGCTAAAATCACCTGTCGATACCGCCTTATAATATCTGCGATGGACAATCTTCGTATCTTTAAAATTGTTTTTAAAGTCTGTTCATGCGTTGGCAGTGGCGTAGCGAGCTTAACTCGCGCCCGGGGCACAATACCTTTTTAGCGCCCCGCCCCCACCATCATTCGAAAACCATATAATATTAAATGTAAAATGTACCATTAAGCGCCCCTTTGTGAGTAGCGCCCGGGGCATGATGCACACCCCCTTGCCAGGCCCCCCACCCCCCGCGTTTTGTCTGGCCCCCTCTGCTTAGTAAAAATGTATGACCTGCCCCCCCCCCCCCTGCTATTGCCTGCCCACCCCTCGCTACGCCATTGTGCGTAGGCATTCATCTGTCTAAGCAGATTTGACACCATTATTTTTAGCAGTAGGCGCGCCAGGCTGTTGCTTATGATTAACAAAAGGCTATTCGTACACTGACATCGTCATAAACATTAATAACAGAATAATAATAGAGCTTCAACATACAGCAACAGATCGTCATCGCTCGACAGCCATACACTAAAAAATAACATATAACAAACACATCACAGACATAAAAAAAACATACACTGTTATCATAACACAGATACATTTCCAGTACAATAAATTCAAACAATATTTTAGAACTTTTGACAATGAAATACACAAAGGAAAAAGAATCATTGAATACTCAAAAATGTGGGACATCAACTATCATTCAGGGATGCACAGCTTAGTATCAACAGCGGCCACTTGGAGGGGGAGGGGGGGTTAGACAGAGATTTGGGGGGGGGGCGCTTGGCACTTTTTTTTTTGGTTTCTTAACTGTAATAAAACTATACGCTCGTTCAATGTCCCTGCATATGTCACTCGCCATAAGCCCCTCAAATGACACTCTCCCTCAAATGACACCCTCCCTCAAATGACACTCTCCCTCAAATGACACTCCCTAGATCCCGTAAGTTACACCTGCATTAAGGTATGAATACACCAAGACGAAATTCCGGTATCTAAGGGCATTGCGAATTCCGTCTCTGTTTCGCTGCAATGATATTCTAATGAGAACATGTACACTAGGGTGATAACAAAAAAAATATTTTTATGAAACCACTTGCAATCGAGGAACTTTTATGTGTAATTTAAGAATATCAATCGCATTTTTGATTTTTTAAAAAAAAGTTCCCCCACCTCCCCATTTTTCGGAAGAAAAAAGTGAAAAAATATTTCTTTTTTCAAAAAAAAGGACAAGATTTTTTTTAGCTTAATTCAAAAGAGAAATAATAATAACTAATCAACTTTTATTAACAAATAAGATACAGATCAGCTAGTAATATGTACAGAATGTACAAGAAATGTGTAAAACATATTGTTCAATTGAACTTCAGATTCAAAAATTCAAATTTTCTCGATTTCGCATGAAGCTCCTCCATCAGTTTTACAGCACGTTTTTGCATTTTACCCTGATGAGTGAGGTAAACAGCTCATTGAAGAACGCTTTATTGTAGTGTTGCACATGGAATCAAGCATTTGCCCATTCATAGCAGATGAAGTTGCAAGCAGGAGCGAGGATGTTGCGCCACTCTGGTATCAGAAATAATGCTATAATAGTATATATCGCATGTGAGTTCCATCTTGCCTAGTGTAAATTTGGTAGTTTCTTCCAGCTGATGCGAGGCCAACGTGAAGTTGTTTTGTAATGATGATATGCCTAACATAATTCATAAAAAGAACTTGAGATCATCTCGCCATCAAGGGTTCTCGCCTGTGCTAACATCATCTGTCACAATGAGGTGGTAATCAGCCTGAAGAGTGGCATAGTTTTGCGTTAATTTGTCAATGAAGGAATAGTTGAGTTCTTGTTTGCTCGTTGGTTCTTGAATAAGAAATTCATGACATGTTTCAGAAGGAGGTTGAGTACATGGTGCTGACAGTCAATATATTGCTTCTGAAAGCCCTTGCTCAAGACATCACATTTAAGAGTACCGGGTTTTATTTCGGTTGTCATATTTTCAGCATAACTACTTGATACTCTTCCCCTTGCACTCTTTTACCATCAAACTGGAGACAATAGGATTCTTTGCTTTGAAGCTTTTGAAAATTTTTGGTTTTCATTTTCCGTCCTTCAGAGATTACTCGTTTCCAAACACCCGCCTGACTTGGAACCGACACATCATGGTCCTGTTCAGCAATGGTTGCAAGAACGTCATATGCTTTATGTGTAGAAATGTTGCTTTTTAGTACTAGCAAACCCGCTGTTGTAGTGCTTGCTCTTTGGTATTTCGGTTTGCATTCAGAAGATGACGTGAAAGAATAGGTTGTCGAGTTGGGTGAAGAAGCAGAGGTTTCAGAATCCGAAGATTCTGAGACAATGGTATGTGTTTGTGTAGGTTGTGAGACAGTTGTATGTGTTTGTGTAGGTTGCGATTGAGAACAGCTGGCTTGAGATTGAGTTTTGGATAGTCGGATTCGTTTTCTTGGGTGGATTGATTCTAAAGGGGCTTGTTTGACCATTGAATAATCAATCTTTCCTCCACTCTTAACTTGCCTCTGGTAGAGCTCTTTATCCTCCTTGCTTTTCCATTTTCCATTGACGTTGGTGACATCGAATAACTTAGAAAGTGTTGGAGTAAATTTATCAGACGGTTTCTTTTTGTTTTTGTCATATAAATCAAACAGACAATTAATTTGATTTTCTTTCTGATTAGTGCGCTGGATAATAGTGGAAAGTCTAGAATTTCACTCAAGAGCAATTCTATATCCGTAATAATAATTTTGATTCGATCCAGTCGCCGAAAAGTGAAGTTTCCAAGAATTTGACGGTTTGTGGGCATCCATGTGAGATTGATTAGCTTTTCAACAGATGGAATTCTTGGATCCCTTTTCTGTTTAGAAGATGAGGGTAGATGCCTTGTTTATAAACAAATGAAAAAACTGACTGGAATGTGCTTAAAAGCTGTCTAGAAAGTCATGTAAAAATTCAGTGTGAAATTGAAACTGATTGTCAAACTGTGCGATATGTGAAAACAAAAATGAAAAGGTGGGGGAGCTTTTTTCAATTTAAAAAAAAAATAATGTTGCTACTGTCATCTACATATAATTGTTCCTCGAATGTAAGGGGTTTCATGTTGGTTACGAAAAATAATGAAAAATTGTTATCACCCTAATGTACACCGGTCAGGAATTCCGTTGCGGAACAGCGAAAGTTTTCAGTTTCGCTGCTTGCAGAGTTTTTTCCGGAGAGCTACATTTTCCGTCATGATAAACAAACAAAATGGCTGCTTAGAAACGTCGATTCGAATAGAAAAAATGATTCACATTAGTGTATATTCATTAAAAACAACAACAACAAAGTGAATTTTGACAGAAAAAACATGAATTACTATAAGTTTTGGCCGGCAACAGTCTTTGTATATGAATTTCTGAAAGGAAAATATAAATCGTCTATCTACATATTCTACAAATGAAATTTCTTTCGATCGAAGCGCTGTCTGAAAACATAAATGCTATTAAATAAATGTTTGGCTGATCATTAAAACAAAAAAAAAATGAACGGCTACCGATCGAATAAAAAGTTAAAAAAAAAAAAACAGTTTTCCATTTCCAGTTAGACAATTTATTTGTAATAAGAACAAAAAGGCACACGGGATGCAGTATTTTCTGCTTTTCAAAGTATCGTTTTTTTTTTCCCCACTAGCAGGAAAAAGTGCGAAGTAATCATTAAAAATTCTTGTTTCCGGTGAGTTGTTTCGGCGCTCACCGTTTCGTCCCGTTGTATCTACAAGTATTTCGCTAAGTTGAGACTTCCGCGCGGAAGGTTCCGCGCGAAAGTGTTTCGTCTTGGTGGATTCAGAACTTTAAGCTCCGTATGTTTTTTTTTTTTGGGGGGGGGGGGGGGGGGGGGGGGGGGGCTGTGCGGAGAGTTTTTTATAAGAAAAAATTGGAACGCAATGATAAAGAATGTTTTTAAAATATTTATTTATTATGTGAACAAGTATTTAGTTATACACTTTGTGATTATTATATATAAGTAATTAATATTATATTTTTACATAATTTTTACGTTATGCATATTGATAGAAGTATATTTTATTATAGAATTTTATTTTTGGAATTAATTGGGGGAGGGGAGGGTTGCAGCCCCCCCCCCACCGGCTACGGCCCAGCCACCCGTACTGCTATGTCGTCTCTGTTATCACATGCTTGTTATGTAACATTTGCTTTCATGGCAATAATTATACTGACTATAACTAAATTAGCATGTGCGTTATTTTTTTTTTATAAAAAAGACATTGACAGAGTGCCCTAAGAGAATATAGGCCAAGATGGACAATGATAATATAGGCCAAGATGGACAATGATAATATAGGCCAAGATGGACAATGATAATATAGGCCGCGATGGACAATGATAATATAGGTCAAGACGGACAATGATAATATAGGCCAAGATGGACAATGATAATATAGGCCAAGATGAACAATTATAATATAGGTCAAGATGGACAATGATAATATAGGCGCGATGGACAATGATAATATAGGCCAAGATGGACAATTATAATATAGGTCAAGATGGACAATGATAATATAGGCGCGATGGACAATGATAATATAGGTCAAGATGGACAATGATAATATAGGCCGCGATGGACAATGATAATATAGGTCAAGATGGACAATGATAATATAGGCCAAGATGGACAATGATAATATAGGCCAAGATGGATAATGATAATATAGGCCAAGATGGACGATGATAATATAGGCCAAGATGGACAATGATAATACAGGCCAAGATGGACAATGATAATATAGGCCAAGATGGACAATGATAATACAGGCCAAGATGGACAATGATAATACAGGCCAAGATGGACAATGATAATACAGGCCAAGATGGACGATGATAATATAGGCCAAGATGGACGATGAGAATATAGGCCAAGATGGACGATGAGAATATAGGCCAAGATGGGATGATAATATAGGCCAAGATGGACAATGATAATATAGGCCAAGATGGGCAATGATAATATAGGCCAAGATGGGCAATGATAATATAGGCCAAGATGGGCAATGATAATATAGGCCAAGATGGACAATGATCATATAGGCCAAGATGGACAATGATCATATAGGCCAAGATGGACAATGATAATATAGGCCAAGATGGACAATGATAATATAGGCCAAGATGGACAATGATAATATAGGCCAAGATGGACAATGATAATATAGGCACTGCACAATCTACCAAATGGTACATTTTAGTTGGGCGATTCTTTTTTTTTCTTTAAGTGGACGGATGTTCGTGTGATGAAGCGCTCGACTGTCGACCTGCGGAGTCCCTGGTTCGATCTTCGGTAGGGAACAATGGATATTTTAGGTCATGGTTAAAGTCCCCGCTATATCTCCATGGCCATTGCACTATCGACTATGGTGGGGGATGAAAAAAACTGTACCATTAGTAGTTTATAGGATTTAAGGGAATTCACACGCGCACAATGATACTATAGGCCGCGATGCACATACTCCAGCAACCACCAAAATATTGAAGCAAGTAAGCTTTAATGTTAGAAGCTACAGGAACCCGAAATTCATCACATATATAGAATATAGAACAAGTACTTCTTAACCCACGCAACCCATCTGCGTTCCTTCCCTATCCGACTTTAGGGGCGAAATACTGATTGACTTTATTCCTTTTGAATGGCTTTCATGTGTACAAATCATGTGCAGTGCTGTAAATAGCTTACGCTGAAACGAAATTGTCTTCATTTTTCTTGTTGTTATAATACGATTTAAATGACTCTTTTGTTCTAAGGACCCCCCCCCCCAGATCTTTTACAGTAGGCCTATGTGTTATAGGCTCATTTCAAAAAGTTGCCCATATACTATTTAGCTAAATCAATTTCGCTAGATAAATTTATATTCCATCTTTCTTAGATCTTTTTTTCCTCATATCTATTATGACAGCCACCCCCCTCAATTTTCTAGACCTATTGTTTGCGCTCTTAAAATCTGACTATGAGTAAGTTCAATGAGTCTGTAGTTTGGACAGGTAGTGGGTACAATGCTGTTAAGACCTTGGCGAACATGACACAACAGATAAACAACATATACTATCATTGATATACTTTGAAATAAATTTTTTTTTTTTTTTTTACAACTGAGATGGATCAAAGTTCTATTCATTTATCAGATATTTATATACAAATGATGGCTATGTTTTTTAACGAATTTTTAGATATTACATGAAAATTCCTTTGCAACAATATAAATTTCTAAGCAGACATCACGTGTTTGTCTCCCACAAATCCTAAATATGGATCTTACTACTCTTAGGCACTTTTAAGTGCCATTTTTTTTATGGAAAAAGCATTTTTTTGGTTTATATCCACTGTAATTCTAAGAATGTCCAATGCTAAAGATGTTCTTTTTTTGTGAAAAACATATTTTTTATCACAAACAACACAAATTTGATAAAATAAAATGAATATTGCTACAGGTAATTATTTTTCATTTATTCATGGGTGTGGTGGTGGTTGCGATGTGATGGGAGCTACAAGTGAGGTGGGAGATATGAAACTATAGAATAAATTAACTAATCGTATTGGCATTTAGTATTAGAAAACAACAGGAAAAAAACAAACAAATCAAAATCATAAACAAAAAAAAATAAACACAAGACCAAAAACTAGCATGTCATTTAATCATATATTTAATTTCAGCTATTCATTTCAACACAAAATCATTTTCACCATACTATCTCTTATAGACATACAAAAAGCACAAAGGGAAAAAAAAAATCTAACATTCCAACAAATTAAAATATTACACACCATAAAAAGGTGTTTACAGTATTGTGCCATCTTTTTTTCTTCAAATATTCTTTTTTTTTTTCAGTTCGAACACTAAATTTATTGTTGTCTTTAATTCCTATATAAAATACCGATGAAGGATTAGTTTCAGAAAAAAATAATTTTTATTTCCTTCAAGAGAACCAATATGATCAATGTCACGGTACTATTGCAGAGTACTGCAGTATTGTATATGTAGGGGAGATGGGACACGGGCATTTCTTTCTGTGTGTGTTTATCACAAACCATTTCCTAAACAAAAGATTATTTCCGTTGGATCAAGTACTAGGCTTGACAATTGTATTTCTGAAAAACAAAATAAATAAATAAATAAATAAATTAAATCTGAGTATCATAAAATATGATAAAAAGGCTGCATGAAATATAGTGCATTAATTTTACTATATGATATTCAGCAGTACAATCATCTTTAGCTTTCACTAATTAGTCAGGTGTTGCTGAGATAGGGATACAGTACTATTAGATTCTTCTAATGTGGTATTACTAAGCAATTTAACAAAGGGGAGAGAATTTTTCAGATGACGAATAGATAACATTATAAAAAGATGTGACGGCTACAATGGATCAACACATTTTGTTTTTCTAAGCAGAAAGAAGAAATACCTTTGATTCTGTTTTAAAATTTATTTCTTGATAAAAATTATCAAACATGTTTGTTTTTTTAGGTCAAGAAAAAAATTCTTTGGGCAAAATATTTGAACTTACGATGTGAATCCTTTGCTGCCACTGAGTACAATGTATGGAGACTTTTCAGTTTTTTGTTTATCTTTCAGTAAACTCAGTGTGTTGAGGGGTGTGTCAGTAGAACTCATTCGTTTCATTAACTGAAAATAAAAAGTTGGACATGCAATAGAAATATGTTTATAGAAATAAAGCCAGCTCTTCTCATATTGGGAACTGGTCAGTAATCTTCATATGGAAACCAGTCAAAATAATACTTGTCGAAAACTACAAAATGAAAATTGTCTGAATAAGAATGCAAATAATTTTTAAAAGCATGCAAAATGATTATATGTAATAAATTTTTGTTTTGTTTTTGTGCTTGTAAATATTATTTAGCAGTAAGTTAAGCCAAAGGAGGGTTCAAAAAAACAATACACTGTTGCCAAGTAGATTGTTTTCCCTATATCTAAATTATAATACACTAGTCTAAAATCAGAGACTGGTTTTCCCCAATTATTACGGTGACTACAAGACAGGAGCGTACAGTAAAAAAACAGCTACATGTATTATATTTTGATTATAGGAGTCATATCCACAATACTTTGCAAAAGAAACAATACATCATTTAGCTGCAAAAGGATTCAAAGTTTCACTTTTGCTGTGAAAAGCCAATAACAACAGTTCTAAATACGACATAAGAATGTTTACCAATTCCTCTTCAACTTTCTTGCCTCTCTTTTCTGTCTTCTTCTTGCCTGATCCTTTACCGTGGAACCTGTGACTGAGCTGGCGGAAGGCTTCTTTGGCACACATATTTCTGCCGCTGTCATCAACATAGTCCAACTTGACATCAGGTTTGTAACTGTCCTTTTCTTTGAACTCTGTGATCATCCCACCTTGGTACCTGTCACGCTTACGGTTCTTTTCGTCCAAGTCACTGTGAAGAGTGCAAAAAAATCAACAAGGGAAATCAAAATGATATGAAGAATAAAGACAACATAATAAATAAGTAATGAGATTCCTTACTCATATCTCTTGTCTTGAATGGTGTAGTTCTGTGCCTGAAGCTCCAAATACTTTGTAGACAGTGTGGGAAGTTTTTTAGGCGCCTCATTCTCCAAATACCCTATTGAGAGAATATTATTAAATAACTTGGAAGTAAACTTTTATGAGTATTTAAATTACATTACAATTATAACAGCATTGTCTGCAATACCTTTCTTCATTGCCAGCTTTAGAGCTGAACCAACACCAACATTTGCTATCGGCTCTTCTTCCAAAACAGAAGCTTCCTCTGCCTAATGATAATAAAAAAAATAAATAAAACATGATGACTAACATTTTGTTCGTTACATAAAGATGAAATAAATGCCACACTAAAATATCAAGAATTTTACCCGGATGTCAACTGGGTTTTCATCAATGTCCACCTCATTCCAACCTCCAGTGGTTTCATCTTGCTCTTCCTTTTTCTTTCTTTGTTCCAACAACTCCAATTCCATGTCCTTGTGAAGAAATATGAGAGTTTGAAATCATTCAGTTTATTTCGAGATGATGAGATTAAAACTACAGAGCACAAAAAAAGGAAAGTTATATACACAATTTTAACATCATCTAGTGTGTGACTCACCATGATTTCATCTCTGTCTTCCTCCCTGTTGCCAGCGAGGCCATAAGTCGGAATCTCTCCCAGATTCCTACAAAACTCAGATGTAGAGTTCAATATAATGTTACTCCCTGTATCCTTGAGGTGCTTTTCTTCATTTTTTTGCTCTAAGAGATCCACGGGCTGCAGTGAATGAAGAAAATTTTATTTTTATCTAGGTTATAACAAACGAGCCTGAGTATCACAGCTAACGACACACAAAAATAAAATATATAAATATATATATACACTGTATATTATACAGTCGATTCCGCTTAATTGGGACACATCGGGACCGAGGCTTTTTGTCCCAATTAAGCGGCTGTCCCAATTAAAAATACAAATTTACTATTGGCTTCTTGGTTTGGTTTCTTTGAGATTTGTCCCAAATAAGCGGCTGTCCCAACTAAGCGGTGTCCCAATTAAGCGGAATCCACTGTGTTTCTCATTAAATTCATTTTGTTCTTTATAAATGTATCATCATATCCTGTCTTATTAAAACTGGAGCTAATTTTTTTTTACTGTACAGAGTCCTTTAATACGATTTTATCTAGTGAATAATTTATATTTAGAGTAATTAAGCATAGGGACACCATAGGCAAAATCAAAAGACAACTGGTGTAATAAAAAAAAAAAAGCACACATTTTAGAATATTGGTGGATGTAAATATTCATGAATTATATTAAAAAATGTATGTGCTGGTGTGCAGCATGCAATTTCTCAGGGTGCCACAACAAATAGTACATATGGTCACATTATTTTAATGCATGGTTCACAGCACTTTGGATCACTGGCTCTCAAAGTATGGGTCACAACCCACTGGTGGGTCGGTCAAAATTATAATTATAACACTATTCCACTGTAGGTCACAAAACTACATGTTTTTAAATATCCTAATTAAATGGGTTATCCACAATGTGTGTTTACAGATAATGACATTTGTGTTCTCTTACTTTTTTTTTAATAGTTTTTCTGTGCAGCTGGATCACCAAACAAAAATGTTAAAAGTTTGAGACTCAGTGCTTTAGAAGAATATTTATTATTTGACAACCAACAGTAATACACTCAATTTAATATTGAACAGAATTTTTATTTCAATATCAGAATTAAAAAAATGAACAGTTTTTTTCCAAATTCCTGTATACATGTTATATTCTTACTTTAGCTATGCCACACAATTTTGAAAAAATCTGTATGTTTTACAAGTAATATTGGACAGGTCTAAATCAAGAAAATATAAATTGCTTCAATGAAAAAAAAAAGTATTGAATTAGAGGAGCCAAAAAAAAAATGAAAAAAGTGCCATATGTGTTAAAGTGTAAGAACAAGTAAACAACTCAGTGATATTGACAAAGAAATCAATGAACTATTTATGACATACCAAAGGTGCAGCCTGTCTTTCTTTCTTAAGTTTCAGCTTGCGTGCTCTGGCCAGCATTCCATGCAGCTCGTTTAGTACGTCCTCTTCCTCTATTGCCACTCCAGTCAGATCTTCATCTGGTCCAATCACCTCACCTAAATTCAATAGTTCGACATATGAAATTATAGAATGTTAAAAAAAAACAGAAAATCCTTAACTGGGATAAGTACTTAGTAATGAAGCAGGTAGAAGTTGATTTAAAAAAAGAAAAGAAATAACTCAACAAATGAATACAGATATTCTGATATCTGACATTTAGAATAACAAACTTACTGTCATCGAGTTCTGTTTTTATTGGTGATGAGCCAGACTCAATTTTGATAAGAGACTCTGTGTCTCTATGACTATTTGTTTCCATTTTCACTTCTGCTCCATCATTTGAAACCTCTGGATCAGCAACTTCAATACGTCCACGGCCTCGTATTCTTAATAAAATAAAAATAAAATTGAAACTATTTGGAAGACTTTTTTTTTAGAAATGCAAAGTTTGTTGCACAAAAACCTGGCAAAGATTTAATAAACATTTTAGCATCATTGTAACTAATTAGCAAATTTAGGTGAACTTTTATATGAACTATTGCATTCAATAGTTCTTTTAAAAGTTCACCTAAATTTGTTACACTGATGCGAAGAAATCAATGTGTAATGGCTGTGAATATTGTTTCTTTACCTGGACCCATAGTCTTGATCAGACGTTGATGTTGTGTCATTTAATGGAAGCAGGTCATCTGCTTTCAAAATGTCTTTTTTCCTAATTTTGCGGACTTTCTTCTTAATCTTCTTAAATTTGGCAGCTTCCTGGAAAATAAATTTTTTAATTGGACATTGTTCTTCATCGATGACACATTAAGAAAAACTGTTTTAAAAAAAATGGAACTCATACTGTTAGCTTATGCAGAGTCTATCTATTACAAAACTGATTTCAGATAAATTTTAAGTCTTTTGAAATGTAATTAACTCTTACTATTTCTTCTGGAGTAAGATATTCTGTTGCCAAGGATGGTGGCGCCACAAGTAGACTTTGCTAATCAACAGGAAAGAAAAAAAAACAACAGAATGAATTAGAAACTGAGAGATGCAATCCAAACATTTGCAAAAGATACTTAATCATTACTGATTATTACAATTACTATATTATTTTACTATGTAAAATGTGTAAAGAAAATCAAGAGTTATTACCCCTTGGGCTCTCAGCTCCTGTCTGATCTCCGCCATTCTCTTCTCGTGCGTGGCATCATACATACCACCAGAACCTGCAGAAAGGAAATGACGAGAGAGCTTTAGGCTGTGACACTGTTGAAGAGAGCTGCTATGACACAGGAAAAAATCCCTTGTTTAGCAACCCCTTTCAGCTCTATCAGGCCTTTATACGTAAACAACAATACATTCCTGTCTAAACAAATCCTACTTTGGATTAGAACGTCCAGTTTGATATTTTAATTTTTTCTAAAACAGTGAAGTCAACCTGCTCCTCAACTTTTTGAGATGTCAGAGCAAATGTTTTGCTTTGGCCAGCCATAATGCCCAAGAAGCCAAGTTGAAGGTGGTTGCTAATTTGTGTTTCTGTTAAATTAGCAACCAACTTCAATTGTGTCTTTTGCGCTGTTTCTTATGAGATATGTTGCATTAAACCAAAAACAGATGAAGGTTAAAAAAAATGTAAGTAAATCAAGAATTATTTCTTCCAGTAGGTAATGAACAAATTTTAATTCATGATTTTACAGCTGATGTTATTTATGTGAAAAATATTTTCAGTGAAGCTATGTGTCATTGTAGTATTTGTTGTACGTCAAACCATTGTAGTTAATAGAATACATTCTGTATAACCAATATAAAACTTTTGTAAAACATTTTAAGTTATTCATCGCTGAATATCTAATCATGGTATTTAATCAAATATATCCCGTGTAACAAATATTCTGTATAACATAAAGCAAAACATTTTTTAACTAATTTTTTTGAGCACTGAACTTAATGAAATATGACTTTTTTTTTTCCTTCTAGAATTTATTCAATAGAAGAGAGTGCTATGACACAGGAAAACCAATAGTTATAAAGATGGTTAAATGCATGCATTAACCAAAGACCTAAGAATGATAACTCTGCCAGTACAAATTAGCTCAGTGGCTACAATATTTAATTGCTTGAATACCCGCAGCCTCTGTTCAGGCGAGGATACAGTTATAAAATATATGGGTCAGTCTTGTTGGTGTGATCTCAAAATATTGATACATGAGAGTGAGACTGGCATTCAGCAGTTGTTCATGAATTTACATGGCAAGAATTTCAAGTAAATGTGTATCTTGCAAACAAGATCAGATAATGAGTTGTTCTTCTTATTGTCAAATAAAGACATTAATAGAAGTAGAAAAGGAAATACAGTATTTTCCCGCATTAATTGTGGCCTTGGGTTTGAGTCCAGAGATTCTCACCTCACACTTTAAGGGTATAAGTTATTGCAAAAAAAACAACAAAACAACACACATTTATATTATCCAACGATGCGACAGGATAAAGCACATTTTTTGCAGATCTGTGTGAGTGTTACTGAAATATTAAGATCTACTTACCTAGCATAAATGATTCTTTTTTGACACCGTCTATTTCTTCGTCATATTTGGACAATAGATTACTGGGTCTTAACTGTTGAAGAAAACAGAGTCAGTCAACAAGAAAGGACATTAAGTTGCGGAAGTAAAAGTATTGTGCTAGATACACAAATCTCTTTATGTGCTATGACTGTAGAATCAGGTAAATTCTACACTTCATCAGGTAAATTCTACACTTCATCAGGTAAATTCTACACTTCATCTGCCCCGATCAGCATAGAACTTAAACAATAAGCTGACAATTAATTTTAATATTTTCTTGTGTATAAAAATAAACAAATAAATTACTATACTAAATTTTTTTAAAACAGACTATTATATATCATAGTGGGACGGATGGCCGAGTGGTGTAGATACTTGACTGTCAGCCTGAGAGTCCTGTGTTCGATCCTCGGTGAGAACCATGGAAATTTTTCCAGGTGAAATGTGTTTCAAAGTCATCCCACAAGTCCACCCAGCTTTAAACCTGACTTTAAGTTGGGGGAGTAAAGGCGGCTGGGCGTTGTGCTAACCACACAACCCCTTCATATGCCGAGGTTATAGAAACAGATGAATTCTACACTACATCTGCCCTGATGGCCTGTTAGGGTTAAGGGAACTTGACTTTTTATTATATATCATAAGCTTTATAAATATAGTTATGTTTTATAAATTTTCAGCCATCATTCTATTTACATTAGTTTTACTGTGAACTGAAAAATAACATACCATGCCATATTCATCGTACTCTGGTTCATCGTAAGGTTTGTACTCTGGCTTTTTCTTTTTATTTTCTATATTCTTTTCAGCCTTTTCATTATCCTGAATGTTGACGTTAACTAACACATCATCTTCTTCTTCATCCAGCACACCTGGACAAGAATCAATAGATATATATATAGGAATATAGATTGAGAAAGGACTTTTACATAGAACTATCTTACTGCTCCATACCTTTGTCTTTCAAGGTAAGCACTATGTTTCTCCCTTCTTCAAATTTATCCAGGGAATGTTCCACTTTCAAACCTCTTAAGTTTTGCGAAGTGTATTGCTATAAAAAAAAGAAAAAACTAATTAGAAAAGATTTCAAATTATAGAGTTATTTAGTTGAATATCTGGAAAATGAAATGATTAATAATAAATCTTTCTGCCTCATTTGAAATCATATTTATTAGTGTCAAACCATTACCTTTCCTTTTTTGAATTCTTGTTCAACAAGACTGCCTATTCCAAAATCTTCGTCCATTTCTTCTAACATTTTTGCCTAAAAAAAAAAGGAAATAAACATTTAAGAGAGCAGCATCAATTAGTACCGGTAATTTTTGGTCATTAATCAATTAATAGTTTAAATAAGATTATACAGTATTATAGTAATATATCAACTTAGAATAAGTTTTGACCAAACAATTAATCTTTACAATATTAAAAAACTAAAAAAAAATTAATAATACTCGTTTATCAGCAAGCTCCCGCTCCTGCTGTAGCTTTCTGCTCTTCACCACCCAGGCTGCTGCACCATCGTCATCACTATCACTTTCACCCAGTCCTTTCACATTTCTGAAACAATTCATTTTATAAAGCACTGAAATACACAATACATGTGTATATGTACGAAGAACATTCTAACATTCACATATTTTATAAGTAATTCTACTCATATGTCCAGAATTTAAATAAGCTGTTGTATGTGACATACTTCAATTTTTTTTCCAGCGCACGCTGTGATTTTTTGGTGACCATCTTCTCTCTTAAAGTTGCTGTCTTTTTCACCTGAGCCAAATTTACTGCAGGAACATGAACAGCATCTGACTTTTTGGATTTATCTTCACCTGTAGATTGAAATTTAGACATCAGACAAGGAGAGGGCAGAATGAATCATTGAATATATATTTCTAATATAATAAATTAGAGACTATTGGAAATGAAAAAAAAAATCTTTTAAATAATATCACTCTAGCATAAATATGAAGCTACTAGATTACAGTGTATACCTTTTGAATCTGAAACATCTAACGGCTTTAAGCCCAGCTTTGCTCTGAGACGACTGTTCAATGAAAAGCAAAATTAAAACCAGTTTAAATGGTTTACAGGCATTAAAATTATGATTTGTTTATATACCTGCTCATTTATGTAAATAAAATGAAAAGTAACTCTTCTAAGACTACTATTGTTCATTTTTTTAATTCAAAGAGAACTTGGAATGATGAGAAAGAAAGATAAAATATTTATTGTTTGTAATTACTAAAAGAAAAAATGTCTATCAGCCCTTAAACTGTCACTCCATTATGCATGTAATAAAGAATACAACAGTAACTCAATGAAAACAAGTTCATGATCAGTAGAAACTACTCAAATCACTGGTACACCAAGTTGAGTAATAGTCAGTCACATAATAGAGATTAATCCAATCAATGGAGAAGGTGGAAATTTATTACAGCTAGCGAACTTTGAAACAAAAAGCAAATAAGTGTATAGAAGTACTCAGGTTAACTTGGTTATTAAGAGATTAAAATGCAAGCAGGAATTTTCTGATCACAAATAAGAAAGTACTTCTTAAAAAAACGGCTTGTCAATGGAATTGGAATAAATATGTTTAAAGATGTACTATCCCACTGGATTATGATGGACACTTTATTAAAAACAAACGCTGAGAAAAAAATATTAAAGAAACCAATAAAGAGAGTTAAAGAAATTACCCTAATGGCAGGACACAAGAGCCTAATATTATATGAGGTGTTTTTTAAGTAGTAGAAAAAGATTTACATTAAAAAATCCCATTAACGTAATTAAAATAAAGTGTGATCACGCTTAATACTAAAGACACAATCCAAGAAAAAACAGTAATTAAAGCATTTTAACAAGAAAATTGAAATAAAACAGACAACTGTAAGAAAAAAAATATTTTAGCATAGAAGTTAGTAATTAATAACAGTAATAAACATTTATTTTAGAAGTCAAATAGGAACAAATAATTGAATTAATTTTTAATATATCTAGCACATGTAGACAATATCAAACATACTTTGTCTCAGCAATACTTAAGCTAGATCCGTCTCCACTGGCCTGGTTATGTCCATTATCTTCATTAGACTCCACAACTGCAAAAATACATAACATGAAGCAATAAGAAGGGTTTCTCATTTTACGTTTGGTTTTTATCCTGGGATACCATGATAAAAATGGAAGGGGAAAAAATATCCTTTTTAAGAGGCAATAAAAATTAGTCTAAATAACAACAGAAAATAATATTTGCTTATTTTACAGTATTTTATGACATTATACACAATACATATGATTGGCAAAAAAATGAATTATATTATTGTGTACATTTTTTACCCACAAAATGCCATGTTTCATTGAAGACTGGGAACAAATATAATGCTATGGCATATTTATTTTCTTAGAAAATCAAGAAGGGTGGTGTGATTAATTAGCTTCATATAAATTTGATAAAATCAAAATTACCGACTAGTTATAGAATGATAGATTTATCAATTTATCTCTTTTCACAATGTGAATGCATCTTTCTGATTCTAATAAATAATAATATATGTGATTAACAGACCACTTATGTTTTAACAAGTCTAAATGTGTGTGAGTGTTTTGATTTCACTGGAGTACCCAATACTGTGACCTAGAATGGCTGCAAAGCAAAGGACGCATAACAGCTGCCACTAGAAAGGAAAAGGGGTGTGAACAGAGCAATCTGCCTAATTCAATATTCCACAGAAAAGAAATGTGCCATGCCAATAAAATATTCTGTATTGGAGACAGATGGTCACATGGTGTAGAATGTACAATTGTTGACCTGAAGGTCTTGGGTTCATTCCCTGCTACGATAACCTGCATTTTCCTAGGTCCTGGTGAAAGTGTGTCGTTGCAGCTTAAAATGGGAACCTGGCGTTAGGTGAGAAAATAAAGATGGCATAGCATTATGCAAGTCGAATACATGTGTCTTTTTTGACACTTCCATAGCCATTGGTGAGGATTAAAGATGGGGCACAACAAAAACTGTTCCATTAGAGGATTATAGGAACTAAGCATTAACATTTCAGCCTTACAGAGACTTTTTACCTTGTCTGACCCAATCTCTAAAAACCCAGAGAAGTCTAGCAACATAACATGGAAAAATAAAAAACAAGCGATTAAGCCTGTTCCATTCTGGACACAGGACGTGTTAGCGCATTTTCATGTTATCTTTCAGTAGATATTTGTAAATTTTGGAAATGTTTATAAATTCAATTGTGTAATGCATATATCTGAAAAAAAAGATATTAAAAGGACAAGTAAGTCATGTTGAATAACTGTTACAAAAATAAATAATGATTACACCCCTTTGATTAGCTTTTATTATTTATATTTAAAATATAAGCAAAACGGTACATAACAAACTCTTACATTTTGGCCCTGAGAGGTCAAATCGCGAAATGGACTTTTGATGTACACTTGGCAGGCCAAGACCTACAAAATGATATATACATCATGGGTCTAGGACTTATGGTTGCTGAGATATAGGGCGGTCCATTATTAATATAGCTTATATAGTAAAAAACGGTACTTTATAAGGCCCCTTTTACGGCCCTGAGAGGTCAGATCGCGAAATGGAAAAAATGTCATTTCTTGGAAGGCCAAGACCTACAAAATGATATTTACATCATGGGTCTAGGACTTATGGTTGCTGAGATATAGGGCGGTCCATTATTAATATAGCTTATATAGTAAAAAACGGTAATTTATAAGGCCCCTTTTACGGCCCTGAGAGGTCAGATCGCGAAATGGAAAAAAGTCATTTCTTGGCAGGCCAAGACCTACAAAATGATATATAGATCATGGGTCTAGGACTTATGGTTGTTGAGATCTAGGGTGATGACAGACAGACAGACAAAACGGGGACAATAGAGCATTTTTTTTTCGAAAATGCTCTAAAAATCAAACATTAACCATGTATTATGAGATTACTATAATGATTTTTAGTAAGACTCATATTTAACAGCTGTATTAGCACTGTTGTGAACTAGACCGGTTCAGGTAACAGAGCATTGCAGCCTATCAAAGTGAAAAGTACAAATATGTCCATCTACAGGTTAAGGATAAACTACAGGATGGATAAATAATCTGATACTAATGAGGAGCTCCCCAGTATGGTAAAAATCAAGAATAGGAAAAACACATTTTTTTTTAATCTATAATACACATTTTGATTTAAAGTAAAAAAGTTCTTAACGGATGATACAAAGAGATCAATATCAGATCATATATGAAACTAAAGGAAAAATTGCAAACAAAATTCAGAAAGAGCTTTTGAAAGCAGACTTAAGGAGCAATGAATACTAATTGAATAAACCCTTAAACTTAACAACCAAATAAAATATTCTACTAGAAATATCAAATGAAGTCAAAAAAAAAAAAACTTTTAATTTGGCCGTGAGAGAATGTGAGTTACTGAATTGCTAGCATAATTAACTGTCTCCTTCATGTTCACAACCTGTAGCCGTGAGAATGGTAAATGGTGGCCATGAAAATAAATTTTTTTTTTCTATATTTCTTCACTAATATATTGAAATAAATCAGTCTGACAGTTGTGCGAACTAGAATAGAATGGTTAAGGTGGCCTTTTATGGGTGTAAGGTTGTGCATCCCTGATTTAGATAGTACTGGTTTCTTCAAAGAGAGGATCAGATCACAGCAGAAGATTTTACTATCCATTCTTCTATAATGTCCACCTATTTTTCTTTTGCCCACCTCATCTTCTAACTATTTTCCTCACACATTAGTTACTGGCTTTGAAAATTAAACAGACTTTGTTAAAAAAATCGTATATATAATTGATGAGTAAACCATAAATCTAGCCAAGTTTACATGAAATAAAGGACATCTACTGTATCTATTATGCTGCTGATCTAAAGAAAATGAGTTGTATGGTGCATGATCAACTATTTACAATATCTGTGTACATACATTTTTATTTAACTATTATCAGATAATTAGGGAACAATAAGGGATCTCCATTTCATTCACAAACTATGTAGTATCAATCACTAAACAGGTGTTATATATAGTAAAAAAAGTAAAGTGTACAATTCATCTGTTTCTATAACCTCAGCATATAAAGGGATTGTGTGGTAAGCACAACACACAGCCGGCTTCACTTCCACAATTTAAGTCAGGTACCTATTTAAAGCTGGGTGGACTTGTGGGAAAATTCCCATGGTTCTCACTAAGGATCGAATCCAGGACTCCCAGGTCGAGAGTAGAATATCTACACCACTCTGCCATCTGTCCCACGTTAAACGTAGAAACTTTATTAAAAATTACTAAGAAATCAACTCGATAGTGCTAAATTGAAGCATTGCAGCTAATGTGCAGAATGCTAGATGTACAGTAAAATATACTGATAATGGTTATTGGGCAAAATAATTATGATCAATTCCCAATAAACATAAAAATGGCAAGAAAAATTGTGATTACCAGAAGAATAATCCCTTTGTGAATAATCCTGAGATTCACTATATCTTGCATCTTGAAACTGTGATCTATCTGTACTTTCTTTATCATCGAAAAAGCCACGGTCTTTCTGTAGAAATTCTGAGCTTTCTCTTTCACCTGACCTGGATCTGTCCCTGTGTCGCCTTTTCCTTTCTCTGGAGCGTGACCGTGATCTGTGTTTCCTTTTCTTTTTGCCTTCTCTATCCTTTTCTTTATGCTTTTTTGATCCCATGACACTAATAGACAAAGTAGTAGAATTGTACATGGGTATTATACAACACAACATGGTATTAAAAGATGAGTTAAAAAAATTAGGCCTATAAATTATAGAACTGTTAGTATTATATTAAGTAAAACACTAAAATAAAACAAATATTGAATAGTCCTTTAACTTCAGAAATGCTCTCTGGTGTTGGGTTGGAATCAGATACTTAAAAAAAAATCTATTTCGAGATTTGGAGAGAAATAATTTTAGTTGCTTTATTAGCCTATATAAAGACTTTAAAAACTATTTTTTTCTCTTTCATAATATTGTTTCTCCGACATAACCCAAGCACTTAATTTCAAGTTGCACTGCTTAGCAGGCAAAATGGGGGTGTAAATATTGGGAGGGGTTGGTTTCTCAGGCACTGCATGTTTTCTGACACCACTTTTGCATTTTGTTAGGTTCAAGTTTAATAAAAATATTATAAGATTGGTGTAAATATTTTTTTAAACTTCCAAATCCCACCTCATTCTATAAGCTCTAACAAGCCACAAAAAAATGGAGCTATGTGGCTGTAGATATTCTCTAATAATTTCTATTTCTTTAACTTATTATATACTTTAAAATATTTCCTAAGGTTTCTTAGATAACGCAGTGGCTACGGTTCGGTCCGACCGAACCCGAATTTTTTTTTTCGGGTACCAGCCATACTTATTATTGCATATTTTTTGTTGTTTTCGGGGCTAGTGTTAGGAATAGGGTTAGGATTAGGGTCCAGCTATAATATAGATATCTAAATATAGCGGCCGAGTCGCTGCACTGAGCTATATAACAACATACATTAGTATCATACAAGTCACTGCACTAACCCTATTCCTAACCCTAACCCTAACACAAGCACCGAAAACAAAAAATATGCAATAAAAAGTATGGCTGGTACCCGAAAAAAAAAATATGGGTTCGGTCCGACCGAACCGTAGCCACTTTGTCTTAGAAGGAATCATCCTACTTATCATGACTTATGATTATCATACAATGATAAAAATAGTTTTATAATGAATGTAAAATAATTTTTTTACACGTAGTCAACGTTTCTAAATCTTAGTTTTTACACGCTAGTCTTTCAAACCGATATAGCCCAGCGATATTTTACTTATTATTGGAGAACAACAGTTACAGTGGGACTGAAAAAATATACTGGTGACTGTATATAGGTAGTTCGATATCCGGAATTTGGCCGACTTTTTATGGTCGCCGGAAACGGCCATTTTTTGCGTTGGTATATAAGTCGGTGATCGACGGTGGTTCGTTTTTCAGCGCTCATAGTTGCAGTTTATTTACAAATTTGATAATCAACATGTGCTGTTTCATTGTGGAAGACATCTTCTTTCTCTTTGTTTACCTAGTTCCGCATTTAACCCGTTTAATCGGAAGCTCTGCTGTTTTGAAAATGATTGGTAAGTTTGACATTTTTATTCTTATTTAATTAAATATCGGGGGGTTTTCATTTTACGATAGGGAGATTCTTCATTCAAAAAACTATAATAATATCACACGTTTGAGTTCATAATCACTTTAGCATGATAGTTATAGGTAGCGCCAGTTAGTGAAATTGGATTTTTCAATAGTTTTTTCTGCCAATGTCAACCGGAAGTGATGGTAACAATGGCTTATTGTTTACTTTCTTTTTTGAAAGCTTTTCTAATCTAGATATATCTTATTGTATATCGCATCATCTGATGGAAACATTTATTTTATTGATTATTTTACTACACTATGTTGTCAATAAAATTATATAATATTATAGAAATTTAGTTAACAGCAACAAAGTATAGTCTGAATACTACATGCCCATGGCAATTAGTAATTTTTTTTTACAGTTATGTCTATGGGTTGAAACTAAAGAAGTATGGTCATATAACTAGTAAAAGAACAAATGTATTGGAATCGCTTCAATATATATATATATAAGATATTCAGAATGTAACCCTTTGTTTTTATTTTATTACTTTCAGTTACTGATAGTGACACAGCTCCTGATGTGACTACACATTTCCAGGATAACTTCAATATCTAAAAGCGCAACCTGCAGCTCCTGATATTCTTCAACTGGCTGGTACAGTCCCCCAACCAGACATTGTGCCTGTTTTTGCGCTCAGCCTGCAGATCCTGATACAGGCTGTTACAACCCCAACCTGGCATTGTGTCCTCAGCGGCATAGTCTGATATCCTTCACTGCTGGTCTGAATGAAAGGTAGAGGTTGCAAAATATGTGGAAGATGTGAATAAAGAACTGGCTGGCATCAATTCAAGCCAAGGTTATAAAACTCCAGCAGAAAACCTCTTCTGTTCCTTTTCACAATATGAATAGTGCGATAGCTCTGAGAATGTTCGACTCTCAATGTCACAGGTCTTGAAATGCAACTATGGGCTTTAAAAAAGGGAAAATAATATTCCCTCTGAACAAGACTATGGACTGACTTACATCAAAGCTACTAGACTTGCAGCAACACATCGTTGAATTTTCTCATCACTTTGGTGCCACGGATAGAAAAGCTGTAAGGACTATAGAGGCCAAATATCAGGCTTCTCTGTCAATTAAATTTGCTATGGTTTTTTTAGTATAATAGTTGTTTTTTTTTAATATAAACCAAAAAGATATGGCGATAAAGATTTAAATTAAAGAAATATGAATTAAGTTATTTTGAATATTCATGTTAAAAATCAATCAACCCCATGGCACCCATTCCAAAAATAAATTATATCAGTGTGCTAAAAATAGACAAATATATACATATTAAAATACATTTTCAGTTTACCTACTAGATTGGCTGAACTATGTTGAGTTTGATATAATGCATTTTATTTGAATCATTGGAAAAGTCAGTATTATTTGTGACTTGTCTCTCATTTGTTTTTTCTCTCGGCTATATCGCAGGCATTTTTTTTTCTAAAATGCATGGCTTAACCAAGAGTTATTATGACTGATTCATTATTTTAAACACAAAATCAATCTCTCTGCATTACATGAATTTCTTGTCTGGTTATAAAATGAACATAACTTTTGTTCGTTTTTCGGCTTTTTTTATATCTTTTCTTATCATAATGGCTGATTACTAAAGACAAATACTTTTCACTATTTGATTATTTCTATCTATAATTATTGTTATGTCTTAATGATGAATCAATTTCAGTAAGTTCTGTAATCCAGAATTTTAATACAATTATTTTTAACAACTTTCAGTGTTTTTTTCATCCATGTTCATTGTGGTCTATATGTTATATATATATTTATATAACGCACTTGCTATGAATACGTAATTACGTGCTGCGTATTTGTTTTGGCCCGGGGCACGTAAATAGGTGTGCGCATGCGCGACTTTCGGGAATTGAAAACATAAGCTATTAGAAATTGGAAAATGTCTGTGTGGCTCGCTAGCACAGTCAGTTGCACGCTTGGCCGGGACCCGATTTTGGCCGACTATGTATGGGTTCAAATCCCATTAGAATTTTTTTTTTTTTCAATTTTTTTTTTCCAGAATAATAGATACTAATTTAGAGCATATTTTTTTGTTTTATTACATTATGAAAAAAAAAGGGATAGGGGGTTAGGGATAGGGGGTTAGGGATAGGGGGTTAGGGTTAGGGGGTTAGGGATAGGGTTAGGGATAGGGGGTTAGGGTTAGGGATGGGGGTTAGGGATAGGGGGTTAGGGTTAGGGATAGCATCACATCGCTATCTGAAAAAAGGGTTAGGGTTAGCATCATATCGCTAAAAAATTTAAAAAATGTCTCTCATTATGTACTTTTGAAAAAAAAAATGTGTTTTCACTTTCTTCTGACCTAGTTTAGGCCTATATTCTTATTTTGTAATTTAAAATAATTCAAAGCCGTATTTCTTTTAAAAAAAAGTATTATAAAAGCTAAGAACTTAATTTGTTTAGAAAATTGCGAAATTTCTTTTTTTTTTTTAATATCATATCGCTAAAAATACGGAGTCCCGAAAGTCGCGCATGCGCACATCTATTTACGTGCCCCGGGCCAAAACAAATACGGAGCACGTAATTACGTACCCGTAGCAAGTGCCTTTATATAATACAATTACCATCTAATTGTAATAATTTCTATATATTACTGAAGAGGAAAAGTAGATGTAATCACAATGAAATTTCATCAAATTATCTCTAATGGTTTAAAAGTTATCCATGTTTTAGTTGTAAAATCACAAAATTTCGAGCACAATTTTTTTTTTTAGGTACAATGAATAAATAAGGACTTTAAAAACTTCATAACTTTTCTTAATATTAAGATAAATTCATAAACTTGGTGTCTTTTGAAAGCTTGCAGCTAGGACTACCTAATGCACACATTTTAAATACAATCAAAGCAATAATAAAAATTTTGACATTTTTATCAAAGTGCCTACTGTATTAGTGTATACTAATCTAAACTTAAGTTTAACCTGAACTTTTCCTAAACATTTCACAATGGCGATAATTCATAAAAAAACTATGCTAGCAATATAAGAGTAATCTCTATGTAGAAAAACTAATGTGCTATGTTTTCATTACCTTGAAAATTGCAAACTTTATTTAGAAATAAAGATAAATAAATATTCCCTATAAATGAAGATTATTTTCGTTTCTAAAGCGTTTCCGGAAATAAAATATTTTCAAACCAAATTATTGGATTGGATTTAGAACAAGTCAATTTTTATAAGACATAAAAAGTCACTTATCTATCTATCTATCTATCTATCTATCTATCTATCTATCTATCTATCTATCTATCTATCTATCTATCTATCTATCTATCTATCTATCTATCTATCTATCTATCTATCTATCTATCTATCAATCTATCTATCTATCTATCTATCTATCTATCTATCTATCTATCTATCTATCTATCTATATATCTATCTATCTATCTATATATATATATATATATATATATATATATATATATATATATATATATATATATATTTCACATATTCCATAAGCTCCCGTATATTCCCATAAGCTCCCGCATGTTCCCATTATCTCCCATATATTCCCATAAGTTCCCATATAATCCCATTCTCTCTATCACTTTTTCGATAATTGACATAGAGTTGAATCTACTTATTCGTGGCAGTTGATAATTGTATAGCAGAAAATTGAAACGAAGCTTATAGACGTTTCAAATATTGAAAAATAGGAGTTGAATTTACAAATGCGTAAAAATTTGACCTTACGTGGTTGACAATAAACACAAAGCCTATAGTCCCATTTGGCATATATTCCCTTAAGCTAATACATATTCCCGTAAGCTCCCAAATATTCCCATAAACTCCCACATATTCCCCTAAGCTCCTACAAATTCCCATATGCTTCTTATATCCCCATAAGCTCCTACATATTTCCATAAGCTCTTACATATTCCCATAAGCACCTAATATTCCCGTAAGCTCCTAATATTCCCATAAGCACATAAAAATCCCATAAGCTCCTAATATTCCCATAAGCACCTACATATTCCCATAGGCTCCAAGATATTCCCATAAGCTCCAAGATGTTCCCAAAAACTCCAACATATTCCCGTAAGCTCCTACATATTCCCATAAGGTCCTTCATATTCCCATAAGCTTCCACATATTCCCATAAGCTCCTACATATTCCCATTTTAAGCTCCCAAATGTTCCCATTCTCTCTTTCTCCTTATTTCGCTCTCTCTCTCTCCTTCTATGTCTCTCTCTCTCTCTCTCTCTCTCTCTTTCTGTCTCTCTTTCTGTCTCTCTCTCTGTATATATATATATATATATATGTATCACATACTCCCATAAGCAACTGCATATTCCCATAAGCTGCAGCATATTCCCATACGTTCCCATACATTCCCATTCTCTCTCTCTCTCTGTCTCTCTGTCTCTCTCTCTCTCTTTCTCTCTCTCTCTCTCTCTTTCCTTATCTCTCTTTTTAGATAATTGACATAGAAATGAATCTACTTATGCATGGCAGTAGATCATTGTATAGCAGAAAATTGAAACGAAGCTAATAGTCCGTTTCAAAAATATAAAAAACAGGAGTAGAATTTACTGATGCGTAAAAATTTGACCTTACGTGGTTAAAAATAAACACAAAGCCTATAGTCCCATTCGCCAAATAATAAACAGGAGTAGAATCAATTGGCACATATTCCCATAAGCTCTCACATATTCCCATAAGCTCCTACATATTCCCATTAGCTCCTACATATTCCCATAAGCTCCTAATATTCCCATAAGCTCCTACATATTTCCATAAGATCCTACTTATTCCCATAAGCTCTCACATATTCCCATAAGCTCCCGCATATTCCCATATGCTTCCGCATATTCCCATAAGTTCCTATATATCCCCATTTTCTCTCTCTCTTTCTTTCTTTCTCTTTCCTTATCTCTCTTTTTCGATAATTGACATAGAGTTGAATCTAATTATGCATGGTAGTTGATCATTGTACAGCAGAATATTGAAACTAAGCTTATAGTACGTTTCAAAAATTGAAAAAAAGGAGTAGAATATATGATGCGTAAAAATTTGACCTTACGCGGTTGAAAATAAACACAAAGCCTATAGTCCCATTCGCCAAATACTAAACAGGAGTAGAATCAATTTGCATATACTCCCATAAGCTCCCAAATATTCCGATAAGCTCCTACATATTCCCATAAGCTCATACATATTCACATAAGCTCAAACATATTCCCATATGCTCCTAAATTTTCCCATAAGCTCCTAATATTCCCATAAGCTCCTACATATTCCCATAAGCTCCCACATATTCCCATAAGCTCCCACATATTCCCATAAGCTCCCACATATTCCCATAAAATCCTAAATATTCCCATAGGCTCCTACATATTCCTATAAGCTCCTACATATTCCCATAAGCTCCCACATGTTCCCATAAGCTCCTTATATTCACATAAGCTCCCACATGTTCCCATAAGCTCCTACATATTCTCATAAGCTCCCACATATTCCCATTATCTCCCACATATTCCCATAAGCTCCCACATATTCCCATAAGCTCCTAATATTCTTATAAGCTCCAACATATTCCCATAAGCTCCTACATATTCTCATAAGCTCCTTATATTCCCATAAGCTCCTACATATTCCCATAAGCTCTCAAATATTCCCATTCTCTCTCTCTCTCTCTCTTTTCCTTTATTTCGCTCTCTTCTTCTCTCCTTCTCCGTCTCTCTCTCGCTCGCTCTCTCTCTCTCTTTCTCTTTCTCTTTCTCACATATTCCCATAAGCTCCCATATATTCCCACAAGCACTCACATATTCTCATAAGCTCCTACATATTCCCATAAGCTCTCAAATATTCCCACTCTCTCTCTCTCTCTCTCTCTCTCTCTCTTTTCCTTTATTTCGCTCTCTTCTTCTCTCCTTCTCCGTCTCTCTCTCTCTCTCTCTCTCTCTCTCTCTCTATATATATATATATATATATATATATATATATATATATATATGTATGTATATATCTCACATATTCCCATAAGCTCCCATATATTTCAATAAGCTCCATCATGTTCCCATAAACTCACACATATTCCCATAAGTTCTCATATATTCCCATTCCCTCTCTCACTCTTTCCTTATCTCTCTTTTTCGATAAGTTGAATCTACTTATTCATGGCAGTTGAGTATTGTATAGCAGAAAATTGAAACTAAGCTTATAGTCCGTTTCAAATATTGCAAAATGGGAGGTGAATTTACTGACGCGTAAAAATTTGACCTTACGTGGTTGAAAATAAACACCAAGCCTATAGTCCCATTCGCAAATACTAAACAGAAGTAGAATCAATTGGCACATAATTCCATAAGCTCCCACTTATTCCATTAAGCTAACACATATTCCCATAAGCTCCTACATATTCAAATAATCTCCCAAAATTTTCTCAAAAGCTCCTACATATTCCCATAAGCTCCTACATATTGCCATAAGCACTTAATATTCCCATAAGCTCCTTTATATTTCCATAAGCTCCTACATATTCCCATAAGCTTTCACATATTCCCATAAGCTCCTACATATTCCCATAACCTCCTGCATATTCCCATAAGCTCATATATACTTTTATAAGCTCCCACATATTCCCATAAGCTCCTAATATTCCCATAAGCTCCTACATATTGCCATAAGCACTTAATATTCCCATAAGCTCCTTTATATTACCATAAGCTCCTACATATTGCCATAAGCACTTAATATTCCCATAAGCTCCTTTATATTACCATAAGCTCCTACATATTCCCATAAGTTCCCAAAATATTCACATAAGCTCTCAAGTATTCACATAAGCTCCTCATATTCCTATAATCTCCCAGATATTCCCATAAGCTCCCAGATCTTCCCATAAGCTCCTACATATTCCCTTAAGCTCCTACATATTTCAATAAGCTCCTACAATTTCACATAATCTCCCACATATCTACATAATCTCCCGCATTATTCAATATGCTCCCGTACATTCCCATAAGTTCCCATATATTACCATTCTCTCTCTCTCTCTTTCTTTCTCTCTCTTTCCTCATCTCTCTTTTTCGATAATTGACATAGATTTGAATCTACTTATGCATGGCAGTTGAGTATTGTATAGCAGAAAATTGAAACGAAGCTTATAGTCCGTTTCTAATATTGAAAAAAGGAGTAGATTTTACTGATGCGTCGAAATTTGACCTTCATTGGTTGAAAATAAACACAAAGCCTATAGTCCCATTCGCAAATACTAAACAATTGGCACATATTCCCATAAGCTCTGTTACGTTAAGAATTCACCCCCCCCCCCTTTTACACACGCACCTCCCGCCAGTAGCGAGTGACTCATCAGTTGACCTACATCTAGAATTTACCCTCCCCTCCCCGTTTTCACCTCCACTGCCAATTTGAATTTACCCCGCCAATACGGACCCTCTCGCTCCTCATCAGTTGACCATGGAGATGTTACGTCAAGAATTCACCGCACCTTCCCCCCCCCCCATATAACGTGTCAAACTTAACCCCTTCCATACTATTTGAAAGTTGTTTCTATCAGCTCTCGCTACCTTTGCACACGGATTATCTACTGTCCCACTCGCACCTCGCGAGCCTTTATAAAGTGAACGCGGAATGTATCTAGACACAGAGGGCGGCCCACAGAGAGAGTGGGGAGTCGGCACCGCATACTTAGGACAGAGGGCGGCCCACAGACGGAGGGCGGCCCAGTAGACTTAGGGAAGTTTATAGAATATATTATACTTAGAGTAGACTTGGATTGTTAGACTTGTAAAATATTATCATAGTACATTAAATCAGTGTTGTAAAGTACACTCCTAAGAGTTGTGTTGTTATATACTAGTACCTATACCAGTGAGTTAAAGATTTGGTAATTAAGTTAAATTACCTGGCGAGCCTGCTATACATAGATATATATTAAATACATAACGCCACATAGCCTGCTATACCTAGATATATACCTAAATACTTAACGCCATAAGCTCCTATATATTCAAATAATCTCCCAAATATTCCCATAATCTTCTTCTAACCCCATAAGCAACTACAAATTCCCATAAGCTCCTACACATTCCCATAAGCTCCTACACATTCCCATAAGCTCCTACACATTCCCGTAAGCTGCCAGATATTCCCATAAGCTCCTAATATTCCCACATGCTTTCACATATTCCCATAAGCACCTAATATTCCCATACGCTCTCACGTATTCCCATAACCTCCTACATATTCCCACAAGCTCACATATACTTTCATAAGCACCCAGATATTCCCATAAGCTCCTAATATTCCATTAAGCTCCCAGATATTCCCATAAGCTCCTAGATATTCCCAAAAGCTCCTAATATTCCCATAAACTCCTACATATTTCAATAAGCTCCTACAATTTCCCATAATCTCCCACATAATCACATAAGCTCCCGCATTATTCCATATGCTCCCGTACATTCTTATAAGTTCCCATATATTACAATTCTCTCTCTCTCTCTCTCTCTCTCTCTCTCTCTCTCTCTCTCTCTCTCTTTCTTTCTCTCTCTTACCTTATCTCTCTTTTTCGATAATTGACATAGATTTCAATCTACTTATGCATGGTAGTTGATCATTGTATAGCAGAAAATTGAAACGAAGCTTATAGTCCGTTTCAAATATTGAAAAATAGGAGTAGAATTTACTGATGCGTAAAAATTTGACCTTACGTGGTTGAAAATAAACACAAAGCCTATAGTCCCATTCGCCAAATACTAAACAGAAGTAGAATCAATTGGCACATAATCCCATAAGCTCCCAAATATTCCGATAAGCTCCTACATATTCCCATAAGCTCCTAATATTACCATAAGCTCCTAAAATATACCCTTAAGCTTTCACATATCCCCATAAGAACCTAATAATTCCATAAGCTCTCACTTATTCCCATAAGCTCCTACATATTCCTATAACCTCCTACCTATTCCCATAAGCTTCCATATACTTTCATAAGCTCCCACATATTCCCATAAGCACCTAATATTCCCATAAGCTCCTTTATATTTCCATAAGCTCCTACATATTCTAATAAGCTCCTAATATTCCCATAAGCTCACCAATATTCCCATAAGCTCCTACATATTCCCATAAGCTCCTACATATTCCCATAAGCTTCTTATATCCCCATAAGTTCCTAATATTCCCATAAGCTCCTTTTATTCCCATAAGCTCCTACATATTCCCATATGCTCCCACATATTCCCATAATCTCCTATACATTCCCATAATTCTCTCTCTCTGTATTCATTTATATATATATATATATATATATATATATATATATATATATATATGCACAAATAAATGATCATACACCCCACCTCTAACACCGAAGTAGAGCTACGTGCAGTGTTGCCAGAAGCTTAGTCGTTACAGTTGCACGAAGAAGATAGTGGACCGCTGTCGTGACTTTCATTTTCCCAGCCACAAGTGATGGCAGTCTGAACTGTTTTAAGAGACCGTGGGTTAAAATGATATAATAAATAGTGTTGTCATACGGGCCCTTCCATTTTTCAGATACCCTTAGGATCTATATATTAGCAAGCCTTTAATTGGCTTTGGCTAGTGTTCCCAATTCTATGCCTCCCACCCCCAATTTAAGCAATGATCGGGGTCGTCTAAAGATCTTGGTGTCCACCTCCGGGCAAACCAAAAGCGACCGGCTCTTTAACAACTACTCATAGGAATAGAAACAAATTAATGTTAAACCCTCTACACTCACCCGGGGAGGGGCTCAGACAAGCTCATGAATAACGACGACCCTAAAATAATTTTAGTATTAACGGTACAGTAAAATGCACACAGGTTGCATTTTTTAAAAACTCGATACCAGTAGATGAAAATTGTAAAAGGTTTATTTTAAATGTTATTGCAAGTGACATTTTGTCAGGTTTGCTGACATCTGATTTGAAATCCCGACAGCCTCAAGCAATCATAATATTGATTTACTAGTTGAAAAGCCTGCTGACGCTGGCTGCTTGCTACCTGCGATATAATAAGAAATCCTTGTTGTGTTTAGATTTCCAGTTTTGGAATGGCAGTGGCTACGGTTCGGTCCGACCGAACCCGTATTTTTTTTACTTAGGGTACCAGCCATAGATAATATTGCTCCACACCCTAACCCTATCTCTAACCCTATCCCTAACCCTAATCCTGAAAAAAAAAATTCTGAAAAAAAAAAAAAATTATGTTGTTATATAGTTCAGTGCAGCGACTCGGCCGCTATGCAATAATAAGTAAGGCTGGTACCCGAAAAAAAAAAATACGCGTTCGGTCGGACCGAACCGTAGCCACTGCGTTTTGGAATTCCACAGACTATTTTTAAGCCGATCTTG
This sequence comes from Bulinus truncatus, assembly GCA_021962125.1. Taxonomy (NCBI): domain Eukaryota; kingdom Metazoa; phylum Mollusca; class Gastropoda; family Planorbidae; genus Bulinus; species Bulinus truncatus. The sequence continues at coordinate 4,933,639 of JAGDYQ010000039.1, forward strand.
CGAGTTAACTCCCCTTGAGTGAGATGAAAAATTTGGAATTCACATTTGCTTGTTAATTCCCCAGACTATTTTTAGCCGGGATCACACGTACGGTCGGTCTACCGCCTAGGTTAGACGATTATGTTATTAGATATAGGCCTACTGTTGAGGAGCAGGTCTAAAGATTGTAATGCATAGTCATAATTGTTTAGCATTTCAGAAGAAATGTAATGGTATAGTGATTGTGTGAAATTGAAAAGCCTGGGTACTTATAAATGTAAAAGGCATTGGCAGGAGTGGCTAAATGCGACTCTTTAAGGACTTCACTAAAATTTGGATACATCGACTATGGTGCAACCCTTTACAAAAAATGTGTTTTATCATATTAAAAAAAACCCCGCAGTGCAGCAATTTTTTTTAACTCTTTCGAGGCCACCTCATGACATATGGTATAATCTATTTACTTTTGATTTCTAATTCTATTACAGTACACCACCATTATTTAAAGACGGGCGCAGTGTTCAGGGACTCCACAGAGCCCCATTTTAAACCTTTTGATATATCTCCGTTTTTTTTTAAAGGGTCCAATATTTTCTTCTGTGCCCGGGGCATCAGCTGATACACGTCCGCCCCATATCATTTTTTTTTAGAAAGGCCATGATGATGTAAGAATGTTGAAACCTTACTTAATTTATTACTACCAGCAAATGTCTATTTTAAAAAAAAATACACAATGAAGCATTTAAAGACCAAATACTTCAACCTGTTGATATTTCAAGTATAGTTTACAGATGTCAACATCTGTCAAGCGTCTGAAAGGATGAAATATTTATCTTAGTTTCTATAAGCCACTACTGGGATGGTTTTGTTGTGCCCTACACCATAGTCAATAATGCAAAGGCCATGGAGGCACCACGGGAGACATGACTTTCACCATGACCTGAAAAATTCCACTGGCTGTCACCATAGACGGATGCTGGGATCAAAAAGGTCACCAGTTGGGCGATTTACTCTGCTCAACTACCCAACCCCCATAAAAAAAAATCATGCTTCTTAATGGGATTATTTTGTAGTCCCCTTCTTTCATCCCCATCACAACCTGACAGTAAAATGGCTATGGTGGCAACACTGAGTACATACAAGAAACTTTCATTGTAACCTGAAAGTATTCCCTTAGTTCTCACTGGTGACTGAACGCAGAAAAGGGGACCCATGAGCCATCCCACCTTTCCCGTTAAAACTATAACAAAATCTAAATGTAACATACCGTTATATAAACACTCAATTTTTTTCAACGTTTTTCATTAAAAAAAAACAAAGACAATTATTCTTAAAACATTTGCAATTTCTAAAGTTGACTAAGAATCAATATAAATGACAATTTAAAAAAAAAACCTGACAACTGAATCATTTTTAATCACTTACATTAACTGAATGACATGATCATTCTGGTAACAATTTGAACCACAATGCTAAATTATTATCATAAATGATTATGCTTCTAAATATCGGTTATTGTTTAAAAATTCTGAATAAATTTTCAACTCATATATTACACATTTACAGGTGGATAAATTACAAACGTAGGGTATACTTTGCACACATTTTAAAAGATAAAGACAAAATTCTTGAACGTCTATAGAACTTATTTTTGGTTTGCATTATAACCAGTTACACATACTAAACAGTTTTTATTTACAACTAAGTGTTAGTTTGCTAATGATTCCATTTAAGTAGGGTAACGTAAAGCTCTACATATTTGCTAATAAGTACAATTGTAATATGTGAAAAATAGCGTTTTAGATTCTGTACCTGGAATGGCAAATACTTGGCACATTTGCCAAAATTAGCATAAGAAAATTTTTCTGGCACTTCAAAAAGTTTAAAATAAACGAAATAAATATCATTTATAAAGACATAAGGTACTGGCATGCTAACTAAACAAAATAATTATTTCAATCTTTAACATAAACCTATATGCCATCCCTTCTCTATACCAATGTGGCCAAATGAAGCTATTTAATGATGAGTTTTGAGACAGTTTTTTTTAAAACTATTGCTCACTAAATCTTAATAATTTGATTACGGTGAGGATCTTTTTTTAAGATATAACAAAACCAGGAATGTGTCTCTTATTGGACTAAAGTGTTTGTAAGTGGCGCAAATTTATAGTTTACTGCTATGTTTTTTTTATGCTTATAAATTTATGACAAATTTAAAGTTAAGCTGTTTGGGTTAAAAAAAAAAATTTATTGAAATTTTTTAAAGCATGTTTGTTTATTGATAATTACGGAAATTCTATAAACCTGTCTGGTTTTATAATCATGGCAATATTGATTGGATTACTGGTGTCTTATAGACTTTTTTGTAGATATAGAAGTGGACCTTGTAGTTGACATACATTTACAAATATTGAATTTTTTAAAATATGAAATGTGAATAACCTGTCCCATTCCGCTGGGCAAAATATTATCAACAATTAAATTTATTATAACTTATAGAGTGGCATTGTTTTTAATTTGATGTATAATGGAAAAATACAATGATGTTTGAAGGATTTGTTTGAAATTTTGAATTAATTAATTGAGAAATCTACTTTTATTCTAATTGATTGACTTTTTTCATGCAATTATTAGAATTTTACAAGGATAATATAGTCATTTTTTCATGCGACTTCTTTTTGTAAAATGTATCCCTCACATAAAAAAGACCTTCAAGTATTTACAAAGTTAGAGGCTAAAAATTGCGTGCAATACTTTTTATGAGGTTTAGCGTTAATTGGCTCAAAAACATTTTGACAACATTAGTTGGATGACCTAATATCAACATTTTTCATAGGTTTGGGACAACCATGAACCATTCTAGTACTATTAGCCAACCGCTAGTTTGGGATTAACTTCTTTATGTTAGGCAGCAGGTAAAAAAAATTTGAACAGTGCATCCTAGTAAAAGTGTCTTGAAGGCTTTGACTTATCCTTTCGGTATCAATTTATTAACACAAGTTAACAGTCATATCTTAATGTGTAACATTTACATTTGGCCTCAAAGATGGATCAAATATCATTTGTGCACTGCTTGTCTCTTTTAAATGCAATAGTTCATGCTCAGCAAAAAGCTCTGCCATTTTTAATTTTACAACAGCCTGTCTCTCCAACGTAAATGTTTTTAATGTCTCTGCATATGAAGAGAATAAAAGATCAGTTTTGTCACCAGCGTCCTTCTTGTGGGGATTTTCAAAATAATGCACAACTGATTCCACTGGTGTCCTATTACAGTCATTCTTTTTGCGCTTTCTATTTGATGATACATCATGTTTCGTGGGAGGCGCCTCAACATAGACCTCGTATGTCTGCGAAGAGGCTGGTTCTATTTGCGTTTCATCAAATGGTCGATCTGGGGAATTCCCATCCTGTACCCCCTTTGTTAATGACCTCACGTTTAAAGATGTTTCGCTGAAAGAGACAAAAGGTTGCAGAAATTCCATTTCGTCTGACCACTGCCATTCTGTTGATGTCTTGATTGTTTGGTCAGTTGTAATTTTGTTAAGTTTTAGAAACTTCTTATAGGAATTCATTATATTCATCCATTGCCTTTTTATTTCATCACCTAAAAGTAAAAAAATAAATAAAATAAATTCACTGAAACTTTACAAAAATTTCTATTTGCTACTGTGCTTTTTACTTTAAAGTAATGATGACAACAATTTTATAATCCTTAAAGAATATTAGAATTATTCTTGAAATACAGAGATAAAAAAAAACAACAACAATTAATAAATTCTCATTTTATGACATCAAAATGTCAAAAGTTTGTACTCGGGTGGGGGTTAGGGTAGATTGGTTCAGCTTCCAATATATAATTAGGTCTCTCACCACTTTTCAAATAATGGTTGGCTAGTGCTGGTTGTTTAATTTAAGTGGAAAAAACAAATTATTGAAAATCTTGCCTTATACTTTTACTTAGGAAACAATCAGTCAATTATTGTCAAAGTTTGGATTGTCCATTATTATTTTTTTTAGGAAAAAAGGTCATTAAAATTTTTAACATTGTTATCAATGCATTTTATAAAAGGAAATGAAAAGGTATGGTTCTTCTTTTTAAACTTATCATAATAATTGTTATCTTTTTTTAATGTCTTTTTTTACTATAATAGTATAAGCTAAGTAATCTATTTTATATAGTATTATTGCAGAAAATATCATTAAATATGGCAATATGAACACCTTTTCCCTGCAATGATATAATTAAATATGATAAATAATATATTTTAAAATATGGTTAAAAACAGCTGTAAAATAATATAATTCATTTTAATATAGGGGATATGGGTGTGTATTGAAAATGCGTCGATCATGGCAAACACCAGGGATGGTCACTGGTGGGTAGTTTTCAATTAAAGATTTTGTTTTGTAAGATTGCAAATATCAATTCAAAACAAAATAAGGTGCTTTAATTTTTAAAATAAACTTTTCAATTAGAGATCTATGGATAGAATATTTATTAATATTTCATTATAAAATCTAAAATCATTGTTTTACATTAGGCATAAAATGCTTTTTATGTATGAGAAACACAGCTTTTTTAAGTTAGTTTAGGGTAACTACCTATTTTAAGTATTTAATTTAAATCATTAAAATTAATAGGCTAAACTTACCACTTTCATTGAAATGCAATCCTATTTCCTCATAAATTTTGTTTTTCTTTTTAAAACTGTTATGCTCTGGATGAATCTTGTCAAACAAAATAGGGTATGTTTTGATGGTTTCAATAAGCCATTTAAATTCAGTATCAGTAAACTTTGAGTTTGAAGACATTTTCACATAGTCAAGTCCTAATAAGAAAAACTCAGAGTTTTTCTTGTGTTTCTTAGACGTTGCGTGTTTAATTAAGTCAGTTTTATGCGCTCTCAATTCAGATTGACATATCTTACAGTATGCCTTGTTCTCGTCATCCTTTTGTTCTTCTAGCCACGAATTAAACATAGGATTCAAAAGCCAAGATTTTTGAAAAAGTGGTCTTCTCCAGTCACTCATGATTATATAGGCTTGGCTTAATATAATCAGTGGAAATATATCTAATAACAAAATACTATCTCTACAAACAATAAGTTAACTTTTTCAGGAATAAAAAAAAATAATGTATGTATTATTTACTTGTATATGTATGTAAACATATTTTTACCGGAAACAAATGTCGATGATAGGTGTGCAATGTAAAGTCTAAACATTTTCTGTAAAGAGTACTTTTCTTTTGCAGAGAAGAGCAAGAGTACAGTCACCTTAGACTTTAGACGTACCACATATATATCAGGGGTGGTCAAATTTTTTGAAACGCGGACCACATTTCATCTTAAATTTTAAATAAAAGGGTGGAACAAAAGCAGACGTTTGGGGTGTATATATGAAATAATTAGTGCTCTAAGGATTGGAGAGGGATGGATTAAAAAAAATGTATGAAATAATTAACCCATTTATTATATAATTTGTAACAATTTACCTAACTAATTTTTATTATGCAAGCTTTAAAAGCAGTCGAAATCCAATTGAAATCACCCATAATGTTGGGAAAACTGCCACTCTGGCTACACGTTTGGGGCCTTTCTTATAATTTCTTGATATGGGCCTTGATGACCCAGGACGCCCCAATACATAAATCATAAAGGGAGAGAGAGAGAGAGAGAGAGAGAGAGAGAGAGAGAGAGAGAGAGAGAGAGAGAGAGAGAGAGAGAGAGTACAAAGCTTGAATGAGTGTCCTGAACTCATCATGTTCATTCAAAATCGAAGTCATGTTTCATATTTTCAACTTTTAATCAGGGATGAAATCTATTTTTCTAGACTCTTATGCGACCACAGCGACTGTTGTCATTTAAAAAAAAAATATAATCGTTTTCTCCACTCAAAACTTCTGTTTATTTATTCATTCGAAAACCATTATACTATTATATGTAAAATATACCATTTGGCGCCCCTTTCTGATGCCCCCCCTTCACTACGCCATTGATGCATCTTCTTGCTTCAAGAAAATGAATTCTCATTATACAAATCAAGGTATACAGCCGTGTTTAACAATGACGAACGAAACGAATAAGTGGATTACTTCCCCTGCATTATTATGCTAACAAATATTGCGTTTCCAGCTCATATTTTCTCATATCAATTGCTGGAAACTGGGATCGGAAAGGTATTGGTTGATCTGACTTCAGGAAAAATTTCATTGCCCCATAACTTCTGCTATTTAAACACGATGATTTTAAAGTTTATTGCAAAATTAAAAAAAAAGAAAATGTAGGAAACGGGGCGGCTTACAAACACATTGGTCAATTATGTTCACCATCTTGCTTTGTTAGTTTACCCTTTAGTTGACATGAAAGTCAAATAGTAACAAATAACACACACAAACACACACACTTACACAGACACACACACACAGACGCACACACACACACACAGACACACACATAGACATATATATATATATATATTAATATAAATATATAAGTCGGATGGGTGCAGAGTTTAGTGAAAGGAAACATTACCAAACAAAAACACAATTGAAGAAGACTTTGACAAAAATTTATTATATTTTTTAAGATGCATCGATACAGGTATTGTAAGACAAAGGTACAGATAAATATTTCCCGCATACATAGTGTACAACTAGATTTAATCTTTAATCCACAATATATATATATATCATACAGACAGCACATTGTTATTTTAAAAAGTCCCCTACCGCTGGCTAAAAATAAAATGCCACCATTCATTTGTATTGTTTTACTTTTTAACAATGTACAACCTAAAGATTGATGCATTATAGAGAATAATAACAAATATGGCGGCTTTCTGAAAAATCTATTTAAATTGGCGATGCGCATTCTGTATAATTTATTATCTGTTGCAGAGATGTAATGAAACATAACAAACAGTATAATGCACATTAACAGATCTTTTGTACAAAAAAAAATGATGAAGAAAATATTGCAATATGAACAAAAAAAATTATAACATATTCTAATAAAAAAAATATACCAAAATTTAACTTGAAATACTGTACATATCACCAGGGCTGGCCTTACGAATTGCGGGGCCCAATTTAACGGACGCTTGCGAGGCCCCCTCTTCCAGCCTGTGACAAGAGCCATAGCTGATAGTGATATGCTAAACGTAAATTGCGGGGGGCCCTGCCAGGCGCGCTGCCCAATTTGGAGTAATCGGTCAAATCGGCCCAAGGCCGGCCCTGCATACCACTAAGTCCAGACAGGGCGAGACAATGATGCTTATCGTATGTTTTATTGTTCAAACAAAAAATTAGACCAACATAACCATTAATGAATTACAGCAAACCCCCATTTAAAGATTTTACAGTAAAATATATATATATCTTTAACAGCTCTTTGAGCGTTTCAATGGTAAATCATTTTAAATTAAAATAACCTTTTTTTTCTTTTTTATTTAGTAGAAAATACTTTAGAAGATATGATTAACGCAAAGTACAAGACCATTTAAATTAAAAAAAAACAAAAAACAAACTATCATAATTTATGTACGAATGGCTAATACATATTTTCATTTGGAATTCATTTGTAAAAAAAAAATTCTTCCGTTGATTAACTTTTGTTGGGTAATTATAAGCTAGCATTTTAAAAACGTATGTATGCCTATACATATTTGTATTATAAATACAATGATGGTAACACATTTTAAAAAAAATAATGATTTGAATTGATACAAATAATAATTATTTGTTTTAAAAATTAACATTTACAAATTCATGTAATACGAAATATTTCTACGATAAATAAAATATAAACCATGAAAATAATCCAAACATTTAGAGTAAAACATATGATCCATAGGTTTCTTCAAATAATGTATGTCAGTTTGAATTGTTGACAAAAACTGGCAGGAAACAAAACGCTGTTCCCTTCCGTCAAGGCCAAACCCAGATCTTGATGAAGATGGCTATCAGCACAGCGAAAAAACTAATGCCATGAAAACGATCGTACCAGTAATGATACATTTTTGGCGTTCAATCTCACTTAGCGACATACACTGTACGGCATGTCAGTAAAAGCAACCTGTTTGAATACATTATCTAGGTTGTGACTTTTTCTAAACAAAAATGCAAAGCAATAATAATGGACATGTATCAGTGAGTCGCTTTCAACTTGCCACCTTTCCCCACACCCCCCATAACTGAGAAGGGGGGGGGGCGTCTCTCAAAAGAATGTGCCCTATTATTAAACGACACAGACAGGCAACTATGTCAAAAGGATACATAGGCTGGCAGCTATGTCTATGAGTATGACTTGGCTGATGACCATGGAGTTTAAC